>BGNK01000244.1:15669-22779 GCA_003297005.1 Symbiodinium sp. clade A Y106 | reverse complement strand
TTGGGGGTGCTGGGAAGGGCTGTGGGCTTCAGGGCTTGGATATTGGCTTGGAATTGGGCTGGGATTTCTTCCCACACGTTTAATGAAAATTCGAAACTAGTGAAAATGCAATTCAAAGCGAAATTCACACAATTTCTATTTATCCTGTCTTGAGGGTTTAGGGTTCAGAGGTTTAGGGTTTTGGGTTTAGGGGTTTAGGGGTTCAGGGTTGAGAGGTTTAGGGTTTAGGGGTTTGGGGTTTAGGGTTGAGAGGTTTAGGGTTTAGGGGTTGGGGTTGAGAGGTTTAGGGTTTAGGGTTGAGAGGTTTAGGGTTTGGGGTTGTCGGCTTTAGGTAAAAATCAGGAGGTTTGGCTTGAAGCTTTCGAAAAAAGAGTTAGGTTTTTAGGAGCTTTGGGGTTGAGGTTTAGTGTCGTCTGCTTTACGAAGGAAACCTGCCTGTGTAATATAGGGCCTTACAAAAACCTATACTATTTTGGGGTTCCTTATTATAAGTATAGTATAATGGGCCCCCAAGCCCTGTTCTAATTATTAAGGCCCCTACATTACACTCTCAGGATCACAAAAATTTCCGCGGCCGGCTAGCTCACGTTGATGGCAGAGCTTAACTGCTTGTGGAGATTGTTCCTTGGGCATCCCTAAACAAGCGTAGTGGAATGCACTCCAGCCTCATCTGTAACAGCATTCTACACTGTCTTCCCACCACCATAGTACTGCAGAATAGCTTTACATCACGGATCCTCAACCGAGAAAGTATGTGGAGCGTACGTTCAGACTTCAGGGTGCTTGGTTTAGCATTGAGGTCAGTCTGCCAGCGAGCTTCAACTTGTTTCCGACACGCAATGCCTTTGGTACCCCTGTGGGATGTCAATCCTTTGGACTATGTGGTGCTATGGCTGCTGGACGTAACAACTGCTAGAAGAGGGTAGTTCTGCAAGGGTAGACTGATAGACTGATAGTTCGTGGGGCTCCCAGTCGACAACCATGCTTTTACAATGCCCTCACAGCCGTGTCGTGTTTCAAGAATGAGGCAAAAAGTGTGGGCTTCAACACCGAGACTGAGCAAACCTTCGGACCATAATATCTTCAGGTCCGACACGTCAGGTTTTGGTGCTCGGGGGGGTTTTACAGAGTTTCTTTTTTTCGGGTTTTGCAACTGTCAGGGCTCAGCAATCTCTCACGGAGGTTCTTGGGTGGCTTAACATTTAAGATGCCCAAAGCCAAAAGCGTTTTGCCGGAGGCTGCAGGAGCTGCGCGTGAACCACTACGTCAACGCCCGTGCCCCGAAGGGCTCAACTTGCATCGGGGGCTTGGGGCTACGCTGTTAAACCTGGGGCTACGCTGCTAAACCTTGAGCCCTCACCGTTAGAATTCCAAACGAGTCGTCAAGGAACACGCAAGAATCTGGAATCCTAGAGTGCCGTCAACCCTAAACCCCTAACTCTAAACCGTAAACCCCCAACTCTAAACCTATAACAGCTGCACTTACGACTGGCCTTCAGGATATCAAGTTGCTCGTGGCGAGATTTCCACCAAGCCGTCCGGCTGCCCTGCACCTCAAAAACACAGAGTATGACAAGCACTTTCAAACATATACACTCATATGCATGTATGCATATGTATATGCAAGTGCATGCTTGTACATAGAGATTGGCAGATAGATAAATCAATGCACATGGTCGTCTTTGTTGATGTATACACATGCATATGTATGTATGTGTATATATACAAAGTACAGTAGAGTATATTGCTACATTATAGGTTCTTTTCGTATGTGATAGTATACTATAGTATCAGTACATGGATCAACCGTTGCTCCTAGGCCTTGGACCGCGAGCGCTGCGGTGCCAAGTACTGTGCCTCTTTCGACGACTCCGCGCTTTGGGCCGAGGCGGCACTGAGAGACAAAACAACATCGAATCGCCCGGGTTCCAATTTGGGGCTTGTGTGGTGGACCCTTGTGAGTGTATCCTCTTGCGCGCTGCTTACAGAGTCACTCGGTGCATATTGCAGAGAAGAGCACATCTCGTGCCCGACATGCAGCGACATGCGGGGTTCGACGGTGTCTCGTGGGAGCGGGGAGGGTAGGTTCCGAGGTGGTCTCGGAGTCTTTAGTAGCAAGGCATCTCGAAGGCTTCTCTGCTTCGTTTTCTCAAATCGTGATCTGGTGAAGTCGGCGCAAGCAAGGCTATTACACATTGGACATCAACGGAATCATTGCTAGTCCCGAGTTTGTGATTTTTACCTCAGCTCCGTGACTGGCAAAGGTGCATTGGTTTTAAGGCTATTTGTCTGAATTGTCGAGACTTGCCTGAATTTTTACGATCGAGGATCTTTGCATTTTTTCGAGTTATTTTATTTTATCTTCGGCCTTAAGAATTCGTCTGGTCGTGTATATATTTATGCAAGTGGGACGGAATTCAGGCTCGTACTTCTGGAGCGAAACTAGTTGTTCTATAACATATGTCTGACGGGTAAGTTTAAATAATTTACGAATCTAAACTCTGCCGGAGGTTAAAGGAATCTAAATCATAATACTATAGAGAAAGTGATAAAGTTAGTTGGATAAAATAGTTTTGTTCTCGTCGAGCTCGATATCTTCTAAATGGATGAAGAGGTAGAAAACGATAAATTCGTTGCATATGAAAGATAATAATCCAAAATCTCGATTATTGAGAAGTCGAAATTATTGGAATTAATGTAAGATTAGAATATAATAATGAAAAATTTTCAAGTCTCTGGAAATTTAATTTATAATATAATAGTGGATAGCGCACACTAAATTTTATTCTAAGAGATATGATTGAGAAAATAAATTTCGGTATTAGTGAAATCTCGATTATAGAGGAAGTAGAGGTTTGGAAGATTGCTTTTCTAAATTATCTTTCATAGGAAGAAGAGTTTCGGGGGAGGATAGATATTGCTAATATTTTAAAAGCGCTGAATTATTTTTGAGAGGCTTAATATGAGATATTGGTAATCTTAACGAGATGATTTGAATTAAATACTAAACTTGGTAAAGGAAATTGAATAGAAGAAATCTAAGTCTTAATCGGATTGGTTCAGAGGAAAATGTAGTGTATAGAATTGATAATTCTTAGGTATAGATACGAAATATATTTCCTAAATATATTAAATTCGAATAAAATTAATTGTTTGATTGATTTAGATAAATTATGATAGGAATAAATATATAATGATGCTTATATATGTATTAGATATATATATATGTAAATTCTATATCTATTTGTATAAATATGGGAGGTTGTTTTTAAGCGCGATTGAAGAGTGGAAAATAGATTATTGGCTATAATGATCTTTGGAACATATTTATTATTCTTCAGAATGAGGTGGGATCCGAAGGGCTAGATAATTCGTATGTTGGTGCTAGATTAGCGATAATTTGGTGTTAGAGTACTAAGGTATATCTTTATAGAGTGAATGGATTTATAATTATAAATAAATAGATAAATACACGAATTTTTTTTTATACTGGAGTGATATATGATTTGATAGATATGATATCAGGCTCGTACGGGCTCGACTTGGTGGTGCCGATATTCTGTCGTCTCCGTAGTTGTGGAGTTGCCTAAACAGCAACGTGGTATCCACGATGCGGAGTTCACATCTGCTTCTGGGATCTTCGGTTGAAATATGGAGGCATTCTATTTCGATTGCAGTAGTATCGATTGTATCAGCATAGCTGCCCCCTATCCCGTCGGATGGTATTACAAATAAAGACCAATGATGGTTTAATATTCTGGGACCGGACAAGCCTACGACATCACGCTACCATCTTTTTCACTCGGATTTATAGGCATGCATAAGTTAGAAATCTTGCAGCCGTCAGACTCATGCAGTTAAGTGATGGAACGAATCACTTACGGGCCCTGGCCCTTAGGTCATATCCTTCAACAACCATGAGGTCCTGGAAGCCTGGGAGTGCAAAGACATCCGAGGAGCCCAGATTTCTATCCCGTCTCGAAGGTTTTGTGGGCAGAATCAAGTTGTCTCAGGTAGTTCTCTGGAATCTGCCCTGCGGGCTTGTTTAGTGGGCTATGTCTTGCCAAATTGGATTCTAGCCTATATTCCCGAGGACGTTTCGTATTTATAAAGGTCTTAAACCGTATTTTGGTTTGCAAGGCTTTGGAGCAGCGTTATGAGCGTTATATGATTGTAGTTTTATATTGAATATTTCATGTTTTGTAGGTAGCATTTGGTGCTAGCTGCTCGCCAGTTCGGGGCTAGTGAATGAAATATAGCCAATTTTGTCGCTTTCCACTAGTTGCCCAGTCCTCTATCAGAAGACTACAGTAAAACCGGGGAGACTTAGTACTGAAACCGCAATTTCGGAAACTAAACGCTTTGAATATTGAAAGATATTATTTTTTTTTCCAATCCAGAATCCAGTGGGTCGAAAAGATATAGCCTATTAAATAGATCTTCAAGCCGATACTTCCCGCGACTCAGATACTAGAGACCTACCCGAGACGACCTATTTCTACCCTCAAAACCTTCAACCGCTGAAAGACACCTGGGCTCCTCGGATATCTTTACATTCCCAGGCTTCCAGGACCTCATGATTATTGAAGAATATGACCTAAGGGTCCGCAAGTGGCTCGTTCCATTATTTAGCTGCATGAGTCTGACGACTACAAGATTTCTAATTTGAATATGCCTATAAAAATACTGCGCAAAGAATCCGAGTGATAAAATTATAATATGATATCGTGGACGTGCCCGGCCCCACAAAATTAAATTATTATTGGTCTTTATTTATAATATCAACCGACGAGATAGGGTGCAGCTATATTGCTACAATCGATATTGATATAATCGAAATAGAATGCTTCAATATTTCAGCTGAAGAGCTCAGTAGCTCCGTGCTATGGATACCATGATATTTCCTTCATGATACGAGATATATTCTAATTTTCCTCATACGATCCTATCTAGACCTTTCATAAACTCCGTGCTACAGAAGACTCCCATATTTGTCTATGCTAGTGCTTTCTTCCCATATTTTTTATTTTTTTTATATATTGATAGTACGATTGAGCCAATTAAAAATTTTCTCTTCCAAATGAGGCGGGGCCCGAAGATACGCTCCATTTCGACCATAATCAGGCAAAATCATTTAAATAATAGCTGATATAATAATAATGGAGATAATTTCTAAAATTGAAAATATATTCTAATTATTGATCTATCTATAATATCGTCGTAGTAGCGGGAAGATATCAAATAAGCGGGCGTATAATTGAAAATAGACCCGAGAATTTCGGAATGGAAGAGCGACACAAAAAAGAAATATAATTATTATATTTTCTTTTACCCGACCCCCCCCCTATCGATAGGAAGGAGCCTAAGATCCAGACCCGTGTCCGTTGCACTTTTTATTTGAATACATTATATAGATCAAATTACAAATCAATTATATTTTAAATCTATATAAGAAATCTTTACTAATAGAAATATACTTCACCGCCAAGATATTATATAACTAAACTAGAGTGGACCCGCTACTTCCAGCAGCGGAGCATAGCCCGGCGGTCACAGGCGTCGTGCTGCTGCTTGCAACGGTCGTGTAACAAACCCGTGAGTTAGTATTCGCTATCGGAATGCTAGTCATGGATCACGTCAAAGAGTCAGCAAAGCTAAAGCTCTTTTTGCTATAGTGCCGAAAAATGAAATCATATAATTTATTGGAATTAGAGAGAGAGAGATAGAGAAAGACCCAGAAAAAGAGAAATATACAGAGACGATACGCTGCTAATTTCCCTATGAATTGAAAAATCAGAGAGAGAGATAGAGAGAGAGAGACAGATAGATAAAGATATAGAAAGAGAGAAATAAAATTATAGAAAAAGATACGACAAGAAAGAAAAAGAGAGAGAGACAGAGAGAGAAATTCATAAAGAGAGAAATAAAGAGACGAAACGCTACTAATTTCCGTATGAATTGGGAAATCATAGAGAGAGACAGAGAGATAGTTAAAGATATAGATAGAAAATCAGAAAGAGAGAAATAGAGAGACGGTACGCTATTGATTTCCCCACGAATTAAGAAGTCACAGAGAAAGACAGAGAGAGAGAGAGAGATAGAGAGATAGAGAGATAGAAAGATAGAGACAGAGAGAGAGATAGAGAGATAGAGAGAAATATAGAAAGAAATTTCGAAAGAGAAAAATAGAAAAAGATAGATAGAGAGAGAGATAGAGAGAGAAAGAGAGATAGAGAAAGACATAGAAAGAGATACAGAAAAAGAGAAATAGAAAGAAAGAGAGAGAGAGAGACAGAAAGAGAGAGACAGAAAGAGACATAGAAATCAGAGAGACGAAACGCTACTAATTTCCCCACGAATGAGGAAGTCACAAAGACAGACAGCGAGAGAGAGATAGAGAGAGAAACAGAGAGAGAGATAGAGAAAGAGACGCAATAAGAGCGAAATAGAGAGAGAGAGAGAGACAAAGAGACAGAAAGAGAGACGGAGAAAAACGTAGAAAGAGAGAAACAAAGAGACGGCACGCTACTGATTTCCCCACGAATTGGGAAATTACAGAGAAAGATAGGAAGAAAGAGAGATAGAGAAAGAGAGATAAAGAGAGAGAAATATATAGAAAGAGACATAGCAAGAGGGAAACAGAGAGACGACACACTACTGATTTCCCCATGAATTAGGAAGTCTTAGAGAAAGACAGAGAGAGAGAGATAGAGAAAAAGACATAATAAGAACGAAAAAGAGAGAGAGAGATAGAAAGAGAGAGAGAGAGAGACAGAGAGAGAGACAGAGAAAGACACAGAGAAAGACACAGAAACAGAGAGACGAAACTCTAGAGAAAATACAGAAAGATATTTAGAAAGAGAGACACAGAAAGAGACAGAGAGAGAGAGAGAGAGACAGAGAGAGAGAGAGACAGAGAAGGTAATAGAAAGAGACACAGAAAGAGAGAATCAGAGAGAGAGAGACAGAGAGAGAGAGTCAGAAAGAACCATAGAAAAAGGAGAAATAGAGAGACGAAACCCTTCTAATTTCCCCACGAATTAGGAAGTCACAGAGAAAGACAGAGAGAGAGAGAGATGGAGAGAGAGATAGAGAAAGAGACACAATAAG
>BGNK01000244.1:669-10669 GCA_003297005.1 Symbiodinium sp. clade A Y106 | reverse complement strand
CATGATCTACATTGGCATTGCTTCAATATGTAAAACCGTGAGAAAGCGCTGTAAATACCGGTGACCACCCAATTGGGGGATTCGGAGCATAACAAAACTTCAAACAGCGCAGAAACGCAAATAAACGAACAGCACGTATCCAAGACTAAGGCTTTACGATATGAGGCTGAGTTGCGTTGTGCCTGAGCCTCATACAGGGCGTGCGCAAGGAGTTTGCAAATATTGCACAAACCCAAAACTCCAAACATGTTCCTACAATCTCGCATGTGTGTTTTTCCTGTTTCTTGTTTCCATGGTATTTCTGGATTTGAGAAAACTCAAGAAATCCACCGGTCAAAACGCATTCCCGTGTTTTTCCTTGTGAACACTAGCAAAATATGTAAACCTAGGAAGTTGGAAGATTTTTGGCGGTGAGCACTTGCAAGCTCCAAAACAACCGATCACATCGTTGGGTTAAGAAAAGCATCAAAAAGCAGAGATCCAAAACATTGCAACACACGTAGTCACACGTCTACGAGGGGGTTGCGTGCCTTACCGCTCCGCGTTCCAATACGTCAATACCTATTACGCCCTCCAGTCGGATGTGTACATGTGTCATTTCATGCCCGATAATTACAAACAAAGAGCAGGCAGGGAAACTGATAGGAAAACCAGAATTCATCTGCGGTACCAGCAGCTACTGATAGATGAATCCGATGTAACTTTTGGGCTGTGTAGATTTCCAACATCTCCAGCCTTCCATCAATGATTGTGTCGGTTTAGGTTTTGAGGAGGGTCCAGTCGAGTCCAGTTTATCGCTGATGCAAGGACCCGGATATTTAGGCACCTAGACTATGGGTTTTTTGTAGTGTAGCATTCACGGGCCGAGCGCTTCACGGGGCTGCAGGGGATCACAAGTAAAAAAACCCTCCGGTTACGGAGTACAACATAAGCTCCATGCGCTGTCCAAACATATCTCCCATTGGACAGAAAGGGCATAGGTTCCTTAGGAATTCTCTCCGCCTTTCAGAATCACGCGAGCCTGGACGGGAGCTCTCGTGGAGCCAAGTCTGATAGACCTGGAGCCTGAAGGGCATGGAATCGTGGGGTAAACATACAACATGTCGGTAAAGCACAGAAAACCTCGTTTGTGATCGCTTGTGGTCAAACCTGTGTGCTTTGGGGCTACAATGTGCGTTTTACGCGCAGAGTGAATCTGGGCTAGTTACGCCGTTTATGGATGGCGGGGCAGGGCTTGAGGCTGCTGACTCTAGGTGTTTAGATAGGGCTTTAGGCCCTTAGTGTGTTGAAGTCTGGATAGTCTGGGAGTTGAAAGCCAGAGGTCTTCGGGCTGGATCAGGTTTCGGGTCGGACCAGGCCTAGAAGGTTTTGATCGGCGTTACAAAATGCTTAGTAAAGCTTTAAGGTGCGAGGTCTGGCACCGAGGAAGGCTACGGCGCTTGGGGTTCGCAACTTGCTTCCTGTTGGGGGCAGGTTTCTTTTTGACACTTACACTCGGACAAGCCTGGCAAGTTCTGCAGTTGTAGGTTCGACGACGACTTCATTAACAATTCATCAAGTCGGTTCACTTAATGAGCACGCCGTCAGATGGAACATCAGACAAGACAACAACAAGTGCCCAAGCATATCAGCATGTCCCACTGACAGCAGTTTCGCCTCAGGAGCACTCGTCTACACCCAAATACAGAAACCCACTCCCTGGTTCTGCCCTGTGAGAAACCGGTGAAACTCTCACTACCACACTCATCTTCCAGAAAAGTCTCACATCAAGGCTTCATTCAAAAGCTGTTCATGCAGTGCCGGCATGCAGTTTCCATGCAGTGGACCACGAGTCGTGAAAGGCAGCTTGTAAAATGCACATGCTTAAGGTTCAGAGTTCGATTTGCACCCTAGCCCTAGCCTGCCACCAAGACTGCCAGAAACTGCAAGGTCAAGCGGCACTTGTGTTTGCCCTTAGCAGGGCAATGATCTCGTCGGTTGCTTTTGCAGAGCATTAAGTAGAGGGCCATTGCACCATCGATTCATCACTACACATGAGACGAAGTGTGCACCGCATGAGGCCCTGCCACAAAGCAGATGCTAAAGCGACCCAACTCTTGGCAAGCGCAGGCTATTGAAAGACAGTTGTGTGGTGGCACCAGAACAGTTCGAACGACCAGCTGGGGACTATGCCACTATCCGATGTACGTAACATACGTAACACAAGAATCCGACCGCTGAAAGCGAGCGAGGACTGCCGATACTGAAGAAAGGCCGGCAGTCTCAACTTGCAACAAAACACGATAGGACTTCCCCGAAGAAGCTGGAAAACCATCCTGCAATCCCCTTCTCCAGATACAGCCTTGGACCCAGCAAAGATGCCACCAGCGCCAGGTCCATCGCAAGCTTCGTGCTAACAACTTATCCTGAAACTCACAAAGATGAGGGTGCATCAGCCATGCCAAGAGCCTGGCTTAGGGTATGTAAGAAATGGAAATGTCACAGGTCCGGCAGCATCTAGATTCTCGAGCGCAAAACATATGCCACAAAGTCCACAGGCGTGACACGAATTATGTGGGTGGCAACAGGATGTGACAATACCCCTAGGCCTCGGCCACAAGCTGTCCAAGAAGGCACGAAGGGCGAAACCCTTCTCCCACGACCTTTCCGTAAAATCGAGCTATCTGCAGTCCCTCGAAGCATGTACGAAGCTTGCATCGTGCTGTCTTCCCCCTAATCTGCAGAAGCACTCGTGTCACATCAACTGCACAGATCGACAGCATGCAGGAAAGCAGAAAACAAATGGTGCCTCCTTTTTGGCAGCGGGCGAAATCGCTGCGAATTGAGCGAATCTTCATTGCAGCCTGTTGGCGGCCAGCTGATTCGCAGACTCAGCCGCGATCTTCCTGAGAGTTCCCTGCCATGTGTGGCACTTCGAACTCTTCAGTCAAAATGCTTGCAGAAGGAAGTCAAGATTGGTGGCAGCTACAATGAGCGAGTCGAGGCTGACCGCGACCTGCTGCAACCATCACCTCTGACGTCGGTGCTAGAGCACACCGAGCCGTGCAAGACGGAATCACAAAACATGGCCCCGTGTTCCCAAGGATTCCCATCTGCAGCTGCGTGAGGTGTGGCTTCGTCATCTGAAATCGACATTCTGAAGCACTCACCGTCCCATGCCCACGCTAATTAGGGCCGACTCTATGGCTAGACTGAGACCGTGCCGCAAAAGGATTTCAGGCTTTGGATCTGCACGTCCCTGGCTGACATAATCGTAGCAACCTTGCAAACACGCAACGTTTGGCATTTCCTGGGTACGGGCCGGAAACTCGCCTCAAGATTCAGGGGTGGAAGCAGCTGAAACTAGATTACGACCGCTAGCTACCTACGGGCTGGCAAGCATCGGCCACAGCACGCGAGGCTAGCGTCCTGAGACGAGGAAGCACCTTGAACAACCGCGCCGCAAAGCTTTTCTCAAGGGTGATGCCTGCGCAGCAAATTTGCATGCTGCCTGCTGCAACATGAAGGCACAAGTTTCTCACATGGCCGGGGCAAGAACCACGCCTGCCTTCGGTGGGCACACTTCGCGGACACCGGTGTCCTCGGCCATGTCTGCTGCTCTGGACATTCGGACAGGAGCCAGAGAGTCGGGCAGACAGGCCCTTTTCTTGGACAGTTGTCCTACATTCGAGAAAAGGGCTGGTGTCGGAGAACGCCATGACTGTGGTGCGTCGAATGCCTCAGACGCCTGCCGACAACTTGCCGTTGGCCAACCCGTGAGTGCTAAGTTTGCAGCCCGCCTCTTCACCTACTGTTGCATTCCGCGCATGGCTCTCTGCGTTTGCCTCTGCAGTGCCGGCAAGTAGCCGATTCAGCTGCATGAGCAGCTCCTGCGCCCCCTAAGCACGCTAGTTACAGGCCCCTGTCTGATTGCTCGTGTTGGCACAGCTTGGGAGCATGAGGGGATTTGTGCTTGATGCGAGACAGCTGTTGGGCTTTGGGTGTATGCTACTCTGAAAACTTTCAGATTGCTGATGCTTTAGCCATCGGCGGAATGTTAGTCCGCACAAAGCTTGGCGGCACCAACAGCCGAACCTCAAAACCAAGTAGTCTTAAGCCCTTCAACTGCTCTCCATCAGCATCGTCATCTCAGAAGAAATTCTCAGGCACTCGCCGTCCCAGCGTCAATTATGGACGACTTTATGGCGAGCTTCGGAGCGTGCCGCAAGGGGATCTCAGTCCCTGGCTAACACAATCGTGTCAACCTTGCGAACAGGCGAGGTCGACAACCTGCCAATTCGAATCAACGTTCAAGCGCGAAAAGCAGCCGAAACTACATCAAGACCAACCGCCCACCGCACGGGGGCTAGCAAGGACCCCTGCATCTTCGACCATGTCTGCTGCTCGTGACATTCGGGCAGCGGCAAGGGAGTCGGACAAGCAGGCCCTCTTCTTGGAGACTTGCCCTGCATGCGACAAAAGGGGTGACAGCATCAGCCGAACCTTAAAGCCAACTGGTCTTAAGCCCTTCCCGTGAAGCTCTGGATCTGCATGTCCCTAGCTGTCACAATCATAGCAACCTTGCGAACAAGCGCGTGTGGATTTCCTCGGTAAGGGCCGAAGCCCTGCCAATTCGAATCAATGTTTACGCTCGAAAGCAGGCGAAACTGCATCAAGACCAACTGCCTTCTGCACGGGGGCTAGCAAGGACACCGGCATCTTCGACCATGAGGTCCCGATATTCCCGAGAGTGCAGCACTGGACTGTGCTGATGGGTCAACTCATTGGACAACAGCTGAAGCAGCGCATCCCGGCGTCAATCAAGGACGACTCTACGGCTAGGTACGGAGCATGTCGCAAGAGGATCTGAAGCTTAGGCTCTGAATGTCACAATCGTAGCGACCTCGCTGACAAGCGCGTGTGTGGCATTTCCTCGGCAGGCCTGCCAACTCGCCTCATGATTAACGGGCGAAAGCCGCCGAAACAATATCAAGACCAAGCGCCTGCCGTACGGGCTGGCAAGGACAACGGCATCCTCGACCATGTCTGCTGCTGTGGACATTCCGGCAGGAACCGAGTTGCAGGCAGCTCCTCGCAGTGCGGGCCATGAGGAGCTGTCAGCTGGAAATCCATGTCAGCCACATTACCCTCTAGGGAGTGGCCCGACTGAATCAGGCTGTCTAGGATGGTGCGGCTGGCAAGAAGCGACTGCTTCAATCCGACGCATCGAAGACCGCTTGGTGGGAGGGAGTAGCATGGCAGACGCATCACACAGGTGGAATCGGTGTGGCCTGCGAGTGCTGTTGATTGTTGTGCTATGTGCCTGGCACCTGAACTGAAGAGTGCAAGTGGACACTATGCAACATGTAGAACTTGAGCAGCATCCCAGCCAAGTGATACAACCGAGAAGGTGCGGCGAACCAGTGGGAATGGTCAATACAGTCTTGGCGGCGCAGCTGCGACTTCAACATCGGGTCCACCCTGGGACAGATCTGGCGAGGTTGGTGCTGGCACGAATATGACGGCTGAAGCAGCCTGGCAAGCGAACATGAACTCTTGNGCGACTTCAACATCGGGTCCACCCTGGGACAGATCTGGCGAGGTTGGTGCTGGCACGAATATGACGGCTGAAGCAGCCTGGCAAGCGAACATGAACTCTTGTGAAAGGTGCAGGTTCTACGTGTCAAAGACTGTGCACAGGTCAATCGGCGTGGTCTCGGTCGATTGTGGTGCTATGTGCCTGGCACCTTAACTGAAGAGTGCAAGTGGACACTATGCAACATGTAGAACTTGAGAAGCATCCCAGCCAAGTGATACAACCGAGAAGGTGCGGCAAACCAGTGGGAATGGTCAATACAGTCTTGGCGGTGCAGCTGCGACTTCAACATCGGGTCCACCCTGAGACAGATCTGGCGAGGTTGGTGCTGGCACGAATATGACGGCTGAAGCAGCCTGGCAAGCGAACATGAACTCTTGTGAAAGGTGCAGGTTCTATGTGTCAAAGACTGTGCACAGGTCAGTNGGGTCTATGTGCCTGGCACCTGAACTGAAGAGTGCAAGTGGACACTATGCAACATGCAGAACTTGAGAAGCATCCCAGCCAAGTGATACAACCGAGAAGGTGCGGCGAACCAGTGGGAATGGTCAATATAGTCTTGGCGGCGCAGCTGCGACTTCAACATCGGGTCCACCCTGGGACAGATCTGGCGAGGTTGGTGCTGGCACGAATATGACGGCTGAAGCAGCCTGGCAAGCGAACATGAACTCTTGNGGGACAGATCTGGCGAGGTTGGTGCTGGCACGAATATGACGGCTGAAGCAGCCTGGCAAGCGAACATGAACTCTTGTGAAAGGTGCAGGTTCTATGTGTCAAAGACTGTGCACAGGTCAATCGGCGTGGTCTCGGTCGATTGTGGTGCTATGTGCCTGGCACCTTGACTGAAGAGTGCAAGTGGACACTATGCAACATGTAGAACTTGAGAAGCATCCCAGCCAAGTGATACAACCGAGAAGGTGCGGCAAACCAGTGGGAATGGTCAGTACAGTCTTGGCGGTGCAGCTGCGACTTCAACATCGGGTCCACCCTGGGACAGATCTGGCGAGGTTGGTGCTGGCACGAATATGACGGCTGAAGCAGCCTGGCAAGCGAACATGAACTCTTGTGAAAGGTGCAGNGGGTCTATGTGCCTGGCACCTGAACTGAAGAGTGCAAGTGGACACTATGCAACATGCAGAACTTGAGAAGCATCCCAGCCAAGTGATACAACCGAGAAGGTGCGGCGAACCAGTGGGAACGGTCAATACAGTCTTGGCGACGCAGCTGCGACTTCAACATCGGGTCCACCCTGGGACAGATCTGGCGAGGTTGGTGCTGGCACGAATATGACGGCTGAAGCAGCCTGGCAAGCGAACATAAACTCTTGTGAAAGGTGCCGGTTCTATGTTTGTGTCATTTGTGTCAACATCTGACGGTTTCAATCTGGCGCACTTGGGCCTTTGGTGGAGTATGCTTGGCACATGAGGACAACATGTGAACCACGCATGTCAGGCACATACTGAAGTACGTTCCCCGGGAGTTGAAGCAATGGGACTCAAACGTGAAAGCACTGCTGCTGCAGCTTTGCTTCTCTTCGGTTTATGCACTCGACCTCAACCAACGGAGGTATTCCCAGCCGCGCATGACGTGCTAAGAAGATCTCACAGAACCTCTACAGGCCTTATAGCCCTGACCTGTAGTTTGCACTCTATTGGAGATTCAATTTAGTGGCCTCGGCTCAACTCTGTCTTTGCCGATGCCCTCGCAAGGAAAAGGAATCTCATCAACTCAAGCACGCAGGCGCACGACCTGTGCTCCGGATACGCAGATAGCGCTAGAAGTTGAGCGGGATTTAGCCGCACTCGTCATCAGCAGTGTGACCTCGCTTCGTCAAAGATGAAGGAGTTCGGGCGCGGAAGTTGCTAGAAGCACCTGGAAATGCTCGAGAGCGTGGTGTCAGCGTCAAACACCTGCCTTTGAAAAGCCCAAGTCCCCTGCAAGTCGCTTGCACAGCCGCTGCCCTTGCTGCAGAAGCCGCCGGCAGGAACGAGAAAAGCTGCACGATGTCATGCAGACACCTCAGATCCTGCAGGAGCCCGGCAGACTCGAGGGGCGATTTGCAGACCTTGCTGTCTGAACTGTTTTGGGTTCCGAGTCCGAGGAACGCGAGCTTTTGTTCTGTCGCCCGGTGCGTGAAACATGACAAGACCCCTGTGTGCTGGGACGGAGCATGAGAGAGACGGCTTAAATGCCAGGTTCAACAACGAGCTGTTGCCATCGCGCCTCCCTGCTCCAGTTCTCTGCACTGGTCCACGACCACCGGGCTGTTACTGACAACAAAGGTGATTCTAAACCGTGCCATTGAAGAGCAGGCTCAAGCCCGAACCCGTTTTTGAGCCTAAACCTGCAATCTCTGAAGCATGCCTCCGAACAGGACCTGCCGTCGAAGGTGCGGAGTTGGCAAGTGTTCTGCCGACGCTTCCCGAGCCTACAGCTTTAGAGTTTGGACAGCTGAGGCAAACGGTTAGGGTTAAGGCCCTGAACCAGAAGAAAGGTGAAGCCAAAGACGGATCAGGTCTCCGCAAGCTTTTGTGCCTGCCTCCTGCAAGGTCTCAGGGCCTTGACGAAGCTTGGATACGCTTAGCGACCTCCTGGGGTTGTCGCACCATGTCCCAGGCTATTAAGTGGCCTTAAACATGGAGGCAGCCTTTGCTGCGCATCAACCGGCAGCACTGCTTGATGTCGCCTGGCGCGAGAAGGGGAGCTGTCAGCCATCTCAACAGCCAGCCTCAGATGTCTGATCACACTCAAACACGCTGTGCGAACTGCAGCAAAGCAAATCCTCACATGGCTTTTCAGTTTCACGAATGCGACTCACTGTGCGAGCACTGCATATGCTGGTCTCAGTGTAATTGCGGCTCTACAAAAGCCCAAACCCCCATCAGAGAGCCGGCTGCTAGTCTGAAGAGCTCTGCAAAGCCCCTCCCTCCCTTCCAACCTTCCGAGCTTTCCGAGCTCCGCTCACTATTTGCAGTTCATGCTGCCCTCGGCCGGGATGACCCTGAAGAGATCGCAGGGCGAATGGCGCGCTCAGGGGTTTAGGCTGTACGTACGGCTAAGGGTGGATTCACCTGCAGGGGCTGAAGAATCCGATGAAAGGCCTGAGGAGTTGGCAAACCCGAAGATGGGAGGCAAACATCCAAGGACGTTGACCAACAAAGGACGCCTTTGAGAGACACAGAAAGCTGCGTATGGGCCGAGAACGAGCCCTTAAAGCTCAAGCTTGCGATCTGGATGCTGCTCCAAGACTTGAGCTGGACATCGGTGAAGGAAGTGGTCAGCATGGTTCACCCTAAACTTTAAACCCTCACGCCTTTTTTGCAGAACCCCTGGACGCATGGCATCCTGCCTGGAGCCCTTCCTGAGCGGCTCTTAGCAGCAGCACGGGCGCTTTCCCATGCGAAGAAGGGAATTAAACGCGGCCGTGCCATCAGGACGCTGCTTTCGTGATCCCAAGCAGAAGCGCTGCCCTCGCCCTCCCTCATCATCACAGGAATTTGAGGGCGTTCGGCGACGCCTGTGCCTGGATCAGGCAAACAGGAAATATGGCCCGACGCTGTGTGGTGCTTCATGGTTTCATGGCTTCGTTAGGTTGAATACAGGTCGCCTGTGCACCTGAAACTGCCGCGCTACTGGAGANTGCCTGGATCAGGCAAACAGGAAATATGGCCCGACGCTGTGTGGTGCTTCATGGTTTCATGGCTTCGTTAGGTTGAATACAGGTCGCCTGTGCACCTGAAACTGCCGCGCTACTGGAGACCACACCCTTCTGCGAATGCAAGAAGGACAAAAGGCTGTCACTTACACGCGCTTCTCCAGACCGTCACTTACAACAGTGTCTCCGCTTTGGGACGCAATCCAAACAATTGCTCTTTGAGCATGCGATTCTGTGGGATGGATGTTTCATCCCATTTCCTTCCATCACGGCAGCATGAGGGAATTGAAGCGTTGGAAGCTTATGCCCCAGCGTGACTGCCGACCTACAACCTANCTTTGAGCATGCGATTCTGTGGGATGGATGTTTCATCCCATTTCCTTCCATCACGGCAGCATGAGGGAATTGAAGCGTTGGAAGCTTATGCCCCAGCGTGACTGCCGACCTACAACCTACCGCTATCTAAGCCACAACTCCACCGAAGCTGTGTAGCAAGCAGCAGCAGCAGCAGGACGGGCGCTTTCCTCATGCGAAGAAGGCAAAGAAACGCCGGCCGTGCCATCAGGACGCTGCTTTCGTGATCCCAAGCAGAAGCGCTGCCCTCGCCCTCCCTCATCGTCACCGGAACTTGAGGCCGTTCGGCGACGCGTATGCCTGGATCAGGCAAACAGGAAATATGGCCCGACGCTGTGTGGTGCTTCATGGTTTCATGGCTTCGTTAGGTTGAATACAGGTCGCCTGTGCACCTGAAACTGCCGCGCTACTGGAGA
>BGNK01000243.1:117820-293827 GCA_003297005.1 Symbiodinium sp. clade A Y106 | reverse complement strand
TTGGGTCAATCGTGTGCAGAGTCTTTAGGCCTGTGGTGGTTGTGTTGTGTCGAACAACGACATGACGATTTGCTTCTTCGCGGCATGATCGACTCGAGTCCGTGTGAGAGAGAGAGAGAGTTTATTTTTGGCTCCGAGAGGACATTGCCCAATAATGTTTTCCGGACGGTCCACAGGGTTACGCAAGTCCAGCCACGCACCACAAGCAGAAATGTGTCAAGTGCGTCGGTTGTGCATCAGGTGCTGTGCCACGCTATAGCAGGCTGCCTGTATCTCCCCCGTTGAGCCTTTTGCTGGGATCTGGTGCTGCTATGTGGCTTGTGCTTCTGAGGGTAGTTATAGGATCTGCTACACCCTAAGATAGGCAGCCATCTCTCTGCGCCGCTGAGGCAATGGGAGGAAAGAGCTGTCGAGGCTGCCGCTCTGCACTCAGACTTCCTTGAGGGATTTGATCTTGAGCTTCTGAGACACTGAATGTAGGGTTTTTGAATGATATATAGGGTGTTGGGTCAGTGGAAGTGATGAAATTGAGGTGGAGAAGGCTCATGGCTGTAGGGTTTTCGGTTTCAGTGTCTATGGTCTCTTTGTCTTAGCTCTTCCGTCCTTCCGGAGAAGCAGTCGTGGTGAATCGTTGCCGGACTTGCCAAATCGTGAATCCCAAGCTTATATCCCAAATCAACCCAAATCCCTAATCCCAAAAGCCTAGTGCTTCATACGAGTTCCCTGCCGTGCGACTTTGTTCAGGTGGGCGGGTGGCAAAAAAGCCCAGAGCCCTGAAGCCCTAAAACCTAAAAACCCTATAGAGCGGATTTATTGCCACTTATATAAGACCTGGAATGTAGTATAGGGGCCTTAAAAAATTACCTATACTATTTTGGGGTTTCCTTGTTAATAATAATGTATAATGAAAACCCTATTCAAATTATTAAGGCCCCTGTATTATAGTACCCTTATAGATCCCTTATAGGAACCCTTATAGACCCCTTGAAAGGAACTTTATTCTAATCATGAAGTCTCCTATATTGGTCTTCCAAGCTGGACCAGCCCGAAAAGACCCTAAAAGTCGGGGCCCTATACTACTAAGGGTACTTTATAGGAACCCCCATTAAGGGATCTACTTTTTGGATCATTACCAGCCCGAAAAGGACCATAAACGTCGCGCGTCGTCCAAGGAGTCGACGGCCGGAAGGGATGCGGTGGAGTTCGGGTCGGACACTGAGCATTTCTTTGCTGGGGTTTAGGGTTTAGGGTTTAGTTAGGTGGTAGCTTGGGAAACATGTTAATTTCCCTTTATGGTTCCTGTAGAGGTCCCTACTCATAATAACTTTTCAGAGCCCCAAAACTACAACCCAGCTAAGAGCTTATGCGTTGCACTTCCCTTAAAGAGTTCCGGGGTCTATAGGGAAGGGTGGCTAGAAGGGCTGCAAGGGTTACGAGCAGAGATAAAGTGCAGGTTTTAGGTTTCCTTTCACGGCTTTTGTAAAAGGGTTTGTGGATTTCAGGATGCCCAAGTGTTCTGACGTACGTCTCTCGATCTTGATTCTCACAAGGCCCGTGGGCACGCCACCGCCGGGCGATGACGTCTTGATCTAAGTATGGTCAGTTCCGTCTTGGGTCGATTTCAGCCGTTCCTTACTTGCTGAAGTCGCAGGTTCAAGCTTTTGGATGCTTGCCGGATCTTGGTTACTTGTTCGTTAGCACACACCCTTGGAGGCAGCACAGTGGACAGCACCCATGTGCCGATGAAACCATGTACATAAGTGATACTTGTCTCTGATGTAGGAGCCAGTCGTACAGCTTCTACATTGGGATCTTTCCAAATCGTATACGCAGCAAGAACTTCATGCTTGAAGTGATGCGTTTCACGAGCTTTCAACATGCCCTCTTCTTTCCGCCACTTTTCCGGTGGTGTCCAAGGTACCAGCAGTTAGGGTTTAGGGGGTTTAGGGTTTGGTCTTCCGAGCCTAGAGATCCTTCTGTGGGGTGCTTTTGTCTTACCGCCTTCGGAAGGCAACAAATTCAGCCATGAAAGGCCTGCCCTGCAGCAAACCTCTAGACCAGACTCTAGTCACTCTAGTCTCTCTCCAACAAATCTGTGTTATCCGTGTTATGAAGCCATGTGTCTAAACGGTGCACAGCTAAGCGGAGCTTAAACTAGGTAAACATTGCGAAATGTCGTGGGTGGGTTTCGGGGCCTTCTGGAATCTGGCGCGCAACCTCCACTGTAGGTTTGCAATGGGCCGTGCGGTCAGCATGCTGTAAACACTCGCACACAACATCAGCCCCAAGCCGAAAGCCTTAGCATCCTTACACCCCAAACCGTGTGCGAGAGTGAGAGACTAAACCCTAAACCTTAAACCCCAAACCGTAAATCCTTTCCATCAGACCACCAGGCCGAGACGGGGCGTGGTTGGCTTCGCGACGCCGGTGTGCAGTGACCACGCCTTAGTTTAGTAGGGTTTAGGGTTTAGGGATTCTTGTAGCAACTCCGAGCGCAGCATTCGCGAATGTCGGTGGTAATATCTTCAGGGTTTGGAGCTTTTTGGGAGCTTAACTACTTAGTAGCTGAGTGGATACACTTTACACTTTTTGGGATAATGGTACCCGCTATAAAACTGAAAGTGTAAACTTTTTTGGGCTTATGAACTCAGCAACTAAGACTATATCTCGAAAGCCACCTTGTTCGGAGTTGGGTTCGTGCCTTGCCAGCACATGCCTCAGTCGTTCTGGTCCTCGTAGCCCTAGTGGTGTAGCTGTGTCTACGGTGTCGTAATCGTCTCTGTCGGCCTTCTCAGTTGGATCATGGGTGATCCTGTCGATGACACAATGAATGCACCGATCGGTGTACCACTCGATGTATTGCTGGTTGACGCAGAGTACCTGCCGCACTTTGAGGTGGCAGCTCGCTTACCGGCAGCCCGTCTTCAACAGTGATCGAGGTGGGCCGGCGTCATGAACCGCCCAAACTCTGAACCTGTCTAATTATTAAGTGAAGCAGCTGCTTTTGATTGGACCCTCAGTTTCAGACCCGCACCAACGCCATGGTTCTAGATCCCAAGCCCGAAGCCCGAAAAGTCTGCCGAAACCTGATCCAAAGGATTCGGTTCTACGGTTGTCCTTGGAATTGTGGCTCAAGAAAGTCCTATGCAAAGCTTGCGGCACAATTACAAGGTTCGAGAATTCTATAAGCCAATCTGCCATGACGAATCTAACAAGGCCCCCGGCATGCCCACCGAGCTTCGTCTATCATTCTTTGGCTCGAGTTACGTGCATTGGTCAGTAGCCTGATCCTTTGACCCCGGAACCCTACTTCCTGTCTCGGCAGGAGGCTAGAAGTTCCAATTTTCGAGCCTGCTTACCCTTCTCCACATCCCGAACACCGTCAACTACTCTAAACTTCAGGCTTGAAACCCCACTTCAGACCTTTAAAACCATAAACCTTCAAACCCTAAGCCCTCACGGTCCCGATTGATTAATGTAAGTACTGATGTGGTGAGACGGGGATCTTGAGAGGGGATCGCAAAAGATCTCGATCGTTCTTATCCTTATTGCATTGTGACAGATACTCCCATATATTACCGTTTCACTCAACAGACCTCGAACCACATGCATCGCCTGGATTGTCCGAGGGTGAGCGCCGAAACCCAGAATTGACTCATCGTGTCAGGGCCAACGACCCAGCTCGCAGTTTCCGACATTCAGCGCTGCCCTCAGGCGGTGTGGAGCCGATATCCACTCAGGTACACCGTGTTTAGCTTCACAGGAGCTTAAGGGAAACCCTAAACCCTAAAAAAAAAAAACCTTAGAGAAGTCTCATAGGCATTAAGGGCAACAGGGTGTCAAAGGGGCTCCTTACGCTGGCAGTGGCTTCTTTGTTGTCGGCAGACAGTTGTTTGCGGGCTTCGAGTACACTACTAGATTATACTATACTGTACTATAAAACAGTAAAACTTGATATGATGATACTATACTGTACTATAAAACAATAGTAAAACTTGATATGATGCAGTCGATTTGGCACATGAGAGCCTGCGGCGTGCATCACGTTTCGCTCCGGGGCTTTCTGCTGCCGTGCTTGTTCCGACGCAGTGTCTTTTGGTCTCTCTTGGTTTAGAATTTGGGTTTAAAGGACTCATAGCTGGACGTCTGTCTTTCACAATTCGTTACCGCTGAGTCACGACGGAGAAAAATCGCAACTTCATCTCGGGCAAGTCGCTGCAGCATAGGTGCAGCGGCCAGCTGTGCAGCGGAGCGGAGCGCATTGATTATACGGAAACTTTATGTGAGTGTATCTTCTTTGGCGTCATATAGCCTATACGGCCTATAGGTTCCCTTACATTAATAGCTGGCACGAATGTTCAGACCGCAGACTTCAGGTTGTTTACTGGTGACCTGCATGGCATGGTTCTTGCGAAGCAAACGTCGGCCGCAGTGAATCGCAGGTCTTGGTGGTTTCCGTCGTTTGGGTAAATGTCGGCCGGAACAAATCGTGCTGCCTGGTCTTCTTGATTCTGTCTGAGCAAATGCTGGCCGTAACAAATCGTTATCGTGGGCATTGGTGACTCTGTCGCAGCAAATGTCGGTCGTAACAAATCGTACTCCCGGGTCTTGGTGGCTCTGTCCGAGCAAAGAATCGTACTGCCGGGTCTTGGTGGCTCTTTGGCTCTTTCTGAGGAAGTGTCGGACGTAATAAATCGTATTGCCGGGTATTGAAATCGCACAGCCAGGTTTTGGTAAGATTACTTTAGGTGCTTGTTATGACTGGAGCACCTGACGGCGAGGACTCCTATGTCAATGAGATATTACCTTATAAGATACTAACTTAGGGTGAGGGTGATTTTGCCAGAGTGATACTGTAGTACTTGTGGCTGCTGATGATGATGGTGATGGTGCTGCAGATGATGGCGATGACTTGTTCCTGCCATGCATACTACGAACCGCAGCACTCCCCCCTCTACATTGATAAAAAGTTAATAAAGAAATTCAGGACATATTTGGCAGTGGCCCGGAATCTTCAAATTGCAATCCTTGAGAACGGTCATATCTGGAATCCATATGCGTAATGGTAGGACGCAGTTGGCAAACACTCAACGCTAAAGCCGCTACAACTGGAAAGAGCCCTCCAAAAGAGCAAGCAAAACCAAACTAACACCCTAAAGCCTAAACCCTACCACAAATGTTTTGTTCCAGATCCTTTCAGGGGTCTCTAAACCCAAAACCCGATCTTCAAAGGGGCCTGGCATCTTGGTGATCTATAGGTCAAGCTTTTCCAGCGCCTGCGGCGCGGGACATCGAGGCCCGAAGGGCGAAGAGACGAATTTCAGTGGTGTAGAGACAGAGATGATCAGAAAAGAAGTGTTCCATGAGGGTTCCGAGTTTTGGTTGAGGATGTAGACCTTTTTGCGTGAATTAGATATTTTTTGGGTCGAGGACGAGGACCTAAGGTTTGGCGTTAAGGGCTTGAGGGGTTTTGGGTTCAGGGATTCAGGGCTTCAGGTTTAAGGTTTGCTCTAGGCTCTCATTCAGTTCCCAGCAGAGGCTTTGCAGGCTGGATGCAAAAACGGGCTTCAGGTTTTGACGCGGCGAGGGGGTGTGCAAGTCTGAATAGAAGCGTGCTTTAGCTTCAAGGGCCGAGAAGTTTTAAGCCGAGGGTTGTGACTCTTGGCTTCCAAGCGAGAACCGCTGCAGCCAGGGTATCAGTCAGTTGAGTATCCCTACAGCCATTGAGGTGAGTGTATATTATATATATATGCATATATACATGTATTTGTAGATGTGCGTGTATGCATAATTGTAAAGCTTTGTAATGTATATATATATATATACACACACGTTACGTGTGTATATATATATATATATACACACATATATATATATATACATACCAACACGTGTGTTTATATATATATATATACATGTATATATAAAATCAAGAACGGCCCGTGCATCTCTCCAGCTGCCCTTCAGGTAGTTAGCCGGGACGTGCAGGTGGAAGTGAGCGCAGGCCCTGCCACCGTAGAGCTGTAGAGCCACTGTAGGGTTTTTGGGGTTTAGGGTTTAAGGTTTGGGGTGGGGTTATTAGTGGTTCCCATAATGAGGCTACTGATGGGTTACCATATTCGGGTGTACGATGTCAGCAGCATCGAAAGCAGAGGTTTAACAGCTCTGAAGCCTGGTGCCCCAAAACCCCGGCTCGTCGGAATGACGACATACAAACCGGCTTGTGCCCCATTTATGAGCACAGAAGCTTGCATCCTAAACCCAATCACTAAACTACTAAATTCCAAGCGTTCGTTTTACCGGGCACAGCTTTCTCCCTTGGCTTGAGGCCCCAAGGCGGGACCCGATCTTGTCCAGCCGTTATGTAATTCTGAAGGTTCAGAACTCCAAATCTTGTTCGGCCACAATGTGATGTCGAGTACAGTTTGGAAACATGCAGGAAACTCCGCCCGTCGAGACCGCATGAGCACAAAGACTTTTCTTTGGGGGTAAGCACGCAGCCGAACCCCTGAATCCCATATCCTGAAAGGACCCGTGTACTTAAGGGAGACTGTCTACGAAGGAGTGCCAGGGCCAGAGGCTACCCAGAAACTCACTTCGGGGTTCAGATCTCCAGCGCTTTTTTTTATGATTGGGGTTTGGGGATTCATGTTCTTGCTTTGAACTATTAAGGGTATGGGAGCTTTATGTTTACATAAAGATTGGAGTCGCTGTTGAGGGCTCTAAGTCAAACCCTAAACCCCTAAACCCTAAATCCAAGCATTCCACCTCATCGTTTGTCAGGTTCCATTCGGCGGAGCAGCTACCTGGCTCAACAGTGCATCGCTGGTATTTTCGTGTCCTTAGATAGCCTTTGCACTTGTTGTCCTTGGTTATTTATTTGGTTTATTTTAGACAGTTTGAACCTTTTTGGGCCCGTTTATTGTAGAAGAGAGTACCTCAGCTTCACAACGAACGGATTTGACGTTTGGGATGCCCGTTCTTTTTGGGGGCTCCTAGAGTTGTACTGCGCTGTCCAGGGTGGCAAAAAAGCCAGCACATGCCATGCGAATATCTTGGGAGGGGAAGGGAATGAGATCTTTGCCCCTACTGATACTGCGCTACAGTAATCCGCTCCGAAGCACTTCTTCGACTTTCCGGGTGGCGGCTTCCACATCGTCTCATCCACAACCCGGACACAACGAGAAAACTGCAGCATACTGCATGGCAATGGTTCGACAGAAATTCTCTGGCACAAACAAGCTTTGCACAAGAAATGACCGCGAGGAGCAACACAGTCACAACAATGTAGAATGTATACGCGCAGCGAACAAGCTCTTGTTCTTGCCGTCCCAGGAAAGGTGTCTAAATACTGAATGGGGGGGAAGCACTCAGGTATTCTATACCTCAGCAGGAATTCCCTCCAACCGAAACCTGCGTCTGTACGTCTGGGCTTAGATTCAGTGATGCTTCGGTGGCTTTGGCCTCTGGAATCCACGTCTGCAACTCCAAGCCCCGGCTTATGGACCTCACACCACCTTCCTAAACAAAACGCGCAGGTTGAGAGTCTCCAGCCTGGCATGTGCATACAGTGGTAAGAGTGACTACAATAAGTACGGAGTGCATTATTGGCGTTGGTTTGACAACGATGCTAGTCAGTAGTACATGATCTTCATAACAAAGTAATTAAGATAAGATATCTAACAGTCATCACACTCGTGGCGAGGATCGTGACTAGTGACTAAAGTAGTGTGCGTTCTGCTACAACCGAAATCAGCTCAAACCACTGGCTATGCTCACAATAGAACTATATCATGGGTATTGACAGTAAGTACTACAGGGGCCTAAATAATTACCAATATTATTGTAGGGGTTCCCTAATACTAGGACTATAGTACAATATACCCCCAAACCCTATTCTAATTATTAAGGTCCGTACATCACCCCACCGTGGAACCCTAAACCCTGAGGCAAGAAAGAGCCGTATCATGGGTATTGCTAGTAAGTAGCCCGAATCAGTAGACCCGAAGGCTCTCAGCTCTTGCACAGCTTGTCGGGTATCCCCTTGGCAACCGTGGACGAGGGCCAAGAGCGGGCATCGCACTCGGCATGAGGTTTAAGCGTTATAGGGTTTATATGGGAGTTTCCGAAAATTAGGGGGTGCCTTATTTTGGGGGTCCTTCTCGGGACTATACTAGGGTCCCCGAGTTTTCGGAAACTCCCATATGGTAGAAGGCTGGATTATTGGGCTAATTATTGTGCTGAGAACGGCTTGATGCCTTGAGCTGCTCGACCCTGCCTTGAAAAATGTAGGTCGCAATCCATCATCATTTCCATGGTCACTATCACCATCATCGTCATGATCAACCAGCAAAGCAGATGTCAGTAGTTTGACAGGGTCATAGTGATAAACATTGCAGAAGTAGTAGCAGAATCATGATTGTAGCAGCCGTGGTCTTAGTCATAGTTCGGGTAGCATGGACACCCGTTAACTTAGTAGTAGTCACATCAACATTGTTTCCCTGATGACGACTTCGAAGGACAGAAAGCCTTAAACTGAAGACGCGGCCAGCGCTGTTCCCAGCAACAGAGAGCGAAACAGCAGCAGCCTTGCCCCGAAACCAACTAGGTTCCTGAGTAGACCCTTTTGCCCTTTTTACTTTAGGGTCCCCTTATTAAAACTGAGTATTAGGAAAAAGGGTCTACTCAGGAACCTAGCCAAACTCTCTCTCTGCCTAGGGCGCCCGGCTTGTGGGCAAAACCGTGCAAAGCCGAAACAAAAACCCTGAACCCTACCCACTCGACCCACCAACAACAAAAATAAGTTTAAACCCTGAGCGAGCCCGAACAGAAGACACTGAACCCAATAAATCCTGAACCAGCCCTGACCCTGACCCTAAACCCCCCAAGAAATCTAAACTTTAAGCTGGAAACCCCAAGCCCTAGGAGCCAACGCCGCCAGCTTCGAAACCTTCGGGCACCGAGGACCTGGAAGAGGTGCCCCACAGGGGTTAGGCAGTTGGGGTTTGAGAGTTGAGATTCTCAGGGTCTTCTACTGTAGGTATTTTCGGTTTCTTGAGGCTTGATCTTTGGAGTCTTAGAGCCTTTTGAATCTAAATTTTGAGTCCAGGGCCTTTGATGCTGCAGGGCATGAGGAGACGCAGGCGCTCAAGGGCCGAGTGTTTTTTGCGGGACATGAGAGGCTTAAGAAAACCAGAATTGTGGTAGACTTGCATACTTAAAGCTCTTGGGGAAGATGTGGGTTGGGCCGTCGCAAATTCGGGTGTACCCTCAGGTTTCCACAGGTTTCAGCTGATCGTGTTGGGGACCCTCCGAACCTCAGCTCTGACCCCGGGGCACGAAAGGTTTCGTCCACGGCCGCTGCGAAGCCAAAAGTTTGAAACCTGGTATCAGTCATCATACTCGTCAGCATAATCAAAAGCAAGAAGGAGTGGTAGAGTTCCAAACAAAATAAGGACAGCGATATTTGACCACCATCAGGGCACACGGAACGCTGCTTCGTGTCTTATGGGCGCTTCTAGGATAGGATATTATTCCGCTGCTGTGCTGTATATAGACAGCTGTCCAGTTTGTGAGTCTAAGCATTTCTATGACCAACGAACGAAGGCGTCAGTCAGCAGACCCAACAGGAAACTTTGGACTCCACGCACCAAGCACGAAGCCCTAAACCCGCACCCTAAACCCTAAACACTAATAATATAAAGGAGGGAAAACGATATATACTATAACATATATATATATGGTACATATATATATATATGGTACCCCCCATATATATATACCATACAATGTACTACATATCTTTAAGCCTTAAACCCTAAAGCCTTGGCTTGTGCAGGGCTCCAGGGCTCTCGAGGGCCCGGAGGCCAAGGAACCACCAGGGCTGACTTTTTGCGAGATCTAGGGTTTTGGGTTTAGGGTTTATAGGGTTTATAGGGTTTATAGGGTTTATGGGGTTTTGGGTTTTGGGTTTTGGGTTTATAGGGTTTATAGGGTTTATAGGGTTTTGGGTTTAGGGGTTTATAGGGTTTATAGGGTTTTGGGTTTATAGGGTTTTGGGTTTAGGGTTTTGGGTTTGGGGGTTTAGGGGTTTTGGGTTTTGGGTT
Source organism: Symbiodinium sp. clade A Y106 (assembly GCA_003297005.1). Taxonomy (NCBI): domain Eukaryota; class Dinophyceae; order Suessiales; family Symbiodiniaceae; genus Symbiodinium; species Symbiodinium sp. clade A. The sequence goes on along the minus strand of BGNK01000243.1, from coordinate 283,721 downwards.
TATAGGGCTTATAGGGTTTATAGGGTTTTGGGTTTAGGGTTTTGGGTTTAGGGTTTTGGGTTTTGGGTTTAGGGTTTAGGGTTTTGGGGGCCGGGAAGAGTCAGGAGTTTAGGGCTTTGGTGGTTTAGTATCGGGTTTAAGCAAGTTAGGCTGGGAGGCTCAGGTGGGCACAGAGGCTCGGAACCCGAAGTTGTGCAGGGCTGGACAGGGCTTGACCCTGAACCTGAAAGTTTAGGGTTTAGAGTCTAGGGGTTGGGGCCTAACCCCCAAAAGAGGTAGAGCGCGGTTCATGATTGAAGCTTCGGGCCATGGGGTTGAGGCATCTTGCGGCATGCTGGGTGGGGCGCTGTGGCTTCGACACGGCTCGAATTTTATGGTTTAAGGTTTCGTGTGTATGGTTTCGAGGTTTGGGATACCCTAGCCCTAAACCATTAAAGGCGGGTTTGAAATCAGGGCTTGTACTTGACTTCGTGCGGGCCTCAGCTCACCGGTAATGAAGGTTCAGCCCTGTTTCTGCCCTGCGCCCTCCATGTCGCGACCTGCGCTGACATTTACTTGCCCAAGCGCGGCGAGCCACCTATTTGTGACTACGTATGCTACACGCATGTGGTTTTCTATCAATGCAGCCTCAGAGTCTACTGTCTACAGAAAGCCTCCAACGTTCGCTTTTGCGAGGCATAGCAAAGCAAGGCATCCCTGCACCATGGCAGACAAGGACTTCCCTAGACATGTTGTCGGCCCAGGCTACCCATCACAGGGGACCACCAGCTCAAAGGCGACACACTCGGCTCTAAAGTTGCTTTCCGGTTTATCTTACGATCATCCTTCAGGGCCCTTAGCCAGGGGCTATTCTAACACTTAGCCCCGTGCCTGCACTTCTTAGAATAGCCTACAGCTACTCGGTAGGTAGGATGGCCCCCGAACCAACAAAGCAGGTGGGCCCAAAAAGTGCTAGGGTAGGGCCAAAAGCGCAAACAAGGGTTAGGATGAGACCCCAGCCCCAGAAGATATTTGGACAAGGTCGAAATAAGTGCCAGTGTTTAAGGATGAGGCCACCGGAAGGTATAGACATGCGCAAGTTACTTCATGCATGACTCTAATGTAGGAACCTGATTAAGAAACCTTGGGCCTTTCTTAGGGTTCCTTATTTGAATCCTACTATTTTGGGGTTATAGGCCCAGGGTTTATTAATCAGGTTCCTACATTAGTCTGCGTGCTGACGATGCTTCGATTTGAGTTTCCGCCAGGCGCCGCACTCGTCGCAGCAGCATCCCCAGAGACTAGACCCGCCTTACAGCTCTCGTGATGCTGTACGGTTGATGCTATAAATCCTGCATTAGCTTAAGGACCCTAAACTATGGGATTTCTGGCATATTCCTTATTTTGGGTAATGCAGGATTTATATCATCAACCGTAGGGATAAGCAGTTAAAGTTCTTCTAGGGTGGTACAGTCGTGGTTTTCACAAAAAGACAAGTGGACAACATGCTTTCTGGGTGGGTCACCCAATGAGGCTAGAGGCTCAAAGACGGCCATGCCTAAACGACACGTCGGGTTTCTTGGCAAGGAAATACTCTTGGAATTCCAAAACGTTGACTTTTCTACTCCGGCCTACCTGATCTTTGTGAATGCTACCGTCATCATCGAAATGTGCATGCTTTCGGTTTGCATCCGAAACCTCAAAAACACAAGGGGCTGGCATAAGGGTAGGGTTTGAGACTACTTGGGTTCTTTATAGGGGTCCTCAGCAACAGGATCCTACTTTCTGTGTTGGGGTCCCTGCTTTTGGCACATGATATACTCCATTTTTCCAATGCTTGTTGAAGTACAGTATTACAATGTTCAGCCACGGGTCTCAATTCAACTTAGAAAGACGCAAACTCTACAAGGATGTCCTCAAGCTCCCACAGCCCGCAACTCCGGGTTTAGGATTTAGGGTTTAGGGTGCTGCTGCTTCTTTTCTGAGGTCGTCGAAAGAGGCGGGGCGGCCAGGTCCTCAATCAGGGACGGCCAAGTGATGAGTTTGTTGGAGGTCTCCGTGGGCCATGGGGTTTCCGCATCGACGAGCTTCCCGTTACGTGCATGACTAGTGTTTTTGTAGTTGTTGTTGGTTCCTTTGGGGGATGCCGGTGTAACAAGGATCCGTCGCGAGACAACCGTGCCAGTCACCTAATGGAACACTGCATGTGTTTGGCGTCCGGCAGGATAGACAGAGGAGAGCGGGAGTGAGAGACAGAGAAAAGAGAGTTTGGATTTCGCAGGTGCCGGGGTGTAGGGCAGCAGAAGGCGCGGCAAGCGTAAGACCTTCTACGCTGGAAACCTCAAGCTCTCTACATCTGCACTTGCACTTTGGTTCGGCTACTTTGTTATGTGTTGGGGTTGTGTCGGAAGAGGCATACTGAGCGTGGAATAGAGGTGGTGAAGCTGGCCGCAGCGTAGTGGTGTTCGTATAGTCAACGGCATTGGTTTCGTCATTTTAGTTGTTGCTGCTGATGATAACGACGATGATCTCTTTGTACCTGCTCAGCTTTAGCTGCTACGGTGTGGTTTGATTAATAACCCCCCCCCCCCCACCCCCCACCCCCCCCCCCCCCACCCCCCTCTCCACCCCAGCCTGTACAGCTGAGCCTCGACGTGTCCTGCACNTTGTTGTCTTGTTTTTTTTTTTTCCCCCGGAAAAACACACAAGGCTCTTTTTTTACCCCTCCCCGTTTTGCCGGGCTCGGGTTGGTTTGTTAAAACCCCCCCCCCCCCCCACCGTCCAGCCCCCTCCCCCCGGCCATGATCAGGACCCAGCGCTATGACAAGGGCCGCGAGGTTTTGCCCGACCCTCCAAAGCACGAGAACCAGGGACTCGGTCCAAGCCTTCAATGCATTTGGGAATGCCAGAGGCGTGTCGGAAAGGTGTAGTGGCTGATGTTGAGATGCCTTGAGCCCGCGCCGGGCGGGCACCGCTAATGCTGATGATGCTGGTCTTGGGCTTTGAGATGCCTTGAGCCGGCGCCGGGGGACCAATGATGCTGATGACGCTGAGCCCGCGCCGGGTTGGGCTCGCTGATGCTGATGATGCTGGTGCTTGGGTGTTGAGATGCCTTGACCCTGCGCCGGGTGGGGATCCTGATGCTGATGATGCTGGTGCTTGGGCATTGAGATTCCTTGAGCCTGCACCGGGTGGGGAACGCTGATGCTGATGATGCTGGTGCTTGGGCCCTGTGATGCCTTGAGCCTGCGCCGGGTGGAGATTGCTGATGCTGATGATGCTGGTGCTGGGGCTTTGAGATGCCTTGAGCCTGCGCCGGGTCGGGATCGCTGGTGCTGATGATGCTGGTGCTTCGGTGCGCCGGGCGGGCACGCCGAAGCTGATGATGCGGTGCTGGGGCTTTCGGGTGGAGATCGCTGATGCTGACGATGCTGGTGCTTGGGACTTGAGATGCCTTGGCCGGGTGGGGATCGCTGATGCTGATGATGCTGGTGCTTGGGCTTTGAGATGCCTTTGAGCCTGCGTCGGGTGGGCATCGTTGATGCTGATGATGCTGGTTCTTGGGCGTTGAGATGCCTTGAGCCTGCGCTGGGTGGGCACCGCTGATGCTGATGATGCTGATGCTTGGGCTTTGAGATGCCTTGAGCCTGCGCCGGGTTGGGCTCGCTGATGCTGATGATGCTGGTGCTTGGGCTTTGAGATGCCTTGAGCCTGCGCCGGGTGGGGATCTCTGATGCTGATGATGCTGGTGCTTGGGCTTTGAGATGCTTTGACGTGCTAAGGAATTGAAATGTCTTGAGCCTGCGCCGGGTTGGCACCGCTGATGCTGATGATGCTGGCGATTGGGCTTTGAGATGCCTTGAGCCTGCGCCGGGTGGAGATGGCTGATGCTGATGATGCTGGTGCTTGGGCTTTGAGATGCCTTGAGCCTGCGCCGGGTGGAGATGGCTGATGCTGATGATGCTTGGGCTTTGAGATGCCTTGAGCCTGCGCCGGGTGGGCATCTCTGATGCTGATGATGCTGGTGATTGAGCTTTGGATGCCTTGAGCCTGCCTGGAGCTTGTGCGTGCTGATGATGCTGGTGCTTGGGCCTTGAGATGCCTTGGCCGGGTCGGGATCGCTGATGCGGATGATGCTGGTGCTTGGGCCTTGAGATGCCTTGAGCCCGCGCCGGGTGGGACCGCTGATGCTGATGATGCTGGTGCTTGGGCTTTGAGATGCCTTGAGCCTGCGCCGGGTTGGGATCGCTGATGCTGATGATGCTGGTGCTTGGGCCTTGAGATGCCTTGGCCGGGTGGGATCGCTGATGCCGATGATGCTGGTGCTTGGGCCTTGAGATGCCTTGAGCCCGCACCGGGTGGGACCGCTGATGCTGATGATGTTGGTGCTTGGGTGTTGAGATGCCTTGAGCCCCCGCCGGGTTGGCACCGCTGATGCTGATGATGCTGGTGCTTGGGCTTTGAGATGCCTTGAGCCTGCGCCGGGTGGAGATGGCTGATGCTGATGATGCTGGTGCTTGATGCCTTGAGCCTGCGCCGGGTTCACCGCTGATGCTGATGATGCTGGTGCTTGGGCTTTGAGATGCCTTGAGCCTGCGCCGGGTGGGGACCATTGGATGGGGGGAGGGGGGGTACTCTCGGGGGAGGGACCGCTGATACCGATGATGCCTGCTGATTGTGCTGGTGCTTCGGCCTTGAGCCTGCGCCGGGTGGGGATCGCTGATGCTGATGATGCATCTGGTGCTTGGGCCTTGCCACAACAGGGTTGGGGCTGCTAATGCTGCTGGTGCTGCGCTCGGGTGTGGAGACAGCCAGGGCGATGGCTGGGGAGGGGTCAGCTGATGCTCATGCGGGTGTTGTGATTTTGGCACGTAGCATCACGGGCGTCACCAGATTGACACGGGCCCGAACACTTCCGGTTACTCGTACAGCTTGTATTCTATACCGTCCTCAACCCCGAGCCCGAATTTTTCAGCCGAGACCCCAATTTCTGAGGCCTCCTGTGCCGCCCGTGCAAGTGCGGCCGGAGACCTGGTTGGGGTTTAGGGTTCAGGGTCTTCTCCTTTCAGCCCTCACCTGAAGAGCAGCAGAGGTTGACATGTTTGTAGATCTGGCTCATCGGGAGGCACTTCAGAGAGACCTCGTTCAAAAAGGGTCTGAGCTATAATGTGTTTATAATGAACCTGTCATACCTGCCATCAATGTCATTCGTCTCCAATACCATCGGAGATGCAAGCACAAATCCCGAAACCGAAGAAAGCGTAATCCTGTTCCTGTCAAGTGACATCCCATGTGAAGCCTAAGCCCGAGACCCTTCTTTCTTGCCTGGAGCCAGAAAAATATGGGTAGTTGTCAGAATTAGGGTCCCTTTTGGGGTAACCTAAATAATAGGTGCCGTATTATGTTAGGGACCCAAAAAGGGACCATAATTTTGACAACCACTCATATGTTTTTTCAGAGTGCTTTGTTGTAGTGCCTAGGGCAGCTTGAGGTTAACCAGTGTCCGAACAAGGCAAGGCCGTTCCGGGTTGAAATCTACGTAATTGTAGCCGGAGGAGGGGCTACGGCTGTGTTAGTCTAGGTTTTGTTGTCTCAGTCATCATGACATGTACAATGATTATTCAAGATGTGAAACCTGTCAACTCTACCTCTGCAAACACGAACCCCAAACGATCAGTGTGGGATTTACCCATGAAATCCTCACGACCCCCCCCCCTCCGCAAACCTCATTCACAAATTTTGACCCTAAACCCTAAACCCTAAACCCCTAAACCCCTAAACCCTAAACCCTAAACCCTCAAACTTCTAACATGAATCTCTCCCCAACCCTCGCCTGAGCATCTCGAGTGCGAGTGCCAAAAAACATGAATAGAAGATGATTGAGGCCGCTTCTGCCGCAAGAGCGTGAGGCCGACCCGCTTCGATTTTGCATTCAGAGTTTATGGCCTTTGTGGTTACCGTGGTGAGGAATTTCGGGAGTTTAGGGTTGAGTGTTTACGGCAGCTCAGGGTTCCAAGGTTTCTTTCTGTAGCTTTCAACCCTGAAGGTCTCGCATTTAGGTCGGTGTCGTGCTCAGGGCAGCATTGCAATTGTTAGTCATGTGTGATTGTGTGTGCGTGTGTGTCAGTATGTGTGAGTGTGTGTGTGTGTGTGTGCGCGTGTGCGTGAGTGTGCGTGTGGGTTGGTGGCTGCGTGGATGGGATCGATTAGGGTGAGCTCGAGCGTTGAGTAGACACCTCGTGCCCCTCCGTTTGGGAAATGCTGCATTACCCATGTTGTGGCCGTCGGCCGCCTGCCTTCAGGCACTCTACTCCGGCTTAAGCCAAGCCCCGACAGGGAGCCTGGCCTTCGGTCAGCCCGGCCTGGTTTTGTCTTGTGTGTTTGGGCTTTAGGCTATAAGATCCCTGGCCTCCATGAATGTTTTGTGGTGTAGGATGTGCAGATGGAGGGTGCGTTGTCGATTTGTGATCACTGCCGGTGTTTCTGGCGCGAACGTTGCACCTCCTGTCTCCCGCCAGCTGCTTTAAGCATGTTTCTACTTGCCATAGTTTCCTCCTCCAGTTTCAATCTGTCTTTGGTGCGCGAAGCCTTATGCCTCAATGCGTCAGGGTGTTGCTAGAATGCAATGGTCAGCAGCATTAGCACTGCAGTACCTGCATGGCTGGTACGCATAGCAACAGCTGTCGGATCCTTACGGGTGAGGCAATTCCTACCTGCTAGCACCCCCTCCAAAATCCTAAACCGAGGCCCGAAGAAAATCCTAAACCGAGGCCCGAAACGGCGAAACTCAATATAAGAGAATCCAAAGAATCGAGACGACCGAGTTGTGATAGTCGAAAAACTACCTGAGGCTTTGGGAAGAGAACACCCGTAAACCGGGTTATCTGAGTCTTAAGCCCTATACATCCTACACCCTTAGCCTAAGCCCGAACCCCCCTACTAGAGCCAGGGAGATGTCTTCAGGGAAGGAGACCGACTCCTCAAGGATCACCAGCCGAGCCCCTGGATCCGTTGCTTTGCGGGCTTAAGGTATGGGACCGAAGGCTTAAGGTGAATAGGGCCTATAGGTTTTAGGGTTTAAGGTCACCTCAAAAGGCCTGGCTGCAAAAGGCGAGTAGGTTTTGGTCTCGCTGAACACAGCCTGTAATTTAAGCTGCAGGGCGTTTAAGTGTTGACACCCGAAATGACAACTAGGACAAATCTGATAAAGCTTTATGGCACTTCGAAAGGGATGACTCGCGAGTCGTTGTTTCATGCTTTGATTCCACCGTTTTTCCGAAGTGTCCTGGGTTTAAATTTAAATCGGGCAACTTAAAGCCGAAGGTTTCGGGCATCACCTCAAAGGACGGAGCCTGAAACCTTTACAGCCAAGTGCACCGGCACTCGGTACTAGCATCGCTGCTAGGATTCGGAGGTTTTGAGCACTGAGATCCTTGTAAGTCTATAACGCTTGTCAGTAATGATAGTAATTTCGGCAACAAAACATTAACAACAAAACCATGGTAATGATAGTGGTCATCATGATAATAGAAGCAGTATCCACTCTTCGCGCTGGTCTGGCCGCTTGCAGGTATTCTCGCCACATGAGTGCCGGCCCCGGCGCTTTTGCATGGGCTTTCGCTGTTTTAAGTTGTAGGGTCTGGGGGTTTAAAATTCAGAGAGTTTGCTGACACACAATCCAAGCCCATGCTTAAAAGGCTTTATGTCTATGTAGATGGCGGTTCGCATCAGGCAGCTTCACGGCTGCATAGGAACCTCAAACTTTGCAAGCCTTGCGCTTCGAGTTGGGTACGGGAGTGGGTTTAGGATCACTATAATTATTAGTTCAACGTTCACTTCTGCACTCCGAGAAGACGAGGCTGGAGCAAACCCTTACCGAGACTGACCTGAGAGATGCAGAGCTAGAAATGTCACAAGACGTGCAGGTGAACACGGACAATTCGTTGCCCGCATCCATCCCAAGCCCTAAATGAAACCGCAAATGCTAAGCCTGACACACTGAAGCCTTGGGTCCTATTGTATGGAGTTCGGAATATCAATAGCATACTACTATTGCTCGGGCTTCCTTATTATCAACAGAATTTTCTCATGACCCTGTTCTAGGTATCGAGGCCTCTATACGAAAACCTCATAGCAACCTTGTCAGTGACAGTTCAGTAACCCTTATGCACCCCTTTAAAGGGAGCATGAAGGGATCGCTATTCCAATGATTACCGCCCCTATACTAAACCCCAACCCAAAAATTATACTTTAAGTCGCATGGGGATCTCTGAGATGACTTGATGTATGGTCCTTAACGCGGGAATATGCCCTAAGTCACATTACTATTAATTTTCATTACGGGTCCCTCACATGACTTAAGGTGCGTATAGCCTTTGATTAGGGATCGTGCCTTGAATCATGTTAGGGATCCTGAACATGATTTAAAGGGATATTCCCTAAACTTTAAACCCCTAAACCGTAAATCCACAACCGTACCGACTGTAATAGCGAGGAAGACGGCTTTCAGAAAAAGAACACATCAAACACAGGTTCATTTCATTGGAGCCCATTATCCCCAACCCTAAACGAGCCCGACTTAAAGGTTCATGGAGCCTTTGGGAATTTCGAGGTCGCAGGAGGAGGATGGCGAAGGCGAGTCTCAAACCGAGCCGGGCCCTCCAGATTTCTTGGGGTTTCAGGGTTTTGGGTTTGTTTAGAGATAGAGATTTTCAGGGTTTCAGGGTCAAGAGGGTTTAGGGTTTAGAATTCAGGCTCTAAGGGTTTGCTTTAGGCTTTAGGTGGACCCGCGTCTTGATTTTATGCGTTCAGGCTCCTTGGAGTTCATGCGCTTAGTGTCCTTGCGGTTTTCTTTGCTCGAAGATGTAGGGATGTCTACGGGGCTTTGCGATTTCCGAACGGGCTTAAGATGCTTAGGTGTTTAGGTCCTGGGGTTTTGATTAGGCGGTCCTTTCAGGACTTTGAGGGCTTCAGGGCTTCAAGGGCCTTGGATACAAGGCTCATTGCTTGTCGGTTTGACGCTTCAGAGCCTAAGAATTGACTCTCTGGTGCTCAGTAGGGAATGGGGGAATGGATCGCTATTATAGCCCATATATAGTCCCCAATAATCGTCTCCATAATCCATTCCCCCATTCCCTGCTAAGCACCCGGGAGTTGAGGATGCTATTGCTCTCGTGTAGACCGCTGGGGGTCGAGGAGCTTAGGACCGTTGTGGCAATTGTGCCTAGGGGGTTTAGCACGGTTTAAGCGTTGAAGAGTTTGGGTCCTTTGGTTTCAGCGTTCCTGGGTGTAGGTTTTGGCCATTTTGAGGCATCTACCCTAACATTTGGGCTTGAGTAATTGAAATAGTATCCCATTACAGTCCCTTTATAGACGGTATTATAAGCAAACCAAGACCCTGGTCTAGTTATGCCGGCACCCACCGTAAACCAAACCGAAGTTTCTGCTCGACCACATCTAAGCTACGTCACCTGGAGCTAAAGCGAAGGCGAGTTGATCTCGGTTGGGCATGCGACACCGTCCGACACTCCACATTGAAGAGCAGCGTTTGAATACCGGATCGGTAGTGTGTGGGTGCCTCTCCACTTAGACTAGACTATCTAAGCTTGTATGACTGTGGCACAACATGCTGGAAAGCTGGTTGAGTGTTCAGCACATGCCCCCTCGCCAGTGGCAGCAACGACACCGTAAGCCCCAACTTCTTTCGCTCCCTTCCGCAGCATCGGCTCTCAGGGTGTTTGATAAGATGACCCCAGGTTTATTCTTAGAAGTAGAGGTGCAAGAACATTGTTCCCGTGAGTTGTTTATTCAGTCTATTGCCAGCATTTACTTTCATGTCGCACTGTTTTTTGCTCTTCTTAGGTAAGGTACCTGACCTTGCCTCATCTCGCTGTTTCAGGCTCTTAATAGGGAGGATCCGCAAGGTCTGCATGACAGGGCTTAGTTTTTCCACTATTCACTATTATCATTACTCACTACTAGTAACATTGCTACTTCTTTTACTATTGCCAATACTCTTACTATTACCCTTACTCTTCTGATCCCACTTGCCATTATACTATAAACCCTAAACCCTAAACCCTCAACCACGATGTTGGCAGCAGCGAGCGCTCCCGCTGCCAGGGAGCTGAGTCTCAGGCCCTGGCCCCCACTCGCCGCCGAGGGATCTGACCTGCGGTTTCAGGACGCTTTGGGGTTCCTGTTATGTTTTTTATTTAGAGTTTAGGTTCTATAAAGTTTAGGGTTTATACGCTTTAGGATTTAGGGTATAGCTGTAGCAGAACATGCGCCAGAACCCTATTGATATTGTAAAATGGCCCTCAGTTAAAATTAGCGGCAATCGGGGATCCACCTGCGGGATAGGCGCTGCCAGCACTCTGTCAAAACAGCACCCTAGACCTTAAACCGAGCCTTGCCTGCCTTGTGCGAGTGTGAGCGTCGAAACCCCTAAACCCTAAACCCCTAAACCCTCAACCCCAGGTCGCGCCTTTGTTTACTCTGGTAGGAAACCTGAGAGCTTCTGCTTGACAGAATCGAATTTCCCTATATGGGAGTTTCCGAAAATTAGGGGTACCTTAAGGTTCCTTTAAAGGGCTCCTATAAGGGATCTATAGGGCTTAGGGTTTAGGGAGTTTCGGAAAATTAGGGGTACCTTATTTGGGGTCCTTATAATAAGGATCCTACTATTTAGGGTACTACATTAGGGTCCCCTATTTTTGGAAACTCCCATATAAGAAACAGAATGAAGTCGGATTTCTATTAGTGTTGGGGTTCCTTATTGTGACTATGATATAATATACCCCAAAACCCTATTCTAATTATTAAGGCCCCTACATTAATCCTGAGTGAAGATCAGCCTTATACATCCTAAGCCTCGCAGATCCTGACTTCAAGGGCGTCCGACCGCTTCCGCCGGCGAAGATACCTGTAAACCGCAACCGTCGCATGCCGACCCAAACTCAACACCGAAAGCGTGAAACCAACATCATGTTATGCTACAACTAAACCAAACTCACCCTGGCGTGTTGTCTTGAAAGTTGTCTTGTCTGCGGAGTAGGCCTTCGGGACTGGCGTGCAGGGAGGTGCATCGATCTTAACCTTGGATCGTAGATTTTTTGCTCCTCGAAACCTGAGCCCCAGACCCTAGTTGTCACTGTCCAGGATGAGCTTTTGGCCTTCCGCCCTCCGCAGTTGAAGAAAGATGGTGTCAAACCTTGCGGAAGAAGCTGCAGTACCTCGTCGATGGTTTAGGGCTCGCCAAGGGGCTTGGGGTCATAGGTATTGAGGCTTCGAAAGGTTTAGGGCATCAGGGCTGGAGTATTTCCGAGCTTGCCTAAAACTCGTGCCTTACAAGGCTTGCGACCTGGAGGCTAAACCACCAGGCCCCAGGCCCATCAAGGTCTTACAGCTTCCCCCCTCCCAAGTATGCAAAGCCGCGGTGGATCAAATTCGATGCTTGTGTGTGTTGGGCTAGATTTGCTCTAGAACAGCGGCCTAAGTTCCAAGTGTCCTGGCTTCTTCTTCCATTCGTAGGGTCTGTATATTTGACGGGCCTTACCGCAGACAGCGGCAACAATTGCTCAGGGACCAACAATGACGAGTGCAACGTCAAGTTAAGCTGCACCCCCGCAGAACTAAGACCGCCAGGAGGATTGCATACTTTTAACCCCAGCACTCCTACCAGAATACCACGCTCATAGACCCTAAAGCTCAAGCAGGTGCAGCCGCTTTTGGCGTCCTGACCGCGGGCATTGTGCGCAGAGCGCGGCGGCCGCGAGTTAACGCAGCGGCCAAGAGCAAAGGCGCTGTTTGGGGATGTTTAAGGTCTAGGGCTTCGGAGGATACGGTATCGTATTGGCATCAACTAGAGTTAGATTGTGCCTGGTATCCCACGCAGATTTCAGCAATTTGCGTAGGTTGCAGGACTTTTTGGAGAGCCTCCAAATCAAGAGCGAAGCTTGGAGGTTGGCCTAGGGCTTCAGGGGTTGTAATTAAGCGGGATCTACTACATCAAGCACTATGTGGCCATCCATCCCTTCTTTCCGACCGACCGATCGCCAGGGATTGGGTTTAGGGCTTAGGGTCGAGGTGGAAGGTCTGGCTAGACTGGAGCCCAGTGGTGAAAAGGGTGGAGGCTGGGAGCTTCGAGTGTATGAAGTGTTTGGGGTCATATGGTGGCCCCGAATAATTACCAAGACTAGTGGTTCGGGCTCCTCAAGCCGCATGCTAAATATATTACATTATGGGCCAATTCTCTGTTCTAATCGTAACGGCTCCTAGATTACAGGGCTGACATTTCTGGGTCTAGGTTAAGGTCCGTTTAGCGCTTCTATCTTTTGTTGGGTGGGTGTTAGGGATTGGTACGTAGGGAGTTGAGGGAAGGAACTTCGAGGATTTTTCCGATGGGAGATGCGAAGTATTACTATTACAGTGACTGTTACTAGCACCTTTGCGATTACTATTGTTATTATTATTATTATTATAGCCCTCGGCGCTCTGAGTGAAGTCGCCCCAGCCTTCAATTCCTCAATCTACAATCCCCCCAACCGTGCAGACGGTACATGCTGACTGAAAAGGTCGTAGGTAGCATTAGGCAGAAACCTTAAAGGAGACCCTTCTTAACCCTACTTCCGGCTCTCTTAAAAGGCACCGAGGGTCTATATCCCCAAAGGTCCCCCTAATCCTCACTCCTACAGTACAAGGAGCTCACAACAAAACAACACAAGCCCCCTGCTCAGGTGAATCGCAGCCGGTGCCTGACCCCATAGGCAGATACTACATGCTCCTGGGATGCACTCTGCCTAAGCGCTCCAGTATATGTTTCCGAAGTAACCAAAGAAGGAACTGCAATTGCAATGGAGGTTACGGGTGAGCCACAGCGAGCTGCATCTTCTGCGAGAAAGCCGGTGCCCTATAAACCCCTAGGTTCATCCTCTTGTCCACGGCCGTTCGCAGCTTTGAAGCGGGCGTGGTGGCCTCCATGATGCCTGCCATCAGAACAGGCTTGGGCTTGGATCCAGGCCTAGGAAGCAAGGTTTCGGAATTGAAGGCTGGAGTTTGCCGTGTCTAGAAGGAGGGTGCGGGCTCCAAAGCCGGATCCATTTCAGACCCTCCATGGCAGCTTCACTTCGCTGATACCACACGGTCTCCGAGGAGACTACTACCTGTATGCCCATACTCTTCACCCACCCGCTCGATGCTTGCGGGGGAAGCTTCAAGTAACTTCAGCAATCACTGGAGGAAGCTAGGAGCTCACCGGCGACTGTGTCTGTCCAACAAGCCGCACAACTCATGAAGTTGCCGGGCCTGACGGTGCGGAGTCATCATCGTGACACAGCCCTTTTCCATGTTTTAGTCCCGTGAACCTCGAATCATCCGCCCGAATCCCAAACCCGCAAACATATACCCTTGCGTCCCTCTTACAAAGACTGCCATACTTTAATCTTCCAACCAAGAACATAAGGATACTTTGTTCACATACACATAAATAAGCATAATATGAGCATCTGTCTATACCTCTGTCTATACGTATACAGTTACATATACATCCATCCATACACGCATACATACATATAGACATATATATTATGTATAAATATGTGCATATACATTATATACATATATACCAGGGGTGGTGATCAGACATGAGAGCTGACGGGACTAAGGCGAATCTGTCCTAGATACGCCAGGCCTTCATCTGACTTACACCAGCCAGGGCAACGTCGCCGGCTCACCCGACGCCTCGTCCTCCTGTTGGTCGGTTTTGGGTTTAGGGTCTAGAATTAAAGGTACGTACACTTCAAGATTTCTACAGGGTTCTGTTCTGGGTTCCTATGAGCTTGCTATGTGGTTCTGATTGGGCTTCCGTGGGGTGATTTAGAGTTCTCGGGTTCAGGGGGGGTTTCGATTTTAGAGTCCAGAGTTTAAGGCTTTCAGGTCTCGGGTTAGTGAGATATGGTTCAGGACATACGCATTGTCCTCTAGATCAGGATCTCCAATTGAGGTACCCAAAGCTTTGGCATGTTTCATGTGACAAGAGCCTTAACAGAGGTTTAATTTGGAGAACCACCCATGTGCTTCAGCATCAAATTTTGTTGCTGTGTTTGGGCCGGGTCGGCGGACGTTGGAAGGGAAGCTTTGTGCTCCTTATCTCCAAGATTACCCAGACTCTCTATTGCAGTTCCTTTTGTTGTGTATCCTGCTTCCTTTCTACGAATAATGCCCCAAGCGTACAGACGTTCCCTGACCATGCCCATCATTCGCAACGCATGTAGGTGTTTGGTGAAAGGGGGGGTCGTTTGTCATGTTATCTCAACAGATAGCACCCTCCGACTTCTGCACCCTGGCCCACCCAAAGGTTCCATGTACCCATATAGTAGGTACTTAGGCCGTAAAGTACCCATATAGGGACCCCTTTAAGGCCTAAGTTCCTACGAAATGGACACATGGAGTCTTAGGGCCAAACACCTGCTTGCCAACCTGAGTTTCGTTAGCTGATCGATGAGGTGTGTTTATCGTTCCCCGCAGGTTTAGATTGGTAACTGCTCGGTTCCATTTATTCAGATCTTGTGTAGTACAGTTGTTAGAGTTCTGGAATGGGAGTTAGGATTAGGGGGACCCTTGGGGATATAGACCCTCTCAATAAGGTCCCTTTTAAGAGAGCCAGAAGTAGGGTTCAGAAGGGGTACCCTTTAAGGGGTCTCCCTATAATGATACTACCTATGGAATGGACGATTTGTACGGGGTTTGAGCCGTCGGCAACCCTCAAAGTTTGAAACTCCAGGACTACGGCATAGTTCCCAGTGGGCTGCTGGCAATGGCCGTTTTCCGTCGCTTCTCCGCTTTCTCGGCCCCTCGGCAAGTCGTAGCTTGCGGCTCTAAGCCAAGTCTTTGAAGCCTCCACACCCCAGCTTTCAGGGAATTGTTTGGGAGTGGCACTGCAGTGATTCTCGCATGATTTGGGTGAAGCTTTCCTGCGAGCCACGGCTTGGGCATTAGCACAGTCGTAGAGCTAAAGGTGGGACGCAGACATGCTGAAATCGCCCCGGAAATGTTGAAAGGCCCTCCCTCCCTCCCTCCCTCCACCCACTTGCCCACCAACCCACGTGCTCGCAGATACACACACACACACAATCACATTATTTCTTTCGCCGTCTCTTCTATTTTTCTCTTCTCTCCTCTCTCCCTCTCTCTCTCTCTCTTTGTCTCTTTCTCTCTCTCTCTCTCTCTCGCTCTCTCCTCTCTTTCTCTGTGTTTCATTTCCGCCACAAAGAACCCCAAACAACTGATGGACGAAGAAGACCTTGCTGCCAGCTGCTACGGCGGTGGAGGAGGGCACCGTGTCTGAGGACCTATGGATGGTGATGGTTGCTACAATACTGGGTAGCTTGTTGCATCTTGTTGGTGTTTATTCTAAAGCAGTACAGTATGGATCTGACACTGCATGTCGGCATCGTGGCTTTGTCGTTGCTCAGCTATCCTTACTTTTGCCGCATCTGCGCCGGCCCAAGCCTCCTTTGAGATCATCGTGCAAGCAACGCCGAGTGAGAGCTTTTCGACTCGTCATGGCGAAGCGTGCCTGCAACCTCCTCTCCATCGCCCTCCTGGCCGTGGCAATGTACTCTTTGCTGCCGGCACAGGAGAGCCTCTTGGCTGCTGTACCGGTGCAACTCCAAAACGATGACGGCAGGAGTAGCAGGCAGCAGAAACAGGCAGCGGATCAGCAAAGCTGGTGATAAAACGACAGCCTCAACAGTGCAGCAACAGAGCCGAGCTGCTCTCAGAGCCTTCTGTTCATAATCCGCGCAATCTACGCAATAAACAACCGGAAGCTTTGCCGCCCTGTTAACGTCAGAGACCCTACTCCTGGAGGCTGATATATCGCCGCAACAGGCATATGCCGGATGAAATACGAGGTCCACGATTTTTTGTCTGAGCATTCGAACCCTTTTCGCAGCAGTTTTTACAGCATATGGACCGAGGCTTCATGGCTCCGCAGGCCTTGCGCGGTGCGTCCCTGAACGAGAACCCATCCATGCTGGCCCAGGGCAACGTCCAGCAGGAAGGCCGTAGCATCCAGGCACGGTGGGGGCCCTCCTTTCTGGATAGAGAAAGACATACATAAAAGAGTCGATTGGGGCGTCGGGTTGAATTGCAGGGATTAATTAAGTCCGGTTCGGCTGTGCATATCTTGACAGAGGGTGATGTCGAGTGAGGGTCATGTAAGAAGCGCTTGGCAGCTGGAACGTGGGTATCCAGTCGGCAGTTTTCAGTTCAGGTGAGCATGGCGGCCACTGGCGGTGAGCCAACGCGCTTCCCTCTGGTATTCCTCGGACTCCTTGCCGGCACTGCAGCTGTGGGCTTGCGACTAGGCTGCACGGGGGCAACCGCAGGTCTCATAGCGCTGAAGTTGAAGCAGAGTGGATCCTAGGGCAGGGCCCGCACGAATTATCCTCCAGATGCCAGGCTTGAGTCTATTGCTATACTCAACTATACGGAGCAATGCCCCACTTGCAAGTACCTCGAGATAAACGCTTACGTAAGGTCTAGTCAAGGTCTAAACCGTAAGGTCCAAGCCCATAATGCCCGAAGTTCGAAGCTTTTGGAGTGGAGGTTAAAGGACCGAAAGCCCTGAACTCCGAAACTTTCGAGCTTTCTTTTTGTAGAGTTTGTGTCGATTCAATGCTTATGTGGTCATTGCTGCTTCGACTAATACTTACGACCAATTCCACGAACAACAGCATGATCGCAATTTTCTATTGTTGTGATGAAAAATCGTCACAGTAAGATTCTCAACGACATGCGACTTCTGCTTCATGTTTTGCTTCTCTACCTTTGTACGTAGTTACTTAATTCTTTAACCATAATCCTACTTCCAGTTTGGGCTCGATTTAACCCTAAACCCCTAAACCCCTAACCCCTAAAGCCTTAAACCCTAAACTCCTAAAGCCCTAAACCCTAAACTCGTAAAAGTGTAGTTGCCATGAAAGTTTGTCACACCGAACACAGAGACCTCGTCTGGCAAGTCCGAGTTGCGAGAGTGTAAACTCGTAAAACCCTACACCCTTAAACCCTAAGCCCTTAAACCCTAAACCCTTAAACCCTAAACCTTTAAACCCTAAGCCCTTAAACCCTAAACCCTAAACCCTTAAACCCAAAACCCTTAAACCCTAAACCCTTAAACCCTAAACCTTTAAACTCTAAGCCCTTAAACCTATGTGCTGGGCCTTCGGGGTTGGCCGTCTTCTTCTACGGCTCCTACTCCGGCGCTGGGAGCGGCCTCTGAGCTCTTTGGGGCCTCGCGTTGAAGAGTCGAAGAAGTGCCATCTGAAAGTTCTAGGGTTTAGGTAGCGATTTCCTTATATAAGTCCTTAAAAAGGTAGGTTATTCAGGGTTTTGGGGTTTGGGGGCTTTAGGGTTTAGGGCTTGGTTTTGGTGCGGTTTGCGAGTTAGGGCCCGCACTTGTTCTTTGGGTGTTCTATGAGGGTTCTGCAGGGTTCAAGGTGGGATCTAGCGGGCTTCTTCTGCAAGGGCTCTATTTCTTTAGGTTTCTGTAAGAGTTCTGTTTCTTTGGGCTTCCTTACGTGTTCTACATGTGTTCGACTAGCTAGTTGTGTTGTACAGAGTTCTTCAGGGGTTCCATTGAGAGTTCCCGAGTTCCTAGAACCTTTTACCTACCTTTGGTTAGTAGGGAATGGAAGAATGGTAGTAATAGTAGTTATAATTGTACCCCATTCCTCCATTCCCTACTAACCAAAGGTAATAAGTTTAGGGCTTCCATTCGAGCTTGGAGGGGGAGACTGGGCCTTCAAGACTCTTTGAAACCTTCAACTCCTAAACCCTAAACCCCTAAACCCTAAACCCTTAAACCCTCAACCCCTAAACCCTCAACCCCTAAACCCTCAACCCCTAAACCCCTAAACCCTAAACTAGATCTCTGCTGACGAGATGGCAGGAGTCTTTGATCACTTAATTTTACTCGGAAGTCTGTGCCTCGATCCCCCACCACGAAAGCCTCACTATGCCAAGAGAGGGGCCTTAATAATTAGAATAAGGTTCTTTTACAGGGGTCTAGAAGGGATACTATAAGGGATCTCTAAGGGTACTATAATATAGGGGCCTTAATCATTACAAGAAGGCTTTTTTTTTGGGAGGGGGGGGGGGTATATTATGCTGTAATTAATCAACAAAACCCTATTCTAATTATTAAGGCCCCTGCATTACCCTAAACCTTAAAACCGAGCGAAACACCCTAGACCTTTTTTCGCACGAAGTACTTTGGGTGGGGGGTCCGGGTGAAGACCATGGATCAATACTAGGAGCTTGCAAGCGCGAACTCGGGCTCCCAGGATATAAAAGTGCGCGATCGCCTGTGAGGGAAAGCTGTGGCAGTTGAATATAGAGGTCGGAACACGTGGAAAAAGTATCTCCTTATAGTCCCCTTATTATACCGTAAAACATATCCTAAAGCCCTATTCGATTTACTTGGGCCCGTATATTAGGTTAAAGGGGGTTGAGGGTAGGGCCAAGCACAGGCAAAGTCTCAATCACATGTTTAAGTGAGGACTTTCGAGGCGCGCCTCGAAAAGATTGAACTTGGCTTGGGCCGAAAATTGGAGAGAGCGTAGGTCCTAGGTAAAGCAGCTACAAGAATATGCATGTTTGTGTTTCATCCGTTTTTTTTTAACTCCCACGAGCCTTTACGTCTAAGAAGTGGGAGTTTCTGGGAGCCTTCAGGCGGAAGCCATGGATCACCATGGAAGAAGCGAGAGGTCAGACCTACCCAGTCCATCTGGGCTAGTATAATATAAGATAATATGAAAACACAAAAGCATAAAACACATATGTATATATATATATAATATACATATGTACATATGTATATATAAATATACATATATATACATATACATATGTGTATATATATATATATTTACGGAATGCTTGTTAGCCGAAAGACCGTAGACACTGAGGCACTCACGACGGGCTACTTCATCATCGCAGGGGTGTCAATCTTCTGCGCTGCCCGACCCAGCCTGCGGCCGGCCTTAACATCCAGACAAGCATCATAGGTAGATGATTAAATGGTTCAACAAATAAATAAACAAGTACATGTACATGTACATGTCTATATCTATGTCTATGTGAATGTATTATGCATCTGTATATGTGTGCATCTTTATATATCTAGTTACATATGTATAGGTATATGTACTTGTATAAGTATAAATAAATGAATATTTCTATATATACATATATATATATATATACTGATATCGATATAATTTTTCTTATTTATTCATGTAAAGATATCCGCGCACTCCACACTTCTGAAGGATGGCTGTTTGAAGTCTACAGTCTGAAATTGTAAGTCAAAAGAAGTCATAGGGATGATCGACCTCATGCCTGTGCCGGGGTTTCGTGTCTGGGGGATGTGGTTCAGGGTTTTCGATTGAAAAGATAAGGGAATAGACAGCAACGGGTGCGAACGTTTCCCTTCGTCGTAAATGTTCGCAAGGTCGTCATCTTCTTGCGTATGAATCAGCTATTTACCAAATACATCATTGAGACAGGAAGCGGTACGACCCCGGTGTGAAGTTGGATATCTAATTTAGCTTGACATTCACAACTACAATCGAGAGATTGGTGCATCCCAGCTTCACGTGTGCAGACCTGTCCGTAAGGCCTACACTCATCGCTGCGCGCGCCTTGGGTGGACTGTGCTGGGGTCTGGCAGCTGTGCACTATCCAACTTGGGTGAATCGGCAACTTGGACTGCAGGCTAGAGGAGCATCAAAACATGGTGTCATCTTGTCCCCTATTACCTATTGACTGCACAATATCATCATCTTCATCCTACACTGGAAAGCCCTTAATTAACGGAAGCAAAACCCCAAAATCCCTGAATCAAAAAACTCAACACAGTTCCAAGGTTGATGTGGCTCTGATAAAATATCAACTCTCTATCTCTCCCTCTCTCCCTCCCTTCAGGGTGATCCTATCCATGAGTCTGATGAACGCGGTGCTTGCCATTGCGTCTCTTGAAACATCCGCCCCTCTTGTTCGATGCCAAAGCTGCCTCGATTTAGCAGACCGCGGCCAAAGCAGCAGGAAGGTTTAGGGTTTAGTATGCAGAACTTGTCCACCTTGCACGAAAATGCGCTGTTTTGTGTTAAAGGCTTAGTAGCTGAGTAGGTAACCTTTAACTTTTTGGGGTTTAGATAATCCTACCATAGTTGAAAAGGTTAACCTTTTTTGGGCTTAGGGTTCTCAGCCCCTAAGGAGGGGGCTCGTGACGGACAGCTTTAACTGCCTTGAGGCTGGCAAGGTCTGCTTGGCTCTCGAAGAGAAACCCTCATTCCTCAAAGCTGTGTAATTTAGGGGCCTAAACGATTACCCATACTATTTTGGGAGTTCCTTATTATAACTATAGTATAAAGGGTTCCAAAACCTTATTCTAATCATTAAGGCTCCTATTTTAACCATGCACAATCCTACAACACTACAGCCCCAAACCCAACAGTTATGTTGAATTAGCTTGCGGAATCCTGGAGTTGTAGTCCACTGTTCATCCGAACTTACCCTGCAATGCGGGCCTCGTCCTTGCGAAGTAGAACCTAGGAGGGAAAAACAAGCTAAAACCGTTCAACCCAGAGGCCTAAGGCACTGAACCCGCCCCCAGGAAAAAAGCCATAAGCACGCTTCCAAAACGCACTGCAGACCTCTCTTTAAAACCCGATAGAATCCTCATAAGGCTCTGAAAGCAGGTATGGACCCGCTGACAAGCGCACGCTGTGGATGGCAGGGATCAATGCCATGCTCCTCACGGGGATCGTGAGCGGCTATGCCTAGCCCTGAGACCGATTGTGGCACATGTTCTGATGCGCGTCCTAACCCATCCTACCCTAAACCCTAAACCCATACGTCTCGCCTGGATTGTCCGAGTCTGAGCGCCGACACCCTTGACGCTGTTTGTGGTCGTTGTAGTCTGTTGCTGTTGCTCCCAACAGTGTCGAAGTGGTTGAGGCTATGAGGCAGCCCCAAACTTCGAATAAAGGCACCAGATGCCCTAAACCGAACTGGGCGGGTGGGAAAAACCGAACGAGGGAGGGAGAAAGAGAGAGAGAGAGAGAGACAAAAACGGCAGCTTCTAAAAGCACGAAGACCAAAAAGAGACGGAAAAAAGGCTACGCAAGATCCCAAGGTAGTCGGAGGCCTATCGCGTGCAACGGGGGCTGCCAGCTGGGAGTTTCTGTACCTCATGGAAGGCAGGCAGTGCCTAGGGCATGTGTCAGTGTTTTTTGTAGTTCTCAGTGGATATTTGAAAGGTGCGAAGGGGTTGTGATATGGGCGCGCGGATTTAAGGTTCTTAAGTTTACGATTTCAGAATCTGTCTTCGAGGGTGTAGCAGGTTTAGTGGCTTTGAGAGTTTACTGTTTCGTGCTCAGGGGTTCTGAGGCGATTCTAGACAAATGTCGCCCGCCTCGGCCCGGCAAAGGGGTGGGAAGCAACAAGCAAACAAAGAAGGGGAGGAGAAGAGCGGCGGAAGAGGGAGGGGCACGGGGAAGCGGGGAGGGCAGTGGGAACGGGAGGGATTCTTGGTCAAACTGCTTCAAACAACCGAAGCTCATGGGAAAAACAGGGGAATCCAAGTCAAATACTCTGATTGCTTCAGAGGGCCGAGGCGCATTAGGCGTGGAATCCTGGTGACAGGTGCCGTTTCTGCACCCGGGGTTTGGGGTTTCGGGGTTAAGGTTTCAAAAAGGGTTTGGGGTTTCGGGGTTTGGGGCCCCAAAATGGCAAATCCTGGAAAGCAAGGAGTCGGCTTCCTCGATGCAGCTGTGTTTGTTGAGACCTCGACCGCGGCAATAGGGGCTTTGGAGCCGGAATCCGGTGGCAGGCCTTTGTGGTTTCTGGAGATGAACGTGGCAACGCTAGAGACCGAAACGAAGGAGATGATGATGATGATGGGTGAAAAAGAACATGAACATGAAACTCAAGATGATGATGCGGTTGATGATCATGATGATCATCTTCGTGATGGTGATGATCTTGTGAACTTGCTGTTGATGATGATGATGATGATGATGGTGTCAGCCTCGATCGTGCCTACAGTCAGCGGCGTGACTCTGAGTCCCCGAGAGAGGGAGGGAGAGAGATCTTGCTGCTGCCGTGGGACGATCCTCGAGGGTTGAACCATTGAAGCTTAAAGAAACATGAAACCAGGAAAGCCGTTGAAAAGCATCACTGATATTATCCGGCTCTTGATGTGCCCGAAGGAACAGATGTTTTGTCTAGCCTAGCCGAGTGTAAGACAGTGGAACTTATCAGGAATGGCTGCGCATCTCCTGAATCCTGTGCTGTTCAGGCCTACTCATGCTTGGCTGTGGTATTTGCGGAAGCCGATTCGCGAGCAAAGTCGTCCAGGTGCCTCACCCGAACGAAGGGTTGGGAGTTTAGAGTACACGTGTGTTTTGCCTGAAGTTGGTATTTAGATATATTTCGTTGCTTGGCGTGCATAGAGCGGCTTGTCCTAGTCCTAGTCCGAAAATCTTCAAATGAGCCTTCATTGAGACTGAAGCACCCGAACCGGAAGGGAGATGTGCAAGGAACCGGTCTGAAATCTCAAGCCCCTGGCCAGATGAGCAGAGCAAAATTTTAGGAATCGAACTACACGTTTCGGAGATCCCGCCGCCACGCACGCCTGACCTTGCATAGCTGAAATCGTTACTCAACCGTCGAGAATCCACCGGTGCTTGACATCCGCGGCAAGAATGCCCTGTACAGCGCCTGACATTCCCCACATACCCCACACTCACGAAACGCTCACCGAGCCCAACATGAATCTGGAACTCCCTAAATCACAGCCGCAAGCGGAGAAACTCAAGGTCCTGGTTCACGTAAATCCTGAAAGCCTTACTGCCCTATGCAGCCTGGCAGAGGCCTGCATGTGGCATTCAAAAGTTTTTTGGCCCTGGCTATACAAACTGATACAAAGTCACAGGCCTGGGGCATTCAAACGCTTTTTGCCCTGGCTTTTCGACGACACACTGATACAAAGTCTTTGGTAGTAAGCGTTCCCTCAGCCCCACAATCTATCGGTCCCCTTATATAGACTACCACTACTACTACTACTACTACTACTACTACTACTACGACTACTACTGCTACTGCTACTGCTACTGCTACTACTACTACTACTACTACTACCACCACCACGACGACGACTACTACCACCATCACTTAGTCCCAGATTAGCGCCCCAAAGACCGAACCCCTGAAACGAGGTTGGCGAGCCGGAACCAGCGAAGGAGGCCGAGGAGGCCCCAGCCGCCGAGGTGAACGCGGGTGGCCTGGCGAAATGATGATGTGGGTTCAGGGGTTTAGGGTTTATAGGGTTAGAGAGAGAGAGAGTTTATAGGGTTTAGGGGTTTAGGGTTTAGGGTGGTGATGATGATGATGATCATCATCATCATTCTTAATCATTCTTATTACTGCTATTGCGAGTCCTATCGTGATCATCATCGTCATTATTGTTATCATCATCATCATGGTAACGATGTTTGTGGTCGCCCAGCTTCGTGTGGATGTGTTGTAGCTTCGTCGTTATGACTTCATTTATTGGTCTCTGACCCCAGCTTGGCGCCGACCAGTGCGCTTCCGACGGACTCCACAAACTTTGCAACAAAGGATTGGTCCTGACAAACATGTCTGGTTAAAGCTTATCTTTTGCTTACTGCAGGGCTTCGTGTGAACAGGACCAGCAACCTCCCTCCCAGGTCAGGAAACGTCCGTCGTTCCGAAGGAACTGAGGGCACTGGGCCGTTCGGGCCTGTTCCTTTGCACATTGGCGGCGGGATGCTTCCAGTCTGGATCGGTTGGCTTCATGCTCCTTGCCAGCATGTTGCGGCACAAGGATGTGGTGAAGTCGAAAATTTGTTTTGCCTGAGTTTGCCCTGGGATTGATGTGCTGGTTTTGAGGGTTCGGACTAGATTCGTGGCTAGAGCTATGACAAGGTCTTGAGCTTGGGTTTGGAATTAAACCTCGCTTGAGTGCTCGAATGCGAGTGCTAAACAACTCAAGCACTCGAAGTTTCAGGCTCAGTGCTTGAAATGGGAGGTCTGGAATCAAGGTGTGGGGCGCGTTGGGGTTCTTAAAGACCGTAATCAGCATCCTTGAGATCCAGCTCTGCTCCTGCTCCTAACATCAGGACAGCCGGATGCTGGGACGAGCTTGAGGATTCCACTCTCGATTCGGTGGGGGTCCCAACCAGACAAGGGAGCCGCATAATTGTAGGGTTGTAGGATCCATGCTATCAGGATCTTTACAATTTATTAGGGCATTCCGAGCTGAAGAACCCCTCCCATGTACTACGCCTCGTACGCCAGAGCTGAGCATAACTGAACCCCAAACCGAAACGGTGAACATTCGGAGGGCAAAAGCAACCGCCTTGCCATAGTGTGATATACCTACCAGGAAGACGAGTCGTAGCAGTAGCAGCAGCAGCCGCAGTCGCAGTAGCAGTAGCAGGAGTTGTGGTAATAGTCGTCGTTGTCTCAGTCTAGTGGTAGTCACTGTCGAGTGATCGTGGTCGTGGTGGTCGTGGTCGTGGTGGTAATGGTGGTGGTGGTGCTGGTGGTGCTGCTGCTGCTAGCAATTTTCGTGGTGGTGGTGGTGGTGGTGGTGGTCGTGGCGGTACGATAGTCGCCTGCACATCCAGATCCAGCATCTACCCAAGGCTCTACTTCATTACTCAAGCCTTGGGAGCAATCTTCCACTGGAGTGCCCAGACCATCTCTATCGTGGCACTTCGGCAGGGTTCAGAGATTAGGGCGAAGACAGTTTGAGATTTAATCGCTTCGAGATTCAATTTTGTTCAGGCTTACGGTCTTCAGGGTTTTTAGTTCAATTCGTTTGCAGAATGAAGCCGTGTGGCGAATGAGCGGTGCTTGGCCGTTGTTCCAGATGGCCTGCAGATGTATTGTCAGATTATATGTTGTCTATCTTGCATGATGTTGTCTCATTATATCAACTTTTTATCATGAGAGGTTGTATTCTGCTTGGAGAGTCGGGGTACACTCGTGCCGGCAGGGTTTCGTGTGCTGGCGTTCCTGGTGCAGGTCATCGTTGTGCCCACCCTTCCCTCCACCAAGGCGAAGCCCGCAAGGGAGACCCTTTGACCCTTGACCCTCCTTGAAAGAAGGCCTCACCTTCTCAGCGCACAAATCCTTGCATGTTCGATTCGTCTCTCTCTATTGCCGAGAGATCACGAAACATGACATTGTCTTTTACTTCTGGTTCTAGCAACTGCAAGACTGTAGTTTCTGAATTAGAGGACCTGACCATAAACCTAAAACTCCAAAGCCCGTTGTTTGGCAGAGGTCAGCATTGTAATCACGGTGGGCCCCATCGGCGGAATCATCCTTGGGGCGCTTTTGCCACAAGAAGCTGTTCGCGGGCAAAGTTGTTGGTTTCAGGTTCCGGAGTGAGGGTGTAGGCCAGGCATGCTGTGGGGTTAAGATGTCGGCTCGGCGCATCTCAGGACTTAGCTTTAGTAAGTTTAGTATGCAGGGGGCCCAGAGTGTTGAAGATTTGCTTTTTCATCAAGGCTTCTAGCATGAAGCTGCCATCCGTCAGATTCGAGGTGGGGCCTGTGCCCTCCCGGAAGGTTCATAGATGGTTTTAGGGTTCCTATGCAACTAAACAACAAACTCCCTAAGGCCCTGCTAGGTGGGCTTGATTCCTATAAAAAACCCTAAACCAGAAACCCTACAACAAGAAGCAAATGACCCCAATGCCCCAGTTCCACTGTGTTGAGGTGAGGATTCATGATCAGAGTCACACGTAGACAATTTTACGTTTTCTGGGGGAGGCACTTAGATCGAGGCGAATTTGAAAGGTCGGCTTTGTCTGTTCTTCTTACCATTTGGGCTACTCTGCCAAAGGGTCGGTCAAACACAACTCTTCACCTGAAGCCCCAGATGGTTCAGGGACATAATGGCTTACACATGGGGATGTATCTGGGATGTCCGGCTAATGTGCTTGTCGTTGATTTGAATAAATGCTGATAATTTTTTCGTGGCATCGCGACTGGGCTTCACATGAGGCCAACTATCTGAACGGCGCCGGCGGCTACCGCAACTATCGTCGTGCCAATGCCATGACGGCACCATATGCCTTAATTTGCTTGGATTTGGTGGGCTCTGCAAGGTTGCAAGGTTTTCGTGTGGTTTTAAGCAAGGGAGGTTTCGACGGTTATGCGGGGCTTTCGTATGTTTTTGTAGTAAGTTTTGTGCGGTTAAGCGTCGAAGTTTGCAGGGCTCTTCATGCTCGCCTTCGGTACTCGGTTACCAGGGAGGATGACACCTATGAGCCGGGTTTAGCAACTCTGGGTTCTTAGGGTTTAGGCCTTGGGCTTTCGGAACCCTGGCATACAGATCTTCCAGGGCTTGCGGATGCTTGGGATTTAGAGTTTAGGGCGGGGGCTTGGTGCGGGGTCTCGGGTGTGTGTCGGTTGGTGTGATGAGACTTTCTTGTTTGTTTGCTGGTTTGCGTCCCAGAACGGACTCACCGCTTTAGACCTCACGTAAATCTTAGGCGGCACTTAGGCGTAAGCAGCCTAGATTTCTCAGTTCAGGCCCCGTTTGATTGGGCCCTGTGAAAGCAACTACCTAGAGAGAGAGAGAGGGAGCTCCAAAAGCCCCCATGAACAACGGGGGGGCCCTTGTGGCCGAGGGGCTTCGCAACCCCCTCATGCCCCGAAAAAGAAGAGAGAGAGGCCGAAGTCGAACTCGGGCACCCCAGTTTCTTCAAACGAAAGCAAGTCAACCCTGGCCGAAGCTAATTTAGAGGCCTTAATACAATACTATTTTGGGGGTTCCTTATATTGTAATTATAGGATACTGGGCCCCAAAATAACCTATTCTAATTGCTAAGGCCACTAAATTAAGCTCACGAGCACTCGCAACACAGGCGGTGTGCGCTATTCTGAGCTTTCTCAGCGGCTGTTGCCTTCCACTGGCAGGATGGGTCCTACCGAGATCAGTGGGATAATGTGGGACATGCTGGTATGTAAGTCTTCCACGAAGGTCCGGGAAACACCTCCATCACCCTACACCCTATAAACCCTAAGTCCTAAACCCTACACCCTATAAACCCTAAGTCCTAAACCCCACACCCTATAAACCCTAAGTCCTAAACCCTACACCCTATAAACCCTAAGGGAAAAAACCCTATAAGCCCTAAGCCCTCAGCTCCGCAAAGCGGATGTTGGCTCCTCCAAGTCCTTGGGCCGCCTTTCTTTCAGGCTTCCAGGTTAAGGTTTGGGGTTCATTTACCTGGACCCCAAAAGCACGTAGAATTATAGCCTTTTTGTAGGTGTTGGGCCATTGTCTTACCTACTTTGAGGGGTTAGGTAGGGCTTGCTTGGAGGCCCATGGGGAGTTTAGCAAGTCGATTATAACTAGGGTCATGGTTGGGGTAATTCCATTTATGGTGCTTATAACATCGTATAACTCTGGCTATAACCTACTTACTAAGAAGTAACCATAATCACCCCCTTGTAGAACCCTTATAGATCCGTTTTTAAGGAACCCTTTAAGGATCCTTCCTACTTACTAAGTCCCCTGGGCCTCTAAGTGCTGGCCCCTAAAATGTTTTGAAGACCTCCTTGCTCCTGCCTCGGCCCTCTAGGATTTGAGTATTGCACCCGGAGGTCTAAAGCCTACCTAAAGCCCAAAAGTAGGTAAAATATTGGCCCAATACCTTCAAAAGGCTATTATTCTACATACTTTTGGGGTCCGGGTATAAACTCGAAACTAAAGACGTTCAATAGAGTCTTCGTAATGTTACAATTACTTCTTGTGCATCTTCGTGCTTAAAGGTCATGGGGAGAAACCTGCATACCGGGGCGCGTGCTGCATGAAATCTTCAAGAAAACCAGATTCTGCCTATTAAAGGAAGTATAGTACCCTACTCCCCTCCCCCGTACACCCCCCTAAGGGTCCCTACGGTGATCAACAGTATGACAGATCAAAACCAGAACCCCGAACTTCCAAACCCTAAACCTGCTAAATCAACCCTAAACCCCAGCAGAACAAAACCAGACGCCAGGCTCTTCACCGGTCATTTACGGCGCTGCGAATCTTGGTTTGCTTCTTTTCGGGGCAGCACCGACGGCCGCGATCAATGGCATCGTTGCTCGGAGATCGATGTTTTTTAGTTTCGGGTTGAAGGCTCTGCGGGCTCTGTTTCAGGGTTCAGGGTTTGCGCGTTACGGGTTTAGTTCATTGTTGTGAGGTTTAGAGCTGTCCAGCTTGGGCTCTTCATTAGGGTTATCTAGCTGTTTACTGCGGCGCACGATTTCGTCAAGAGGACAGGCCAGAGGCTATTCAACTGCTGCAAACGATACTTGAATCTCATGTTCCCCCTAGCTCGCTTTTTGCAGGCTACAGTTGACAGTGGTCTATGATATAGGGCTACTATTAAGGTCCTAATATATGTATATACATATATACATTATATATATATGGGCTACTGTTTATTAACGTCCTAATGTATCTATATTATGAATATTATTCAGCTTGTATTAGATGAATGCCAGATTACGAAGAGAGTTGAGACACCTCCCGTCAAATGTTTGCGAACGAAGTGCGATGGCAATTTTCCGGGCATAGATGCTCAAATTTCAAGGTTGAGGCTGCATGGCATGAGACTGGAAGTTCACGCAGCATGCTCCTGAATGATGTCGTTCAATAGTTTCAATTATGTATATGTCAGACAGACAAAAGAAGCACAGACTGAGAAAATGAGAGAGACAAAGGCCCAGGCGCTCACGCTCACACGCTTACGACTGTGGCGCCAGGCGGTGTCTTGCGTCCCAGAAGCGAAGCACTTTGCCTCGGCCACCCAATTCGCTGCGCCACCTGGCTCAGCATCAACAAGCCTGCTTTCGGATGGTTGGCTTCGGTTTCATAGGTCTGCCTAGACACTTTGATGTAAGCCTTCAGTATAGAAGGCGTCTATCGCGGTCAGGAGCCCATGCTGGTGAAATTTCAATAGCCCCACAATAGCAACTACATCCCGAGGGAAAAGCTATGGTTCAGGGCAAAAAACCCTCGAAACGTGGTGGCCGCGTAGAGCACGGGGTCCAACTTCATCCAACAGCTAACTCGCCATCTACGCACGACGCCACACCGACCTGAGTTCGAATGCAATGTTGGAGGCAGTGGGCAAGCCAGCACATGCTTCCTGAGTCAGATAGCCGATAGTTGAACTCAACTGTCTGGTTCTTAGTAGGGAATGGGGGAATGGATTATGGAGACCATTATTGGGGATTATATAGGGACTGCTATTCCCCCATTCCCTACTAAGAACCGGACAGTCAATTAGCTGGCTGAGGCTGGTCATTCTAGCAGTCGGCTCAAGACGGGTGTCAAAGCCAGTTTTGCTCCAGTGTCTCTTTCTGCCCCGTGTCTTTCGTGGCGAAGTTCCTGACTGCGGTCCTTGCCTTCGTGTGCCTGAGCCTTCAGGGCTGCGGCTTCAACACGGAGACTGCTAACACTTGTGGTACCACCCACGCCGCCAACATGGTCGGCGCCCTCGACCTCGATGTCGCCGACCTCTGCGCCCTGGATAACACCTTTGTCCAGTGCGTCAAAGAGCCGGCTGCTGCTCCGACATCTCCGACAGTGGCTGGAAGCAGGCCATGGACAAAATCGTGGCCGCTGCTGCTACAAACTGCCAGGGCAACAATACGCTCTCAGCAAGCTGCTAAACGAGATCTGAGACACTGAGACAGGTGACGGAAAAAAGGCCTTTCTTGGGGTGCTAATGTGCCCCCGAGCCAACAGCGATGAACGCAGCGCAAAAAGATCAAGCTGTGCATGCACCATTCTGCGCAAACTCTGTTCTGCCCTGTGCCGACCTGTAGGACATCCGGAAGCTAATTTTATTTGCGTAAGCATGTCTTACAGAAAGATTCCGAAATCGATCGAGCACGGTATATCCCCCCTCTCCGCCCCAAGGTTTCAAGCCCAGATTGAAAATCAGCAGGGGCAGCTGACATGCCCCCGCCCCGACTGATTCTATCTTGAATATAAATGAGTAGGAGACATTTTAGGGTTTAGGTGTTTAGGATTTAGGGAGAGATCTTGGAGAATGGCCGTCCAAGAACAGGTACTACGTTAGTAGGTGTAGGCAGGGCGAGGTTGAAGCTGTTTCATCATGTATTCCAAGGCTTGCCCGCCCAAACATTCAACATAGGGGCCTAAATAAATACTAATACTTATTTTGGGGGCTCCTTATTACAATTGTAGTATTTAATAATCTACCGCCAAACCCGATTCTAGTTATGAAGGCCCCTATATTGGCTGCTTGTCCTGAGACTGGCCCGAAGTGACAATCCAACCACCTGCGACCCTTGGTTCTGGACTTGCGTCCCTTCTAGCTGTAGGGTTCAGGGGTTTAGGGTTCAGGGGCTAGACCGGAGCCCAGTAGCAAAAAGAGTTTAGGGTTTAGGGTTTTAGGGTTTAGGGAGGGTTCAGGGGTTTAGGGTTTAGGGTGGGAGATTTTGAGCCTCAGCCCCCCAAGCGAAGTTCAAAATTGCCTACAGACCCTGCGGAGCTCCGCAGTTCTCTTGATCAAGTGCCCCTTGAGCAGGATCCCTTATGTATAAAAGATGCAAAGCCTCGTAGGCAACTAGGAGAGGATGCTGGATGATGTTGAGAATTTCTAGTATATTATGGCATCTTATAATATCTTATAGTAAGTTACAGTATATTATAGTATATTATTGT
The DNA here is from genome assembly GCA_003297005.1 of Symbiodinium sp. clade A Y106. NCBI lineage: Eukaryota > Dinophyceae > Suessiales > Symbiodiniaceae > Symbiodinium > Symbiodinium sp. clade A. The sequence goes on along the minus strand of BGNK01000243.1, from coordinate 252,947 downwards.
TATGGTATCTTATAGTATTTTATGGGATATTCATTACTGGACTTATTGCTTCCTCTTCGGGTTTTCCAGGCAGAATCTGGCAAAGCTGCTGATCCCTTTGCTGGGTGGGGCGGTGATCGACCGCATTGGGAGACCAGCCTCACAGTTGGCTTTGTGTGGGTTTAGGGTTTAAGGTATTTGATATAGGGGCCTAAATAACCCTAAACCCATACTGTCGCAGAAAGAAGCCACTGCACTTAAAAAAAAAAAGCCATACTGTCTTGGGGGTCCCCCATTCTAAATATAGTAGAATGGGACCCAAAACCCTGTTCTAATTATAAGGCACCTATCAAAGGGAATCCTCAAGTCAAGTGAACTTTACAGGGTCTGATAATCCTTACTAAGCCGTACTAGAGGCTATCCAGGTTAGCAGCAGGTAGTTGTGGTGTTTCCGTGGCATATGATCTAGCTAGGTGATTCGATTTGGCAGTGCAGGGATGACGAGCGCACGTGAGACTTGAGATATGTGGCGTGTAGGGTTTTGGGTTGTGGCGTGGGGTTGTCAGACAGATGCGCGGCACAGACTTGTTCACCGTCGGACGTGGTGTTTTCTAGCTTTTGATTTTGGGAACCTGCACGGAGGGAGGACACGAGCAAACATCTCGGTTCCTCGAATGACACGGGACTCATCCTGACACATTGCTCGCTTTTGAGGCTGGTGCGGGGATACCACACTGTTACCATCGGCTGCTTCGATGCAATCTCCAAGAAGTTATGACATACTGGTAGCAAACACATGGCTGTCAGTTTCTGAGCTGTTTTGCGGGTTTGGGAGCGGCACGCAGGTCAACGTTGCTCCATTTCCCAGGTTTCATGCGGTCAGGGTCAGACTGCCCATCGCATCATCGCATCTACTGATCATATCTCATTCAGGTCGGTTGATTTATCGACTCCGCATATTTTCGATCCTTCCCGAAGGCCAAAGGTACGAGAAGAGGTTAAGATGTTGTGCTCAGACCTACACTCGACATAGATGAAGGCTGCGAAACGGAACAGCGCAGCATCATTAGAGATGCCTTCTCAGCAATTGCTGTACGTTTGCGACATTGTCGAACATTCAGAAAGCCCTACCCAGCCAGTCCTCATCCTGTATCCGTTAAATTAGAATTTTCCTAGGTGTGGTTAAGAATTTACAAAGCATTCGGTAAGCGATATATAAACAATCCCAAGATATTCATGCAGAAAGCCCGCAACATCCAAACACTTCGGGGCCTTGGTATCGAAACCCAACAGCATTCTAGCGAAGCCTGCCTTTGCACAACTTTGCAGCCTCTGTAAACTATCAGCGACATATACGCCAAAGGCACAAGTCCTACTTCGTGTGGCCACGGTATACGGGCCAAATGCGGGACGCATACTAGAAAGTCTTAAGCTCCCCAAAGGCTCCTTAGCATCAGCCCCCAAAGCTCCCGTTGATGGGAGCACCTGTTTAGGGTTTCTTGGGTTTGGCGTGCTGGGTTTCTTGGGGTTTGCTGAAATGCGGAAATTTTGAAATCCCAAACCCCAAAATACAAAAGCTACGTAAGCCGTAGACCCCTGCTGTACCCTTAGCCCCAAATCCTAATCCGTGCCCGCCCAGTGCGAGTGCGCGAGTCGAAATCCTAAACGCCCTATGTCCTAAGCCTTGAACATCCTTAAACACCAAGAGGCCTACTATAGGGGCCTCAAAAATTACAAATACTATTTTGGTGGTTCCTGCTTATACTTATGGTACAACGGGCCGCCCAAACCCTATTCTAATTATTAAGGCCCCTATAGTAATGCCGTAACGCGCGAAGATAAGGAGCCCTCATCTTTTATGCACTGGCGGCTTGCACCGCTTACCTGCAAGCTGCCCCTTGCTGGTGGATGGGGTTTGGGATTCCAGCATTTCAGGCTTTAGGGGAGCCGATGCAGACCAGATGCAAGAAAGAGGGCTCGGATCCTTTGAGTCAGGGCATGTCAGGTTTCAGAGTCTGGCCGGAAGGGGTTTAGTTTGAGGGCTTCAGGTGCAGGGTGCAGCATGCAGTTCTAGAGTAGACTGTATAGGCCTGAGTCCTTATGCCGTAACCCTAGACTTAAACTAGAATTTCTTGAGCCGTGTCAGGAAGAAGGGTGCTCAAACACGCAAACCCAATCGAGGCCCGTCAGGACGATGAGGATGCAGACGAGGAGTGAGTGATCACATGGTTGTGTGTGCATGTGTATATATATATGTTTAGTTATAATACAGAACGTTCTCATTTGGTGTGTAAGCTGTTCAAAGTCACATGCTTGAAGTTGGAAACATATCAAATTTATGTAGGTTCCCATGTCCCAAGATCGGGAAAAGGGGCTTTTGTTTCCCCACTCTTTCCTTGTTCTGGCTATATTTCTGGGAATGAGGGAGATTCGTATCTTCACGCATGCCCAGCGCCGAAGCTGACCAAAGACTGTCGGCTGAAGAAGTGGGCGCAGTAGCGAAGCGGCATTGCGCGAAGAAAAGGGCTTCTGGCTGTTCGGTGTTGCGAGACTAGGCTTAAGTATATAGTGGCACTGCTGCCAAGTCCCAGTTAGTTTTCAGAATTGTTCGATGTTCATGAGTTTTAGTTTGGCAAATTGCTGTAGTCTCAAGCAGGGCGTCCGATGCGTTGCCGCAGTCTTTATATGGTTCCAGTAGCTTTTCTCTTTGGGCTTTACGAGTTGGAGGCCGTGTAGTCGTAAACCCAGCATGGACCACAAGCCAAGCTTTTGCTACACAGTTTTTATCACGGTCTTCTCACCGTTAGTTTCGTTTCGGTTCACATGTTTGCTGTCGTTATTCTTGCTGCGACTGCATATCTTGCGTGACCGACAGTAAGGTGGTAAGTCTAGTTCACTGTTGTTCACGGCTGCCGCCTCTGCGTATGACAACTATATGAGTTTGGTCATCGCTACTGTCGGTCCGTCACCGTACCCCTTTCAACTCCAACACGTTCCAGACAGGGAGGGTATTGCATGGCTGTATGTGCGAAAGTAACAGAAGTAGTCGCAACTACATCCAGTGCCAACAGCACTGAGGAGAAATACAGGGCGAACTCTCCGTCGCTACATAATCACCGAGTGTTGAAAGAATCATGCTGACGCACAGCGAGTTTGACAGAAGTAGGGTTACTCTGATTGCATAGCAAGACAATGAAGTCCTGATCCGTACAGGAGATGTTTAGGGTTTGGTTTGCAGTGTTCCGAGTAATTAGCGGCTAAATAACGTGTATGTTTTGTATGAATTGGCAGGATCTTGACTTCAAGCTAGCTAGTTTAGTAAAGAGCTATCTCTGAAACATTCTGAAATTGCAGTACGCCTCCTTGATCACAGGATATTCAACCCCATAACCTTCATAGGACTCTGTAAAACAGTGATGTCACAGCCTCATTGAGCCCTATCCCTAGGTTGGCGCCCATTCCTGCGAGGGCCTTGTTGGTCTTGAAACTCCGTAGCTCACTTCTACACGGAGTTTCCTGGGGTCGGGTTTTTCAAGAATTTGCTGTGAGTTGGGTTAGCAAGAGTTACGAAAAGCTTCGTGCACTGATACGCTTGCCGTGAACCATTGGTCCTGCTACACACTTGCAGGCATGTTAGTTGGGCTTTGATAGGTTTTGGAGTCTTGGTGTTTCTCTGTGTATCCTTGAGTATTCTTAGACAAGGAAGGACCCCTGCGAACAGACACGCCCTTGCCCTGAGGATGGCAAAAGCCCATTTTTGCTGACTGCTGATATGGCCTCAGGACTTCGAATTTGCGACGTGTGGTTACTTACCGAAAAGCCATACCCATATAGCCATAGCCCCTGTCATGACGACTTCTGCTGCCGCTACTGGTGCTGCTACTTCTGCTACTAATGCTACTATATACTACTATCTACTACTACATACTACTATATACTGTTATACTACTACTACTACTACTATGCGAGTGACAAAAAACTACTACTACTACTACTACTACCACTACTACTACTACTACTACTACTGCTACTACTTCTGCTGCTACTACTTCTGCTACTGCTACTACTTCTACTTCTACTTCTCCTATTGCTACTGCTACTGCTACTTCTGCTACGACAACGACGACAACTACTACTGCTAGGCATTGATTTATATGATGTGTGTTTTGTCGTTTTTGGTGTAGCTTAGCTGGAGCTGGAGTTGTTGTTGTTTTGTTGGTCTTTGTGGGTGTCGTTGTCGTCGTGGTCGTTGTTGTAGTTGCTGCTGTTGTTGCTGTTCTTGCCGCTGTTGTTGTTGTGGTTGTTGTTGGTTGTGGTTGTTGTTGTCGTTGTTGTTGTTGTTGTTGCTGTTGTTGCTGTTGGTGTTGCTGCTTTGTTATGCTCTGAATATGGCTTCTCGGTTGCAACCTGCAGTCCGGGTATCTTCGGATGGCTTGAGTAGGGGCATTTTCAGACGAGGCCGGGCACTTGCATCGCATTTGTGCGACGAGCTCAGCGCTGATTGCAGCCTCCCTCGTAGCCCAACCACGAATACTGAATGGTGTACGGCATGCTGGCAGATATCGTGACTGCCGGATTTTTTGCGGTCCTGGGATTTGAGCCGTGCTTGGGAAATCAATGTGTGAGGGCAAAGATCACGATGCAGATCACTAGCGACCACTAGATATGGACATGTAGCACGCCAACGGCTATCTTAATATCAGCATCAAGGTATTTTCTTGTGTCTGAATTCGCCTGTTTAGGAGTTTAGGGGAGGTGATATTGGACAAAAACCTGCTTGCCCTAGGTTAGACAGAATGGTCGCTTCAATTGGGTTAGTAAGTTGTGTCTTATTACACTGGTATCACACGGGGACTCTGCGCGAGTCCTTACTATTTCGCAGGACTCTCATTGCGACTTAGTCAAAGGTTCTTCCTATTACGGGTCATGTGTTTCGTTTCATAAGTCTAACTAGTGTAGTTTATGCCCAAGAGTTGCTCCGAGGGCGATGAGGCTAAGATGCTTGTAACCCGGAGCCGTCCCGATTGGGAGTTTGAGAACATGGGAGACCCCAATACAGCTAACAGCATCCTTGTTACATGAGCTGCTAAATATAAAACCCGTGGGAACAAGCAAGTTTTTGGAACTCCCTCAATTTTTGCAGCGTGGCCGAGGACCCGTGGACGAAGAGGGCGCGACCTGTTTGGCCTCGGAGCTCAGTGTACTGGGCGACGATAGCGCAGGTGTAGGCTAACATTAGCACATAAATTTAATGGAGACCTGAATATAGTTGGGGTAAGCTGTGGCGGTATATTACTGTTCTAAGAAGCAGACTTGACTGTGACGTGGGTGGTCAGTGCGCCTAGGGAAAAGTTTGGCCTGTAGTGAGGTCTTGCCTGGCGCCTGATGTGTCTCGTTTTGTGATCGCAACGCGATGGGCAAGCCGACTAGTCAGGAACATGTCGCCAGTCAAAATTAAGTTACCATAAGAAGAAAAGCATAGTATTTACTATAGATCCCTATTAATTATTATGGCAACTTAAAAAGTACCCTTAACAAGAACCCAGCCAACCGGTTGCAGACATTGCCTTCCACACATGGAAAGGTGTTTGCTCAGCAGACTCCTGGTGAACAGTTCGAACGATGTGAAGACCTCAATCAGGGAAGTTTGATCGAACTCCTTCAACCACAGCCCAAACCGAAACCCTAAACCCCAAACCCTATGGTGCTGGGCAGAGCCATGCCTATAGCCGTGCGCGACGTGGTCATGGACAGACTGGAGACGGCATGGCTAACGCCTGGAGCCCTACCTCTAAACTTGCAACCGACACCGTCGGACAGGAGGTAAAGTGGGGATGCGTTGCAGCCTTCGTGGAACGATGAATGGTGGGATGGCAAGAGACAGCACAGTTGAGCTGCAGGCTGAATTCGCAACACTGGCTGTTTGCGCCGGGTTGTATTTACATACTGCATGCTGCAGAGAGGACACTGTCAATTCATTGAGGAGGCTGAATTTGCTGGCTGCTTGTGACGGGTGATACAGACAAGTTGCTCGCTGAAGCTGGGACAGTGCCAGCTACAAAGTGAGACTTCACCTCTATCTGCATGGCATTCATGTGCATGAACTGGCGAGGATTTATTTCTGCGTGGGAGGAATTTATATTTGCTGCGACAAGGTGAGACTTCACCTTTAACTGCATGACATTCATCTGCATGAACTGGCGAGGAATTTATTTCTGCATGGGAGGAATTTATATCTGCATGGGTGGAGACAACTGCGTTGCTGCATGCGTGGACAGTGGAGGAATTTGTTTCTGCAAGAAACCACTGCATGGGAGCATGGGCCATTTTGGCCAGGAGAACACCGGTAGCATGTGTCGTTAGTGAGGAGCTTTGAGCACTTGTTTTGAAACAGAGGGCATATGTCCCTACCAGACGGGTTGGATGGCTCGACGACATGAGTGATTAATGCTTTGTGTGTTTGGTACCTGTGATGTAGCCCACACTGGTGATAGACTTGCTTATGCCATCCCGACCCTGTAGTGGAGATCCAGTGAACTATGTGGAGCCTTGCCTGCTGTGTGCGAGTGTGAGCGTCGAAACCCCAAACCCTAAACCCAAACCGAACCACTCCCTAAACCCCGTCGGTCAGCTGTGGCTGAACATGCACTCAGGCTCTTCAACCGGGCGAGCACTCCCCGGAGTGGGACACCAAGATATGCGAAGTGTTAGTTCGAGTAAAGTAGTCTGCAATTTGCTCCATAATGAAATACAAGTTTCGAAAACTTCGTCGACGCAGGTAGTATGCACGAGACTCCAAGTCTATGGCACTATATAATGTGGTGTTTGGAGCAAATGGCTATATGAGATGAAATTGTGTGTGTATGCATATGTATGTATGTACGTTTGTATGTATGCGTGTTTGTCGATATTTGCATGCATGCATGCATGCATAGGTAAGGTCTGTTGTCGCATGTGTTTATATATGCATGTGTTGTTGGTTTTGCTCTGACATGACATTCTGTTGTTTGTGCAGGCATGCCGCAATCTGACATACTGACGTGATTTGACAGCACGATAGAGTTTTAAGTGCCTCAGACCCAAAGAAGTAGTGAATACCTAGATAAACATGTACAAGTGGACAGTGGCACACGAGAGCTTCACGCCCATGTGTGCCCTTGTGCGAAGTGTTGGCTGCTTGTTCTAAATTTCTGGCAAGCATAGCATACTTGGTACAAGTAGCCAACTAAATCGTATTTATGTATATATCTATATATATATATATGCATACATACATACATATATATATATACATACATGGGTATGCGGTCTTTTGCGATGGCGCTCGGTTCCGGGTTCTGGTGGCTTGGGCTTGGCAGGTCGGGACCCGGTCCGCAAGGTGAAGCCGCTGCCCAGCGGGCCGCGTACCCGAGCGTCCTTTGCGTAGGGCTTAGGGTTTAGGGTGGTTTAGGTTTTAGTGGGGTTTGGGGTTTAGGGGCTTTTGGTTTAGGGTGGTTTAGGGTTTGGAGTTTCCATCTCGAGTGCCAGATTCAAACGCTTGCTGAACATTTCCGGCCAAGACTTCATAGCCCGTATTCCAAGACAAGTGGTTTAGGGCGTAGGGTTGGTTGATGAATTGGGTTTAGGGTTCAAGACTCATGCCGAGTCTAGGGCGCAACATGGGGGTTCCGAACTCAGAAGTACTCGTTCTGTGGTTCTTGTTATAAACGTAATAATGCCTTACGGAATCTTTTATTGTCCTACTATCGGACACTCTGATGTAGGCCTGAAAGTTCAGTCCTGAGGCTATCAGGATAGATGGCTCCAAGTTTCAGGATGTAATGTTTTTCAGGTATAGCTATGAACTGTGGCAGTATCTTCGACGGTCATCTGCTCTTGCAAGTAAGCCCTCAGGAAAGAACGGCTTTTCAGTAGTTGCCAATCTCGGGGCCTCAGTACTCACGATACAATAAAAATAATAAGGAACCCCCAAATAGTATAGGTAAATAGGCCCCTATAGTAGTCTTCGTAGTACACAAATTGCCTGATTCTGGTGTACATATTGGGCTGATTAAGGGCAGGTTCACAGGCTTTGGAGTTTTTATTGCGTGGGTGTTGTTTGCACGAACGGAAGCTTATGTTGGCCACTTGGTGCTGGCTTATCCGATACTCTAGTTGACAGACCATGCAGTCTGTGTTTCTGTCATTTGCCAGCGCGCGGTAGCGGACCTTGCCAGGCTTGTCCGGGAGTCGGTGTCAAAATCCTACACCCTAACCGGACCAAACCCGAAATATTTCACGCCCTAAACCTACCACCCCTGAACCACAAATAACACGCTATCAACCCGTGTGTATGTATGTATATATATATATATATATGTTTTTGTTTCGTTATATTTATATACAAAGCAAATACAAATTCTGTGCTTATAAGTTATGTTTATGTTTGTATACATACACAGACGCACACACACACACGGAGAAAAAAAACAAAAATATATATATATATATATATATATGTACATACATACCCCTCAAACCCTTAAGAATCGTGAAGAAAGCGGGCCCGGGTTGGTTTCACTTCATAGCAGCGCCCTACGTAGGGAGTAACCCAGACTTTGATGAATCCTCACCTTGGCTGATATGCAGTGTTAATAGAAAAGCCTAGATAATTGCGAATATTATAGTATTATTCCCTGGGGCCCCTTATTATCATTATACCACAATATACAGCAAGGCCTATTCCAACAATTAAGGCCCCCATATTACATGGGTTTTGTGAATCTGTACGAACCCTGCGCTTTGTCCATATTATAAACGCTCAGCCTAAACCCTGTGGCACAAGCCCTAAAGTCCAAACCAGGAATCACGGGTTTTAAGGTTTTACGGGCATGTAATGTAGGAAGCTGATTAAGAAACCCTGGCCCTCTAACCCCTTCATATAAGAAACCGTAATAAAGGCCCTTGGTTTCGGCATCAGGTTCCTACATTACCTCGAAATCCTATTTCTTTGGACCCAGAGGCCCCATCGCTTGGGGTTTAGGGCGTCGGCCCCTTAAAAAAAATCCGCGAACCCCTTTCACCTTACCTGAACGCCAAACAACATAACTGTATACAGACTATATCTATCTGTTTGTCGACTTATATATGTATATATATATATATATATATATATATACGGCTTTCGTAACCAGGAGCCTTAACAGGTAGGTTTTATATGGTTCAGGGGTATAATAAGCCCTAAACCCTGTAATCCCTAAAACCGATCACATAATCCCGAAACTCTGCACACAAAAAGGGTGTGAGCGTTGAAACAAAGAAGAATCACCCTAAACATTGAGCCCATATTAACCCCGAAGCCCAAAACCCCTAAACCCGAAGCCCTAAACCCTTAAATCCCTAAACCCCATACCCCAAACCCCTAAACCTCTAGACCCGAAGTCCTAACCTGCAGAGAGAGCAAGGCTGGAGTCGAGACCTCCCGAGGTTGGGATGGGGTCTGTCACACAAGGGGACCCCCCAAGGACCCTTTAAAGGAGCCCTTGTGGTCCTTAATAGTGGGTATTTGGTGTACAATAGAGGGTAGTTGAGGGTTCTAGGTAAAGGGCCGTGGCTGTAGCTTCTATTTGAGGAGCGTGCATACTGATATGCTTATATACATACATAAAACCATACATTCGAAGATGGTTTGCTTCGAGGTCTGGCGATTGTTCTTGTTCTGGAGATTGCCAATGTTGGTGGGTTGGTGATTGCTATTTCAGCAATTGAATTTCGCTGTTTTCGGAAGTTGCCGACCCCGCCAGCTACTTGAGGCTCCCACTCATTTCATGTTCACTTGGTCGTGATAGAAGCTTCCGTATGACTTAGGAAATGTGTTTGGTATGTTTTCGGTGTGACGTACTTGGGCCCTTGGGCCACCACCGACTTCTGCGAGGCTTCCACCATGGAGCTGCGATCGGAGGCGTCGACGTTGAGATACGAGGGGTCCGTCCAATGTTCCGTATATCTCCGGCGTGTGAGGTCCGAAAGGAAAGCGGCCGAAGCCCTAAAGTTGCCAGTTGCCGAAGCCCCAAAACCCCCAGTTAGCCTGAAGTCACTAAGCTTGATCAGCTGGTTTCTGAAGTCTGTGATGATACGAGGCGCAAGGCTTTGGGGCTGGGGCTTTGGCGCTTTCCCTGCCATGTTGTAGCCGGTCACATTTTAGGGTTTTGCAGGGGATTCACACAAGCCTGTGCAAAAAGGGTTTAGGCAGTCCCTGCTAGATCGCAAGCAGTCGATTGGCTCTCTCGGCCCGGCAGGTGGGTTCCGTCATGGCGAAGCGAAGGCGCCATATGTGGCTTACTTTCGTGTTGCACGCTTAGTCTTTACAACGCTAAGATTCACTGATGCTCTTCTTTATGCACTTGGCTGGAAGATTCTTTTCGTTCATGTTAGTAGCCAGATATTGCTCGATATGGAAAATAGCTGCTTATTCCAATCGCGGTTTGTGTCTCACTACGGGATTCGATAGAGTCCTTACCGCGTTTTGTTCTGCTGTGCCTACGCCCCGATTCGTGCGGTGCTTGGGCCAAGAAACCTTTTGTTGGCTATTATGAAGCAAATTTTATGCTAGGTCTTTGCAGGCACAGTTAGTTAGTAAGTGCAGCGGTGTCTAGGGTATAGGGTATACTGTCATGCAGGGAGGGAGGGAGGGAGAGGGTTGTTGGCTTCCGTATATTGTCTCGCTCTTCAGTTGGAACAGGAGGGCAGATCCGCCGCACGGCATGTGCCCCCTCTCTGCATCCATCTCTTTTTTCTTCTCCCAGGCTGAAGGCGCGAGTTATCTCTCTTTCTCGCCGTCTCTCTCTCTCTCTGTCTCACTCTCTCTCTCTCTCTCTCTCTGTCCCTGTCTCTCCCTTGCCCCAAAACAACGCTCCCAGCGGCGGGCCCTTGACAATGCGTGCCGTCCCAGGGACTGGCTCCTTTCGGACCCTCTTGGAGTAAAATACCCGTCGCACGGACCCCAGAAGTATCTGTGACGAGATGTTGGTGTAGGAGTTCGAGCCTTTTTGCGCGAGACTTCTGTTTCATGTTTAATGATCCTTTCAGGCTTGTAAACACGGTTTAGGACCTAGGGAACTTTAGTGTTCGATTATGTTTGCCGTACTGATGTCTGCTGCCACAAGGGTGCACGTAGCCTTGTTCTTCTTCTCAGGCCTCCTTGAGTCCTTGAACACACCCGCTAGAGACCCCAAACAGCCCAGGGCCTTCTACCCAGACAGGAGGAGCCAGGCTAGGACTAGGATGCCATCGTGTCCAGCAACCACTGCCTGAGGGGCCACGACACGAGGAAGCGGGCTGTGGCCGTGGGGAGCCACAGTTTGAGGAGTTAGGGCTTTGGGGTTTGGGGATCTTAGGCTCCTGGGTGACACATAAGTATACTGGTACATCTATGACAAATAGTATGTACAAATCCCCACACACACACACACCGACGTTTTCACAAGCCCGCAAATCGATCGCAATGTAGGTCATTCTGCTATTCTATACGCCAAATAGCCCGTACCACTGCAGCACACCCACGAACATTTCAAAAAGGACGAAACTTAACCAAATCTGCCAGGGCAGCAACCCTTTCAAGCCAAATACTGGGGTTTCAGAAGTGCGAATGCTCAGTCGGATCCCCATTAATGTCGGCTTCACTTTAATAATCCCCCCCTCAATTATAATTTCCGACCTCCGGAACCCAACTATCAACTCCCCTCAATAATAAAACCCGACCTCCCAAACCCAATTTGTTTTGGAGAGTTTCGTTATTGCAGAGACAGAGAAACTGCAATTACTACGACCGCTCCAGTATTGCAAGGGGAGGGACATTGCAATTACTACAACCGCTCCAGTATTGCAGAGAGAGAGAGAGAGGGAGAGAGAAACCTGCTTACTACGACCGCTCCAGTATTGCAGAGAGGGAGAAGCTGTAGTTTCTGCGACCCTTGCAGCATGGCAGAGAGAGAGAGAGAGAAACTTGTATCACTGTATATATTGTAATACTGTACTACTGTACTACGACGACCGACCCGCCTCAATAGTCAATCCCCCCTTGCCTGGGCCTGAAATCAATCAACGGGGGGGGGGGGGTTATTAAAGTGAGTTGAACATTATCAACAGCCCTGCAATGAAGGTATTTTTTCGCCCTACGTTTACATTATTGCGGTCAGTCTTGTATATGTATTATATAAACCATACCAAGACTATTATTTAAGCACCCCGCGCGCTCCACCGCAATTCCTTGAGCTGATTCAGCAAAGGCCGGGGCGGTTTACTACGCAAAACCAACGACCTCCTGTCTGCAAAGCCTTGGGGTGATCGGCCCAGGGTGCTGGGCTCCGAGGGACTCGTAAGGTTTAGTCAGATCTTTAGGGATTGAGGGTTTCGGGTCTAGGGTTTAGAGATTGGGGGTCAATATCGTGGGTCTATAGAAGTTGACGACTCCAAGGGAAGGTCGAGGATATAGGGTCGAGTCTGGGTAGGCAGGTTTTGCAGCTTAGGGCTGTGGTCTAACGAAAGGGAATGGGATTTAGAGCTTTTTGGATTTTTCGGGCATGTCCTTTGCCGTGCAGCACCTCTTGCTGTTTGGCCGATTACTTCACGATTTTTTTCGAAATCAAAACGGCTCCCCTAAAGTTAAACATACCGAACAGGTGAACCAGGAAGCCTACAGCACCTACTGTAGGGTTTTGCAGGTGGCAAACTTCAATTCCGAGATGTGGGACCCTATCGCAGTGGACTTGAAGCTTGCCGTCAACTCGTAAACAGGAGCACCGGCTTCTCTCTGTACTCCTCCCCGAAACCACATGGGAGTTTCCGAAAATATGGGCCCTAAATAGTAGGATCCTTATTATAAGGACCCCAAAATAAGGTACCCCTAATTTTCAGAAACTCTCACATGGCTTCTCTAGGCTGTCCTGGACCGAAAGTCTGAAAATCCAAAGCCTCCAGCACTGAACGCAGAAGCCCTCAAGCTTGAGACAGGACTCTCATGAAACTCTGCGAAACCATGTAAGCAGCTTCTCACTGTTCTACAAAACACTCTGCAGGCCTTTAAACTACCGAATCTCAATAATGTAGGGGCTTCAAAAATTCCCTATACTATTTTGGGGGGCTCCTTCTTATGATTATGAAGGCCCCTAGATTAGACTGAAGCTTCGAGCCAGGCAGGCGGCAACTTCCCAGGAGGAAGGAGGCATGGACATCTGGGTTTTGGTTACGGAATTTAGAGTTTAAGAGTTTAAGGTACCAAAACAGAGAACTAAATTAACCCTTGAACAAGAACCCAGACATCCATGGACCATCTCAGAGTTTGGGGTTTAATGGCGAGTGCCCATTATCAAGAAGGTAAATGCGAGGAGGGTTGAGGTTTGGGTTTAGGGCTTAGAGAAGTTTAGGGTCCAGTGCGAAGTCTTTGTAACCTGAAACCGTTGTGCAACTGCCTAAGGCATTTTCCGATTGTCGCGCAGACCCTCAACACAGTCACAAATCCCGGCCGCAGTTTCGTAGGGAAGCAATTGGTTCTACAAAAATTCCGAATCTCGGCACCATGAAGCTGCATGCATGCACCTACGTCGCCCGATCAGGGAAACCCTACACCGTATCAGGAAGCGTAAACTTTAAACCCTAAACCAAACATGGCTAGTTAAAAGGACGTTAACGCTCAAAGCGGCGTCCTGCAACAGCAAACGCTTCAAGGCCTCAGAGGAGTCCTGTGATGAAGGCTATACATTCCGGAGGAAACCCGCTCGGAGCACGTCAATTACATTCTGTTTGCTATGATAGTGTATGGTAATATATCATAACTCATTAGATTGTCATACCTATTCACATATATATATGGGCATATATACATATATATACACATGTTTAACACCTGAAACCTTCTCAACTACCACCGACCTGCCGGAAGGTTCTAAGTCCGCGAAGTGGACAGTGTCGGGACCCAAGCATTACGTCAGGCTCCTCGCCAGGGCCGTGCAGAGTTGTTTGGGTCAGCGTTCCAACCAAGGGGGAATAATACAATTATACGGGCCTTCATAGTCAGAATCTGAGTTAATTTTGCCTGAATTTATGAGCCTTTTTAAGCACTTGGAATGCATACATGCACACACACAAACACACACACAGAGACCCACCCACACGCACACACACGCAAACACACACACACACACGCACGCGCGCGCGCGCACGCACGCACGCACGCACGCACGCACGCACACACGCAGACACGCACAAAGCAAGGAAGTGGACCCCGAAAGCGACCCCAATCTAGAACACGAAGCAAAGAGGTTTAGGTCATGATGTTTCTCCCGGTGTGAACATAAATCCTACGGCGTCCTCGCACCATAGTCTGGGCTTTGGAAAGCATCTTGACTCTGCCTGGACCGGCAGGATGATGCCGGGTAAAAGGTACAAGCATGGGCTTTTGAGATTCGGGTTCTGAATGTAGATAATGGATCTGCCAACTTGGAAGAGCTTGCGTAATTACCAAAGTACGCATCCTTGCTTAGGGTTTGTTGTGGCAGTTCTAGTTAAGCCCTTTTCTGTTTATTAAGGGCCCCTGATTACTAGCTACAGGACGTGCCCTCGAGCAACGTCAACTTCTAAATGATGGTCATCTTGATGTTTTTGCCTTTCGGGACGAGTTTGTTGTAACTTTGAACAGAATGCCCTATAAGCCCTATAATATACCTCGCAGACCCTGCTTGAGAATAATGTAAAACCTATCAACAGCTTGTGGTCAGCCTATTCCCTACACAGACCGTACTTAGAGGCCCAGGGGACTTAGTAAGTAGGTTATAGGTGGAGTTATAAGTACCCTAAATGGAGTTACTCCAACTATGACCCTACTTATAACCGACTTACTAAGTCCCCTGATCCTCTAAGTAACCCCCCGAAGCCGACAGAGTGCGAGCGTCGAAACGCGGAACCCCAAAACCTAAGGCAATTTCCTCTGCGCAGTAGGTGGGTCCTAGCAAATTGGGAGGTGAGATACGGACTACAACGAGTCTCCTGCTTTCTTAGGTGAAGGAAACTGATACTTATGAGTTCCGAAGTCGCTCCAAGCCACAATTCGCCGAAGCCTTGCAAGTTCACACGTAGGAGCTTTAGTATATGGGAGTTTCCAAAAATAGGGGACCCTGATATAGTACCCTAAATAGTTGGATCCTTATTATAAGGACCCCAAAATAAGGTACCCCTAATTTTCGGAAACTCCCATATAAGCTTCAAGGTTGTGGGTAGCTACACGTCAGAACTCGGACAGACAGCGATCCTGAAACCAGACACCTGGGTTGGGGCTTCGGGTTCGGATTGTTGGCCCAGACTTGCTTAAGCCCACTAGCGGACGTTTTGCATGGTGTTGTGTAAGGGCAGCGTACGGGGTTCGTGGGGGTTTGCAGGGGGTGTATAAGGCGCTTTGAGGGTTCGCAGTGTTCAATATGCCTTAGTTCAGGTTCTTCTTTTCACAGAAATGTGGTGACGTCACATGGTACCCGAAACCATGTCCCTTGTTCCAGCACATCGACCACACATGCATTGCCATAGGATTTATAGGACCTGCGACCACTTGTTGTCACTAAGCTGAGGATTCAGGCACAGATACGCCCACCTGAAAATTACATGCGTGCTGCTGCCGATTTTGCAGTTATTTGGGTGCTAGCTCGGTTCCTGCTAAGTGGCTTCAAGCAGCAAAATTGTCAGCAGCATGAGCCACTAGTGCCTAGGCGAAATGCTTGGGCGACGTACATAGCTTACACACGGCTGAAGCGACATGCCTGAAAACGGGCACGGCGCGGCCAACGTGTTTTTGTCGAGTCCGACGGCGCAGAATCAATCCGTAGCTGGAAACCCAGAAAGTTTTGTTTCACGCCGGTTGAGGCCCGGTAAATTTCAGATTACCAAATAATTAGCAAGGCCATCCTGATCGAGACTAACTTGATCATCCTCTAGCACTTTGATAGTTTTCTAGCACTTTGATAGTTCGACATTTGTGTCATTCTCGTCAGGTTTATTGTGAATAGCATTAGGAATGTGATTATTCACAACAATGGCAGTACTCGCATCAAGTAGGAAGCAGCGCGCTTTGGCGCCGGGCTAAACGCATCCCAATCCGAGGAAGCAGTGAGAACAGCCCGATGTGAGTAAAAAGGTTGCAGCTCGCACCAACAGGAAGACGACCTGATCCGGAACTGCTTAGTACCTTATCCCGAAGCCACAGCCGTATTGCCGCAGGTTGCAAAGTGTTTTCCCGTTTGGTTCGTCTTGTCTCTCCACCTTCCATGATATCGCCTGTGTCAGTGTCTCGCTAAACAAAGAAATGGCCCCTTCCACATGTGCTCCTTCCCACGCTCTGACCAAGCAGGAGGTCGGGTGCAGGTGCATGCAGGAGCTGTTTTGGGAGCCGCCGGTGCAATTAACATATACCTTTGCTATAAGAACACTTTTTATGTACACGCTTAAGAACACTACCGTTACTTCTACGTGTACGTGTTGAGTTTATTCGACTGCGTAGGTTTACCCCTCACCGCATATGTCCCGCATGTGGTATATGTGTTTGTATGCGTGTGTGGGCCCCTGTTGTGTGCTTGATTGACATCTGTTTTGGTTGCTGCCTTTGAGGCCAGTGGTCTGCACAGCTGGAAGATCAGGTGTGCATGTCTCACATGTTGTTTGCACTGCATGCTTGCACCTACAGACGTCTCATAACGGCATGCACACGTGGATGCAAACATGTCCGTGGCATGCCATGGCCTTGTTCATCCGAATGTTGTCGAAGTCTTAATATCTGCCCTGCACTTCATGCAGATGCATGCATACGGTTAACGTGCGAGAAGATGGGACCAACGCCGTGGTCTTGGTGCATTTCCAACTATGTTAGTCTAGGGGCTGAAGTAAAATATGCACCCAGGCAGAGAGAGTCCAGTTCCATCCCATGCTTGCTGATCGCTTCTTGCTGCAGCCCTAATCATCCAGATCCCATGTCCGACTTGCATCTGACGTTGTGCTTTCCATCAAACATCTAACAACTTACTCGCGCTGTTAGCACATGAGAGCATCTGCTTGACGTCAAATTTTTCAAAATCTAGCTGAGAGCTTGCTTCGCGAGACCCAGCTATGCTATTATGCCGTGCACCAGACCGACTTTGTCAGCTCAAAAAGTCCTGGCCTTGGCTGAGGTTACTCGAGTGGAAGGTCGGGGAACATGTTAGTTGGGGTTTTTGGGTGCGGAGTTCAGGTGACCTTGGGGGTGTGGTTTCTTGATTAATCACTAACCTTTGCTTAGTATTCATTAATGTAATTGTTGCTCAGCATTGTGACGACGCGCTGCCGATGCGACTGAAGCTATTGTCATGCCCGCATGCTGCTATGCTGCTAATTACTGCTCCTTCTACTGCAGCAGCAGCTGCTGCTGCTGCTCCTCTACTACTACTCCTGCTTCTGCAGCTGTTGATGCTACTGCCATTACTATTACTACTATTGTTATTATTGCTACAACTACTGCTACTTGTACTGCTACTGCTGCTACTACTCCTGGAATCATACTTACTACTGCTGCCACCACCACCACAATCACTACCACCCCGCCACCACCCGCAACCACCCGCAACCACCGCAGCCGCCGCCACCGCCACCGCCGCCACCACCACCACCACCACAAAACACTACTAGTTAGTAATTGTGTAACGTACCCCAATTTCCTATTCCATCCGATTCAACAGGACCCTTTTTCAAGCAAGCCTAGCCTGATGGGGTGAGGAGCGTGGCACGTCTTCGAAGGCAGCTCTGCAGCCAGCAGGTGCGTCAGTTCAAACGGGTGTCTGATGTATGTACGCCTAAACCGTAACCCTACTACCAGCAACTTGTACTAGATTGATTATAGTATAGGTCTCGCTTCGTGATGTTGGATGCAGGAATTTGCTGTTGTAGAAGGCCCTGGGCGAGAAGCCATTACATATTCAGCACACACAAGGTTGCCGTGAAACGGGTTGGGAATGCCGCAAGCGGCACCACGAACACATCAAGGATCGTGCGTAGGTTTACATGGATAGAACCCAACGACTAACCGAAATCTTAAGCCGTACCCAACTGAACCGTTAATCCTAGAATAACACCCCACAACACTGAAATTCAACCCCAGGCCGGACTAAAAAGAGTCCAAATGCCCCTAGTGATGAAGCACAAGGAGGCTGGAAGCCTAAGGAATCCAGGATGGAAGCTTGAGTAACTACCAGCATTTGTCCGTAGGGTTCGTTATGATATTTGTGATATAATATACCCCAAAACCCTTTTCCAATTGCTCAGGCCCCTATATGTGAAACGTCTTTCCCTGCGCCCCGTACAGATGTTCGAAATAACCCTTAACCCTAAACCCTCAATGCGGGCCTCGTCCTTGCTAAGTAGGAGGGAACAAAAACCCTAAACCCTAAACCGTGAGTCCATGAAGCCGTGGAGCCTTCAGTCTACAGAGTAGAAAGTCTAAGAGTCGAGACCCTCTCGATCGATCTGCGAGGTTCGGCGTTTGGGGGTTCAGGGTTGTTCTGCTGACAGGGCTTGAAATTTGCAGTTGAGGGTTTAGGGTCTCGGATTTAAGATGCAGGGCTTGGGGTCGAGGGTTTAAGGGCGCAGTGCAGGGTTGTCTGCAGTCGCGGAAACTGCGCAGCGCCATGCAGCAGAAGCATGTTTGGAAAAGAGCGTCGAGTATACAGGTTTCTTGAATGTTGAGGTATGTTGAGTCATTGAGGTGTAGCTATCCTAATTCGAAGGACCCTTAAACGGACAGACTGTAGTGTAACCCACGTGACCTAAACCAGTAATTGCTCTACCCAGAGGCCCCATAGCAGTTCCTTTTCGGGATTACCTTTATAGGATTCTGAATGTGAACCCCCAAAAAGAAACTACTATGAGGCCTATGAGTATCGTGCTAGCTGTAGTCCTCAGGATTCCTGGCAGCGGTACCTGCCGGAGGGTGCCAAGCAGGGGCCCTGGGAGCACAGAACGGACATGGGTGGTTGTCAAAATTATGGTTCCTTTTTGGGTCCCTAATACAGTACGGCACCTATTATTTAGGGTACCCAAAACGGGACCATAATTTTGACAACCACCCACATGTACAACTCTTCGGTTTATTCAGCTTTATACATGGGCACTTCGGTCTATGACGATACCGATTAATCTTATTGTTGTGGCCTTCGACGCGTAATGGCAAAAGGTATAGTAGTTGTCTCTTCGGGTTTATGCCCAGGTCCGTTGTATAAGTAGTATGGTTGCACCCCAAGCGGCCCTAAACTCTCAAGGGTTCAGGGTTCCGTGTAGAAGATCACCTACAAGGGCGGATTCCGTGGAGCTGGCGTTCGGAGGTTGGAAAATGAGAGGCCCGGGGAGAGGGCTACATTCATAGGGACCCTTAGGGGGGAAGGGGGGTTGGGGACTATACTTCCTTAAATACTTAAGGGTCCCTATGATACATGGATTGGAGATTTTCCTGGACCCCTGAAGTATGTAGAATAATAGCCTTTTAAAGGTATTGGGCCATTATTTTACCTATTTTGAGGGTGTTTGGGTAGGGATTGGCATGGAGACCTTATCGTAATTATTGCATAATATACCCCAAACCCTGTTCTAACTTCAGGCACCTACATTACATGGAGTGGAGATGTAGGACTTGGCATGGAGAAATCTTGTGGGAATGCGGAGCTCATTCAGGACTGCACAGCTCCGCAGAATCCATCCTCGGTTTAGGGGTTGAGGGTTTGGGATTTAGGGTTTAGGGGTTGAGGGTTTAGGAAGTTGGGATTTAGGGTTTGGGGCTTAGGGCCGTGGTAAGCTAGACGTGCGTCCAGTAGCAAAAAGGGTCGTAGAAAGCTCCATGGAGCAAAAGCCAGACCCTGGGGCTCCATTTACCTAAATAGTAGGTTACTGACTCGGGACAGTTTGAGTTCAGTGCACCCCAAACAAGATTTTACACGCACAGTGCTTTCGAAGCCTCGCCTGCCGAGTGCGAGCATTAATAAAGTCCAGACATTGTTTTTTTACCGGCCTAAAGCGTTTAAAGACCAATGTGAAGCACCCTTCGCCCTGCACCCTAATATGGGGATAGCCGAAAAGTTGGGTAGTTTACATGGCAGTTCTTATATCGTTAGTATTTTTACGAAGTCCGGTTCCGTCCTAGGGTCCTGCTTGTGCTGCAACTCTCCGCAATCGTGAAAAGCAATACAACCCATAAATGCTGAACTTTAAACCTTAAACCCTGAGACCCTACAGTAGACCGAGAGCTTGAACCCCACATCCTACAGTTCTTAAGCGCTTCACTTCAAGTTGAGGTTTCAGATCCTCCGACGCGAGTCGGATGAACGTGGGGGCAGCAGCTTCCTTTTCGAGGCGATCCTTGCTACATGTAGGGCGGATTTCTTTGGCTTAGTGCCAGCATGGTTAGGGGTCTGTGTGATCGGTACCCTACTAAGTCCTACTATACAGCTCCCATGGAGAATACAGTATATGGTAGAGATTGGTAGAGTTTACACTCCCGAACGGCAAGTTAGAACCCTCAACAAAAAATCTCGGACGACCAGTCCCCCGCCGGAAACTTCCAGTGCGAAGTTAAAACCTGATTTGTCGTTCTTTCCCGGGTGGCAAGGTAGAATCATAGAACCAGAAGGGGAAGACTGAACCCAACTGCTTCAACAGCTGGGTTTGATGGCTTCTGGAGCTTTTTCCAGCTATTTTCATCAAAATTGCAGCTGGCGGCCATGCGTACATACGTACTTGCAAACAACATGGGATGATATCCATATTACCTGGACCCCAGAAGTATGTAGAATAATAGCCTTTGAAAGGTATCGGGCCACTATTTTACCTACTTTTGGGGGGTTTAGGTAGGGCTTGTGGGGCCGAGGCCTGGGATCCCCAGCGGCTGCGAACACTGCGCGCCGAAACCGTCGTCATCCCAAGGCCATGTTTGTTCTAGGGATTGGGGCCTGGGATGAGAGTTCAGGGTTCTAGGGATTCTGGGGTTTGGGGCCGGGCCAGGGATCAGGGTTCAGGGACATTTAGGGCTTTGGGGTTTCTTTCAGGTTCAGGGGTTGTGGCTTCATTGCTGTTTTGGGTCAGGGTTCCTGCGGAACATTGGTGAGTGTAAGGCATAGACGGGATACTCGCAATGAACATGTTGCTCCGTGCGGTTTTAGTGCTACTGCTAGGGTTTACTTGGTTGCAAGGCCACGGATGCCGTCTGGTTTTGTGCTGGAGGTTTCACTGGTAAATGGGAGTCCGTAGGACTAAGCCTCGCAGTTCCCGCACAGCGGACCCAGTTGAGGGTTTTGGGGGTCTCAGATTTAGGATTCTAATTACTAAGGCCTTACATTAAGCCTCCAAACGTACCCTAGCCTAAATGCTGCAAGTCATGCACAGCCATGCTTGGTTCGTAGCCCATGGAGCCCCTAGGCTCCATAATGTATGGGCCTTAACAATTAATAATTACCTATACTATGTTTTGGGGTTTCTTATTATCTTTAAAGTATTATGGGCCCCGAAACCCTATTCTAATTATCCCTATATCAGAGTACCCGTATAGATCCCTTATAGTAACCCTTAAAGGACACCCTTAAAGGGAACCAGGCCCCTCTATTAACCTCACCTCTGCAGCCTGAGCCTCAAACCGCCCTGACACTCCCGGAAGCCCCTGTGGCCGAAGGCCGGCACGGTTTAAGTCCATCCTTTTTAGGGTTTAGGGTTTCTCTTTACGGGGGATTTTTGTTGTTACGGAGGGACCTATGGATTCCATCCGACAGACGTATGGATAATTGCCTCGCCTGGAAGTCTGAGTGTGAGCTCCGAAACATACCGAGACCCTGAGATCCAAATTAAGCCCCGAGCTTGAAGGGAATCCGATAAGATTGGGTTTAGGGTTTAGGGTTGGGACCGTAGAAGACTAGCATGGCCCCCGCGCAAGGATGACACTTCCCCTAAAACCCTAGACCTCTTAACCCTAAACCGCGAGCTCGTGTTTTCAGAATGTCTTGTTGACCAAGAGGGTCCATATACACTACTATTATGGAATTAGGTACCGAAAGACCATCCCTTTTAGGGTTTTTGGGACTTGATTCCGCAATGGTACTACATATGGACCCTCTTGGTTGAGGCATCTGAGACCTTGGGAGTGCTTTGGTCGGCATCGAAGAGGGCTTTGTTTCAGGGGCTTTGAGGTTTAGGATTTGGGGTTTTTCAGGAGGGCAAGCTAAGAGTCCCTCCCCGGTTTAGGGTTTAGGGCCTAAACCCTAAACCCTAAACCCACAAACGGTTTGGGTTCTTAAGGCTCCCGGTTTGAGGGCTCTTTTGGAAGAACTGCTTTGGGCTGGATGGTTTTTTGGGTTCTTCGGGCTGTAGGATTCAGGGTTGAGGGTCGTAAAGTTTGCGGCGCACGGGCAAGGGTTCTGGTCTGAAAATTATCGGAAAATTGCATATAATACAATCACAAAGTCGGCTCGCTGTGGGAATGCACACATCGCAAGTTGAGGCGTTATCCACGGTTTACGGCCCCTTTGATTGCATGTTTGCTTCTGGTTTTGGGCGCCTCCTATTTCGGAAGATGTTGCCATGTCCGACAAGGCAAGCCCAGGATTGTTGAAGGACTTAGGATCGATGTTGTTTGTTAATTCTCTTGGCTTATAGCGGGTTTGAAAGTTGAGGATAATGCAGTATGCAGAGTCTTGCTGGATGCTGACGGTTCCTAGACCCCCCAAAACCCTTGTCGGACTCTTGGAAAAGGACCGCGTTATCCAAGCGCATTCCAGGGTTTAGGGTTTGGGGTGGTATCGGTGCTAGCCGAACCCCAGGCGGTCGCAGGAGGACACCGCCCTGCCCCAAGATGCCTGGGTGGGGCAAGACCTGCAATCAGGGGTTCATGGTTTAGGGCTACATAGCCTTCATGGTTCCGATGATTCTGAGATACACGTAATTCAAAATCTAGTGCGGAGTCCCCCCCCTTAACTTGCATGGATCCAGGGACCCTGCCCCGACATGCCTGGTAAGCGCCCTCGTGTGGAGTTGTTTCTTCCTTTGGCCTGGCTCGCGTCGTTTGGGGGTGCTGCCGCGACGCACGTAAAATAGGGGCCTAAGTAATACCAATACATTTGATGTTCCTTACTTTGAATATAGTACTGTATACCCTCAAACCCCACTTCAATTTTTAAGGCCCCTACAGTAGCCGGCCACATCCCAGGAAACGCGCACAGCGATTTCGCGTCATCTCCCTAACCCCTTCGTGCACCTTGTGAACTTTTAGGGAGAAGCCTTTTGCTTTATCTTCCTTCACGTGGAAGATTGTTGATTTTGATGCGAAATCGTGGATGGATCGGATCTTGAGTGGTGACGGCAAGGCCAGAACCTCTGACGACACTCACAGGCGTCTGATGCCTTGAGCCTCAAGAGCCTGTAAGCCAATACCTCGAATGTGGTTCCGATTCAGATTCGTATGACTTTTCGGATGGGTGGAAGACAAACATTCTCCCGCTGGACATGCTAATGATCAGGATTTTATTTTTCCAGTGTGACCAGCTTAAGTTTATCTCAGTGTTGATTGGCTACCCGACTAAGTTGCCCTTATACGAAGTGTTCCATGTAATGACTGCATCAAAGAAGTTGGCTGATTACTTCCGTTTGGAGCTTAGGTGAGTTCAATAGGTGGCTTGTGAATGCGGGAAGTCTCCCTTGCGCTTCACTGAGATCCTGGGCATGAAGCGCTTCACCGGGTATGCCTTTGAGAGCGCTCAGTTGCGTGCAGCCTCGCCACGCCGGCCTCATGTTCAAGCTGGTTCGTTGGGCGGTCGTCCGCCAACGCAGGTGTAGTACTTAATGATCGACGGTGAATCCTGATCCCCACCCAAAGCCACCCGGCACCGCAAATGTCCTTGCATGGCTTCCAGGCTTACAGCATCAACAAGAATATGCCGGGTAAGTTTGGGCGCTTATGGGAAGATGAAGAAATCGTCGCAACACTGCAACAGCGCGATGATAGCTCGACTTGCTGTAACCCATGTTAAAGTGCAGCAGTAGGTATACAGCATAAGATGTCCTGAACCACTCTCACCACATGTGAGACCCTTGTTTTCGCGCAGCTGAAATGCAAATGAAAGGATATGAGACTGTACTGACTTTAGCAGCCCACAACATAGGATCAACAAAGCTTGGATAAAGGTCTGACATTATAGAAATGGTAACCACCTGTACAGCCATGCTATATCCTATCCCGAAGCTCCATGGTAACGATCTTTCGTCACGTCGATATGGCCAGCAATGGCAGCATCGGCAGTGGCGAGACAGACATTCGGCAACGATCCCTCGATTTCCTGACGAGGCTGCACAGGGCTTTTAGAGTCGTTCAGGGTTTAAGGTCTTAGGGCTTTTTTGAGTTGATGAAGGCTTGATGTTTGTTTGGGTTTTCGGATTTAGGGTGTTGGTTTAAAGAGAGGGTTTGCCTGCTGGAGGGCTAATGTTTGGCCTGGGACGGAGCTTGTTTTTGGGTTCCTTATTATGGCTTCTGAATATATTCTTAAGCACATATAGGTTTTCAGGGCTAGTACAGGTAGGCTTGAGGGTGGCATACTCCAAATCTTGCTGCCTACGCCTCAACTTCTGAACCTGACTAAACCTGGAACTCTGAACCATGTGCATCCCTGCCACGGCAGGGTAGTGTCTTCCAGGTTTTGGGGTTTCACCGACTGGGGCTTCTCGATTTCCACCATAGATGCATAAACTCAAACCATCCCCTGAAGCCTCACGCTAATGCAGGGGCCTAAAGAAGTACCAATACTATTTTGTGGGTTCCTCATTACACTTACAGTATAATGGGCCCCAAAACCCTAGTCTAGTTATTCAGGCCCCTATATTCGCTCGAGCGGTCTTTCAAAACCCTGAGCCCGAAACTCTAAGTCCTTACCACCATCAGGTGCCTCGTCGAAGCACTCCAATGTCCCCGACATCCCATTGAGGTGGTGGCATGCTGCTTGTTGACGGATCCAATTTAGGGGTTACTCCTGGTCTTGCAGGCAGCCCCCTCCTTATCCTGTGCGTACCTAATGCTGCTCAGTACTTACCTAATGATTGCTTTCTTTGCTTGCTTGCTTGCTTGCTTGCTGTCTTGCGTGCTCTCTGCGAATCCAGTTGCTTTGGCCTGTGAAAAACTTACCATAGCTACTACTTACTACGGCTTGCGAACACCACTACCGCGACCACTTTACAACTGCTGCTGCTTCTGCTACTGCCGCGACTGTGACAAAGACTACGACTACTACTACTACTGCTGCTGTTGCTACTAGCACTACAACAACTACTACTACTACGACGACTACCACCACCACCACCACGACGACGACTACTACTGCTACTGCTACTGCTACTGCTACTGCTACCACTGCTCAACTACTACTACTACTACTACTACTACTACTACTACTACTCCTGCTACTACTACTACTACTCCTACTACTCCTACTGCTACCTACTAGTACTACCTACTACTACTATTACTACTCCTACTACTCCTACTACTACCTACTACTACCTACCTACTACTACTACTACGACTACGACTACGACTACGACTACGACTACGACTACTGCTACTGCTACTGCTCCTGCTCCTGCTCCTGCTCCTGCTCCTGCTGCTACTACTACTACTACTACTACTACTACTACTACCTGCTGCTGCTGCTACTACTACCACCTAGTCCCAGTCCAAGCAGCTCTACTCGAATGACAACGACAACGCATACCGTGAATATTCACTAGGTAACTAGGACTTAGGTGGTGAAGGCGACCGACGGTCCAAATACTTTATTTAAACTTGCCACGGCGGTAAGACTTTGCGAAACAAACTATATACTATATACAGTATGCTTTTGAATAAGGTAGAATCTCAAAATCAATCTGGTTTGTTTTCGAATTTATGCATCTTGTTTCTTGGCGGTGGGTTCCTGCATTGCAAAACATAAGTTTGAATTTAAACCTTTCGAGGTCCCAGGACAGGAATTCGATTTTAAATCTCTGTCTTTCGTACCCCGGTAAAAGAGGACATTAGGTCCATGCCTGTCCAAGGTTTGAAACCAAGTTTCAGCTGCGATTGATATTCGAATTAAACCCTGTGGGATTTCGTCATAACAGGGTTTAAATTGAAACCTAAATGCTGGAGTTGTACGTCCGTCAGGGTCGGGGTCCCACGACGATTCAGAGTCCAAATTCCCAAGCCTAAGCCCTTAACCTTCAAGTGGCTTCTGGACTTTAGGGCAGTGGGACTTCGGACTTCCATTGCTTCCACTTTAGCACCCAGGGATTCAAGGCGTGAGGCTCTGGGTTTGGGGCTTAGAGCAGCCCGGAGCCCTAGACCTGACCTTCCGCCCTTACACCCAGACCTTCAGACACGTTCACGTCTAGCCCCGTGGACCCCCAGACCCCAAGACCTCCTAGACCTGTGGGAAGACCCTTACCTATGTCGCATCTGCGAAGCTCTTTGAAAGCTGCCAGGACCGCAGGATGCGTCTCAGGGCAAGCAGGGGGAGAGCGTACACAGGTGTCCATGGACAGGAAGTTTAATGCCACTGTTGCTTTTGTTTGCTCCTGCCTTGAGGAGCACTAGCAGCGTTATTTGCACTTGCTGCACCAACTTCCGAGCAATTTAACTTATGAATCTGGAACTTAGGCAAGTAGCTTGTCATTCTCAACCGATGGAACACTTCGGCAGCTGTTTCTGTGTGGCCTTGGTAAGCTGCCTTCTCCCCTTAGGGGAGACAATTTCCTGCTTGCCAGAGGCCGTCCCTGTCAGTAGCCAGCGGAACCTTACCAACTCACAGGGCGACTCATACCCAATCGCTCTGTTTGATATCCCTGCGGGCAGGGGTTCTTCAGGCCAGGTGAGTACAATGCTGACCCACATAGCTAGCAGATTGATTCAGGAGGCGTTGGGCTACAAAGCCGTTCATGATGCGAGAGCAGGAAGTGTCGGCGACACGGCTCTCTTCATTTTGGCGGGCTGCGAGCAGCCCTTTGAGAAGGCAGGCTGCAATGGCGGACCCATCCGCACCCACATCTTACTCCAGCCATCGGTCTATGAGATAAGCCAGTACAACTTGGGGCCGAGGCCACCTGAAGCTGTTGGAATCGGCCTTGGGTACGAGACCATCAGCGGTGTGCACATCTCGGCAGCAGTGGCTGAGGATGCTCTGCAAGATTCAGGCCTACCGCTTGCATTCTATCAGAACTGGAATGCTTCTTGGTTCGACCCTGCGAAGTACTTCGACAGCTATGCTTCAATTCCAAAATCTTCTCTCTTCCCATGCAACGAGACCGTTTTCGGCAACAAGAAACTCATGGCCGACTATGTGAGAATCAGCGGAGATCATGAAGGTCTTCATCCAGACGGTACTGGCGTGTGTCCGGACGACTACTGGTTTTTGGCCCCAAGCTGCAGGGCAAATTCATCTCGATGCGTGCCCACACTCGGTGGGAATGCACCAGGTGGCAGAGATGTCTTGCAGATGCTTCAGAAGAGCGCTGCGTTTGACATGCCTCTTGCTTTTGCAAGGCCAATAAACCACATTGAGCGAGAGAGACTTCCGAGCAACTTCAGAATGGCCTTCTTCAATTTAGCTCCAGGGCCAGCCTTCCTCGAACTGCGGCCACAGGTTGTCCACTTTCCAACTCATGATGCCTTGGCCTGGAGCAGGGGGGACCTTCGAACGATGTTGAGAGGATCGCTCAGCCAGAAGGTGGTGTCTCGGGATTTGCGTGTCCTTGCGCCGTCCGTGGTGGAGATGCTGACACGCATGGAGATGTCAAATGCAATGGTTGATCAGCTTCTAACCGATCATGCTAGCTCTGGCCAATCGATAAGTCAGGCTGTTTGCCAGTGGCTGCTCGGCAACCGTGAAGTTTGGTCGTCGTGGATCCCAGACGAGACGCAATGCAGTCCCGGATTCGGCCTGTACAATATTTCTGACGATCGGTTTCTTTTGGGGCGTACCCAGAGGCTCCATAGCAGTTCCTTTTTGGGATTACCCTATAGGATTCTAAATATGAACCCCGAAAAGGAACTACTATGGAGCCTTAAGGTATGTCACATGCAGATCTCATCGGCTGCAAGGCCTGCGAGTCTGGACGCTATTCGGCACAACTCTTTGACCAGCGCGGCTACACCCACACCTGTGAGCTCTGTCCAGTCGGTAGGACTGTCTGGTTCTTAGGGAATGGGGGGATGGATTATGGGGACTACCGTTGGGGATTATATAGGGACTACTATAGGGATCCATTCCACCATTCCCTCCTAAGCACCAGACAGAGGAGTCAGCCTCTGGGAGCTGCCGTCTCTTGCGAGCCCTGTGCCTTGACTGCTCTTAGGTATTATACTTCGTTGATTTTTGTATTATGATACAACTTCAGGGGATTAATAATAATAATTAAGACTATTATCTTTATTCTGGTTCTAAGTGGCTAAGGTGCCAAGGGTGAGTTTCAGAATCTCAAGGGCAGTAAGACTTGCAAGCGCTGTGGCATCGGCACCTACCAGGACCAGACCGGTTCCATGCATTGTAGCAACTGCACCAATGATACGACGACTGTGGGATTGGGCTCTATCTCAGAAGCGGACTGCGGATGTCCTGCAGGCCGAATCAACATCGCCACAGATGCAGACGCCACGGCTGTGTGCGTCCTGTGTCAAGCTGGCATGCAGTGTCCCGGTCTGTCGAGCAGGGAGTCCCTCGTGCGGGGGACTTCAGAGCTGGGAGAGGACTTTGTTCCAAAAGTCCTGCCTGGCTTCATGAGTCTTACAGAAGAGGTCCTCGACGTCTATAAGTGCGACAATGCCGAAGTGTGTCCGGGAGGTACACCCGGCAGCTGCACTGGGGCCAGCAAGGGGGTTGGCTGTTTCGAATGTGCCGACGGTACGCAGTGGAACGGCGAAGACTGCCAGCCTTGTGAGTCATGGATCAGGGTTGGATGGGGCATCGCCATCGTGGGAGTGTGTGTTTTCTTGCCTTTTGCCCACACCGTGAAAATGAACGACACATCACCGACACGAGAAATCGTGGTTTTCACGCTCTTAACTATTTTCGAAATAGGTGGCAACCTTTTGCAGACCCTGGCCATCACCGGTCAGATGACTTTGGAGTGGCCACAGCTCTTGGTTGATGCTTTCTCTTTCCTCGAGGTTTTTGCCTTCGAAGCCACCGACTTGGGCATCAGCTGCATCAGCGGATCGCGGCCCCTGCAGCAGTTCGGATTTCAGGTTGCTGTGCTGCCTGCCGGACTGCTTTGGGTGCTCGTTACACATCTCTTGCTGCGCATGCTCTCGCGAGGCCGAAGCTTGCCCCAGCTTATGGCTTCACTGGGGCAGATTGTAGTGGTATGCTTCAGTGCAGTCACCAATCTGTCTATGGTTCCTTTCATGTGCTTTAGACATCCCAACGGCCGGTATAGCAACCTTCAGATGCTCAGCATAATCTGTGGCAGCCATGACCATGCAGCCATGATGATCATGGGCACATGCCTCGGGGCTTTGCTTTGCGCGTTTTGGGCCATGTGTGTCTGGATCTTGTGGCGGTTACCGAGTTGGAGTTTGAATGAGAGCTACCACGAGCATGTTGTGGCGTCGGAGTTCCCGTGCTATGATTATGGAACCTAATTTACATTAAACTATCCGTTTTCGGGATATATAGAGTTAATATTCTGTAACTTTCCTCGAGATAAACTCGTCATTTTTGCTTGGGAAGCGGCTAAGTGTGGTGCCGGTTTTTCATGTTTATTTAGTTTCTTCAATGCATTGCTAATTGTCTTGAGGCTAAGGTATCCGGTATGACGGCTGAACTTGTCTCACCATCGTAGTATATACCTCTACTTGTGCTTTGCCTTTTTCACAAACCTGTCGGGAGCCCTTCTTCGCTCGACAAAAAACTCTGTAACATAAACTTAGTTTCTTGGCGACTTCCCAGGTTTCTCATCGACAAGTTCCGTTTGGACTCCTGGTGGTTCGGGCTTCCTCTTCTGCTACGTGGCCCTCTCATGTCCCTGCCTTTGCTTCTCTTCACCAACAACCCAGCTAGCCAAGTGGCTTAGGTGCTGAGTGGATAGCTGTTGCCCTCTCTTGCCATTGGAAAGAAATTAGCTTGTAATGCAGGGCCAATAGGGAGTTACACAATTACCGATACTATTCTCTGCGGTTCCTGGACATAAGCACACTACAATATCAAGCATCCCGCGAAACCTTATTGTAGTTAGAGGTTGCCTTCGAAGATCTGTTAATTCCGAAATGCCAAAATTCCCAAGAGCTCCAACTAAGGTGGTGCTCATGTCGCTTACGCTTATCGCCTACATCGTGCTCTTGAGCTTGGCCTGGCCTTTCAAGGAGCCTAGGGCTTAGGGCAAGTATTTCATGAACGGTTTGTGGGTTTTTGCAGTCCAAGAGGCTGCAGGCTGCGACTAGCATGGCACCCCTTGGAGGTCCCTCTCCTGAATGCAGTGGATGCCACCTGCACCTGGGCCTTGATCCTGCTAATTTTAGGAGGATCGCTACATCTACCTCCGATGGATGAGGAGATGCTGACATCTGCCGCAGTGTCCACGGTTGGCTCTGTCATTTTCGCT
Source organism: Symbiodinium sp. clade A Y106 (assembly GCA_003297005.1). Classification (NCBI taxonomy): domain Eukaryota; class Dinophyceae; order Suessiales; family Symbiodiniaceae; genus Symbiodinium; species Symbiodinium sp. clade A. The sequence continues at coordinate 222,329 of BGNK01000243.1, read as the reverse complement.
GCTGCAGCCCTCACCTCCGCGGTTTTCGCTGTCATGTGCGTAGGTGCCGTCCAACTCCGAACGGGCAAGGAGAGAAGGTTTGCAATTCTCGACTTGGCGCGGATTCCACATCATAACGATCTGGCAGTGTCTCTGCAGCTCACTGGCGGCAAAGTTGCGCAGATGGATCATGTTGTGCTCAGTGAGCAACTGCAATTCTTGGCTTCCTTCGACATGAAGCTCCTCCACACCAGCCTTTCCATGTTGGCCCTCGAAGTCGTACCGGAAGAACTCTCTCATGGCTTGGCACATCAGGGCGTCAGCCGAATTCGAAAAAACCGAAGCCATGCTTCGTCGCTTCGCTCCAGTTCGTCTCTTCGCTCAGCCTCAGCCAACAGCCTTGCTTCCCGATGCTTGGTGGTTCTTGTGACGGAGCTGTATCTTAAGCTACTGTAATAACAGGGCATACATTAAGTCATTAAATCATGCACTTTTTCTTAGTGTGGGACGTAGTAGCTCAACTCCGTTCCACTCGTAACAATGAGAGTTTCAAACCCTCATTACGCCCCTAGGGTCCTCGACGAACCCAGGATCTTCCCTCGGCTCCCCGGATCCAGCTTGCAATGTCGCCGAGTCGGACGAGAAGCCGCTGGTCATGGACGACCCAATGACAAATCCCAGGACCAGCCAGTCACTGCACCGCAGTGCGGGAGACGATCCGGACATGACGACATGTATTTTTTAGAAGTTTTGGAGTTTCCGAACCTGGAACCCAAACGTATGTAGAGCAATAGCCTTCTAAAGGTATTGGGCCATTATTATTCTACCTACTTATTAGGTACTTCCTATTGTGGCGAATTTCTGCAGACATCCCTCCAGGCCTGCTCGAAGCCGTACGTCTTAGACGAACGGTATGCTGGTTTGTCCATACTTTTGGTTTGAGTGCTGTTGGCTTCCTTTCCGAACTCTTGAGATAGATGTATAAGGTTCAAGAAAGGGGGGTTTCAATGAGAAGAAGAAGCATGGAAAGCCCCCGATCGGTCAAGACGTGCTTTGCTGAATGCAAAAATGAAGACGCCCTTCGCAGCATGATGCTAAGCTGCAGAAGGCTTGTAACATGGCGGCTTAATAGTTACCTATGCTATTCTGGGGTTCCTTATTATAAATATAGTATATTCTTGATCTGCCCAGACTCGCGACCCTCCACCATGTACCAGGAAAACCCAAGCAGCCGTAGAAGCATCCGCGCCCGCCAGGCTGCGTTCGCAGAGGTCACAGCCGCCGACTGCGCTAGGGACTTTGAGGCCGAATGGGGTTTAGGGTTTATATCAAACCTGACCTCCTGAAACCGCAAACCGGGTTCACAATCCAAGATTTGCGGTTAGCGTTGCAAGGTGTAGTAAGGGCAAGTTACAGGTAAACCCCATCACGTCATGCAGCACTTCATAAGCCGAATCAGCACTGACACCAGCGAGGCTGCATGGGCAGAAGTCACAGCAGGACGCTGTGCTCAGGACTTGGAGGCAGAACTATGTTGGATTCGGCCTTCCGCACGAACTAAGTTGCAACGTCCGGGGATATGTGGGGTCATAGCACCGGCCTTCTTGTTTTGGCATGAGTATGTTAGCAACAGTCGTTTGCAATTCACCATTGTTATCGAGATGTGTTGTTGCCGTCGTTCGAGTACATTGCAATGAAGCGCAGACACGAGCAGTCTGTGATCAGTGTATCATCACAAGTAGTAGTAGTAGTAGTAGTAGTAGTAGTAGTAGTAGTAGTAGTAGTAGTAGTAGTTAGTAGTAGTAGTAGTAGTAGTAGTAGTAGTAGTAGTAGTAGTAGCAGGAGTAGTAGCAGGAGTAGTAGTTGTTGTAGTAGCAGTAGTGGCAGTAGTAGCAGTAGGAGGAGGAGGAGGACTGAAGCTATAAAGCCCCATCCCGACCGCGCAGAAGCTGCGGTGTCCATGCTTAGCCATCGACACCCAGAGCTTACACAGTGCGAGTGCTTGTGAGCCTTCCTAGGGTAGTTAGGTAGCTAACACAAAACCCAAGTTCCAGTGACACCATTGACACCAGGCGGCCGCGTGGGCCTGCGCAGATGCGGCCGCACGTGGCTACCGCCAGAAGGTGCGCTGCTTCGCTGCATTTTTTGTGGTCTGTTTAGGTTAGTATACGTAAGTAAGTAGGTGATGAAGTGTAATTAAGCGTGTGAGTGTGTTTGTTTGTTTGTTTTGTTAGTGAGTCGGGCAAGGAAGTACAGCCTTTGCTGCAGACTGCACGTATTTAGTTTTCTTTGCTTTCGCACGTTGAATCATTAACCAATTGCTGTCGACTGACGAGTATGTACCTGCACTCGACTAACTATGTACTTCTGCAGCACTGTAATTTCCCAAACCTTTCTCATGAGGAACTCCGCAGCAGACAATGTGCACCATCGGCTTGGTGGGATGGCGATGTCTTCAGTAGACTGGGTTGAACGACAGCCATCGCCGTACGGAAAAGGATGCCTTTTACATCGTGTATGACACCAAGACGAGACACAGGCTGTTTACATATATATATATGTATACTTACATATTACTATGTATATATATATATGTATATGTTTTCTTGGTCTCTGGACTGAGCACTGGCGATGTGACCGCAGAGTCGCAGAGGCAGTTCACCGACCTGTCGACTCTGCCCAGACCTCCAAGATCCTTTGATGACGGAATATACCTTGTGGGATCCCTAGCATGAAATAATTCCCTAAGGCTCCAAATAGCCCAAAAGCCTCATATAGTATGGTCTTTGGGCCCAAAAGCCTCAAAATATCAGTCCTTAGAGCCTTAGGGATTGTTTTAATTAAGCGTTATTGGAAAGTCCGGGTGCATAAGGTAGACAGTTTTCCCGAAAGCCCTTGAATCCTAGAGTCCGGCTGTAAGAACCTCGGCAGCTTCTAGCGTCGGCGCACGTGAACTTCACAGATGGCAGATGATTGGTCTGGATTTAGGTATGATACGGAGGTTGCACTCAGCACTTTCGCTTGATAGCTGCACGCTCAAGGCCCTAAACCTGAAATCCTACATTTCAAAAAACCATTAAGCCTTATAGCCAACCTGCTATTAGTAATAACAGTATATATTTACTACTATATTCATAGTAACAAATGAGCCCCTGTTATGAACCCAAGGTTATCTGGCAACCCTGCAGCCTAAACCCTGAACCCTAAACCCTGAACCCTAAACCCTGAACCCTAAACCCTGAACCCTGAACCCTAAACCCTAAACCCTGAACCCTAAACCCTGAACCCTAAACCCTAAACCCTGAACCCTAATCCCTGAACCCTAAACCCTAAAAAAAAACCCTGAACCCTAAACCCTGAACCCTAAACCCTAAACCCTGAACCCTGAACCCTAAACCCTAAAAAAAACCCTGAACCCTAAACCCTGAACCCTAAACCCTAAATAAACCCTGAACCCTAAACCCTGAACCCTAAACCCTTAAGGATTTCTGGCGACTTCATTGAAGCGGCCGGAAAATTCCCAGTTGCTGCGGCGGCTGCTCGACGGAGAGGTCCTTGGTCCAGGGTTTTCCAGGATGGGCGGTCTCGGAATGTAAGGGGCCTTAACTGGGCTTTAGAGTACCATACTTTAATACTTTTTTTCTTATTGGAACCATTATGAAATAAAAGTTTATACTTTTTTCTCCCTGGTTACTTAAAAGCCCAGTTAATAATTACCTATACTATTTTGGAGTAAGGTTCCTTTAAAAGGGTCTATAAGGGATCTGTAAGGGTACTGTAATATAGAGGCCTCCATAATTACCTATACCATTGTGGGGGTTCCTTGTTATAGTTATAGTTTAATATACCCCCAAAGCCCTATTCTAATTATTAAGGCCCCCATATTAGGGCTTAAGGTTTGGGGTTTTCGGGCTGCGTGATGCTGCATCTACATGCCTCGGGGGTCCGAGACACCTGCAGGATCATCATCATCATCTTCAAAGTTATCGTCATGACCGTCGTCGTCTTCGCCATCATCACCGTCACCATCATCGCCCTCATCCCCGTCATCATCAGCATCATCATCTACACATTGCCATCGTCAAACTGCTGTGTTGCCGGGTTCTGTCATGGTCACAACGGCTGCCAAACATCAGATCATCCGAACTTGGCAGTTGAAATTGCGCGTGCCGAAATCTAAGCGGCAGGTTCCTTGTCGCGAAGTTGTTCTTTGGCCCGAGGAGGACGCCAGTTGAGCGCATCTGTTCTTCTTGAACATGCCCATGTCCTGCGCAAAGCCCTTTCTCGAAGCAAGATGAAAGGAGTACATGCTTTCGGCCCTCCTAAGCCAGGTCTCAGCCAATCCCTCCTGAGTAATTTAAAGCCTAAACCCTAATCTCAGCTAAACCCTGCCTCAGATCTTAAACCGCAAGGTTAGCTTTCAATACAGTTTCAATACAACAGGAAGGCATCTTTAGTGGGCCGGGCTTGAAAGATTTGCGAAAATTTACCAAGCTTTTTAGGTCTTGGTTTTTCAGATCTCGAAGGGCAAAAAATGAGACAGGCCAGGAAGAGCAGTCGAAAAAACATACATGTGTATAGGGGAAGTGCCGACCACCACATATCTCTTCCTAGCGGCCCTAGCATGCTTCAAAACTGGTAGCAGATGGAAAGGGACCGTTTAATCAAACAACAGAAACCCTTTAGACCCCCAACCCTCTAAACCCTAAACCTTGATTCTCTAAACCCTAAACCCGAAAACCCTCTAAACCCTAAACCCTCTAAGCCCTAAACCCTTTTAGCCCTTTAAACCCTAAACCCTTTAAACCCTTTGAACCCTTCAAACCCGTTAAACCCTAAACCCCAAAAAGCCAACGAGACTCCTTCAGGAGTTTCTAGGCGAGGCGCAGAAGAAACAGCGCCTGAAACATCGAGAAGACGCCTTGGCGGAGATCCTCCTGAAGGATTTGGGTTCAGGGTTTAGGTTTTATGGCTTAGGGTTTAGGGACGCCTTGGCGGAGATCCTCCTGAAGGATTTGCTGGCTTTACTTTTGGTTTTCTCGTGGTTTTTTCATATGTCTTAGTCAACCTCTAAGACCTCGCAAAGATCATCCTTTCCCTGGCCAGGGAACAGGGAACTCCAGCGAACCTGGTTGAGCTTTGACTTTCCCTTTACCACTCTCCAGATCCTCTTAAAAGGCGCTTAATGTCTCTATAGACAGCTTATCCTAAACTCAGAACCCTGGCCAGACCGTAAACCCTAAACCCGGACACCCCAAAAAAAGCCTACGACCCCCAGCGTAATACAGACACTTTGCTAACTTACCGAATAATTTTGCTGCAGACGTCTTGCAGATGTGGTTGCTGTTCGGTTTTTGGATTGCAAATTTCGGGCGGCTTGGTGCATTATCGGCTTCCAAGGTCTAGGACAAGGTCTTACAAAAACAGCTTCTGGCTTGGAGTTCTTGCACAGGAGTCGTCTCTCCTGGAAGCATGCTCAATCTTTGTCGTGGCCACTGCTCGTGCCAGGTCCAAGTTTGTTAGCCCAGCTGGCGGGCTGTAGTGAGGTGTTCTTGCGGATTAAAGGCTCGACACGAGGAATGTCGCCGTGACATGGGGGGGTTTCTTACTTGTGGTGTTAAACGCATGAGACCGGCTGCACCAGCTCCTGCACGTTTTTACGATAATCTTAAATGGTTGAGCGCCAGCAAGCCAGCACAGGTCTGAAATCCAGTCATGACCCAAGGGAGGCCGGAGGGCCAGTGCGTAATTCCGCAGAGCCGCAGACCTTTTCTTCACTTGCTGCCCATGGCCTTTGATAATCATCGCATGGACAGCACGGTCGCTACTTGGCATGACTGGGCTTTCTTACATGCATAAATTGGTATTCAGCTCCAGTTTCGCCAGTCCCCTCACAGTGCAAGGCTTGTTTCCCAATTCGGGTCCCTTTGCCGGCCGCGATTAGAAGAGTCCTGTATGCTTTCGGGAACCCTTCGGAAGTCTAAAATCGTAAACAGCAATGGATTGTAGCTGAGTTGAGTCTGTCGTGTGCTGGCTCTAGCTGAAGTTGGGACTCATTGCTGGAACGCGTGCCTGCTTCGTGTGAGTGTGCGAGTGGAAACAGCAAGGAGTTCTCAAAGCTTCCTCTGAAGCTTGCAGGGTTGAAGATAAGCCTGTAACTGTGATCATGATAGTGCGGTTCTGACGTCAGGGGCCTTTGAGAATGATTTTGTTATGAGCAACCTGAAATGGAAAGCCCAACTTACAAGAACTCTCCTGCGCCACAAACACCCCTCCACCCTGTGAGCCTGACACACCGAGGCCTCTAGAAGGAGAATGCGTGAGGGCATCGCTGCAGCTTGCCTTGATGTGGGGGTTTCATACAACACCTGGGGGTTCTTTATGCAGGGTTCCTTATACCGTGGAAGGACGAAAGTTTGAGCCACTCGCGGCTTCATCGCAAGCCGCAGGTAGAGTCCGTCAAGGCCCACGGCCCGCCCTGGCCTGCCCGGTCCTATTAAATCGGGTTTGGCGTTTAGGGTTTGTCTTCCAGATTAGGTGTGAGCTCCTATACACCCTAAACCTCTTGCACTTGTGAAGTGTCGGGCTGCCGGTGAGCTGTGAACACTACGGTTGATGGACAAAATCCTGCATTACCCATAATAAGGAATATACCATAATTCCCATAGTTTAGGGTCCTTAAGGTCATGCAGGATTTTGTCCATCAACCGTAGTTAGCGTACACTGGGCCTTTCGACTGAGACCCGGGCGAGATCCTCGCAAAGGGGGTGTCTTTTTTTCGAGAAACCCTAAACCCTAAACCCTGGTTTAGGGTTTAGGGTTTAGGGTTTAAGGATTGCGATACCTCAATTCCAAGCATGTATTAAGGCTTTGCGATCTCGTCAGCCGGTACTGTATTCTGTATTTGCATCATGCAACCTTGTGATCGTACTGATTTGTTTCTTATGATTATGGACGCTGTGCTATGGTTATAAAAGTCCCGAGCGTAACACGGGTCCTAAAGAGCAAAGACGTGTAGTGAGAGGCAGATGCAAACTGCATCATGTGGGCGCCGGTTGCCAAGTGGGCGGCAGATCAGCTGTTCCTCCTTCCGTCACTACCAGCACCACTGCTATGCCCCGGCCAATACTGCTGACACGACCACACCAGGATCGAATCAAGAACGACGACGGGTTCTACTACCGCTACCACGGCAATTTCTGCTAGGAATTATCACTGCCACCACGGCTTCTTCCACCACCAGTGACTCCCAAAGAATTCGTAATGGACTGCTTCAGAGCCGACAGGAAACTTGTCACGACACATACACATTATGAACCATCCTGTGGCCCATGTGTAAACAGAAAGAGGTCCGATCTCCCGGCGAGCCGGCTGAGCGAGTGCCATCGCTGCAGGTTAGGGTTTTGGATTTTGTCTGCAGGGAAGCCTAGGCATGAGAGTATAGCAGCTTACAATTCTAGCATATTGCAATATACTATCGTAGTATACTATAGAGAAGTATACCTATAGTTGGAAATGTTTCAGAAGATACCATACCATCTTACTGTATGACATATTATGAGGGATCCAGAGCTGAAGCACAGCTTTTCGAGGCCTTGACCTGGACATAGGTTTGAGATCTGGTACGACGGGGCAGCAGCCGCATGCTGCTGCACCTGCAGCCTCGTCTTTTCACCTGACGTCGAAATGCAGTCGCTTTATGGGGCTTAGGGCTGAGGGTTTCTGGTAGCTCCTTTCAGTTAACGTAGTTGCTAATTACTTTTCCGGGTAGGGTTTCTGTTTGAATAGGGGTGCTCGCACCTCAAGCGGCCAGGTGCCTGAGGCTTAATCTTCAGCTTCATCTCCTCCATGCATGTCTGATTCTATTGTACATGTACATCATAATGTTTATGGTTATATACATGTGTACACATGTATATACTATTTAATAATGGCATATTATGGGAAGGACCAAGGAGAAGACCCGCAAACCCCAAACACCCATAGCAGGTTTAAGAAGCCACTGGCTATTGTTACTATTATTACTATGAAACAAAAAATTACTATTATTACTATTATTACTATTGTTACTATTGTTACTATTATTATTACTACTATCATTACTATTATTACTACTATAACTATTACTATTAAAAACTCCAGGGTTTAGAGTTGAATAGTTCCCAGTGTGGGGCTTCCCAGCTGATCGGCAGAGTCCCGGGTTCGAGAAATTAGGGTTTAGGGGTTTAGGGTTTAGGGTTGCGTGTGGCCTTGATAAATTAAAAGACTTGAAGCACTTCGAGCGGTTTGACGGCATCGCCTCTCAAAGTGTAAGCCCTGCCTACCTCCTGGGGAGTCAAAACGACACCACGCAGAAGAGCCAAGAGACTGAAGAGATAGGTCCTCCTTATATATATGTATATATATATGTATACACGTAGTTTTACAGTCCCTAAACCCTAAACCCTTATTAGAGAACAGATCTTACCCCACAGGTGCAGCATATCCTCTATGACTCCGTGTCGGATCCCACCGACACCGAGTCCGAACAGGAGATGCTTTCAAAGGCTGAGGCCGGACATGCTCTGAGCTTTGGAGTACCATACTTTTTTCTTTTTCTTGAAGGAACCATTATGAAATAGAAGTTTATACTCTTTCTGCCTGGTTACTTAAAAGCCCAGTGCTTGTGTTTCTTCCTGTATTGGATAGCTCTCAATATAGCATACATTATAATTTTGTTGTAATATATTACTCGCATATATATATATATATATACAAATACTATATAACTTTGGAAAACATCTTATGGTATAGCATACCAGAAAAATGTACTGCATCATATCTGGGACTCTCAACTTTGGGGGCTTGTACTGATCTTGGAAGGTTTATTGGTTGCAGTGTATGCTGGGGATCCCCTGACGGGAGTTCAAGGCCTACTTCCTTGTTTGCCCTAAATATGTTTTTCAACTTTTGGGGCTCTTATAAGGCAGTCTTATGGGAAAGAGTGAACTTTTCCCCCATAGGTATTTGGGAAGTAAGCTTCAGTGTTTTAACATTCGGTTCAGGGATTTACGGTCGTTGGATTTCGGGTCCTGGCATGGGTCCTGGGGTTTGACCATTCAAGATTGCGGGGCTATGGCTGACCAAATCATGTCGGAAGCAACGAAGTTTGGGATGAGGGTTTCGGGTTCAGGATTCCGGCTTTAGGGCTTCGGGTATTGAAATGTCCGGCTGCCGTTTCGGCAAGTCAGAAGGTTTCTGCTTCTGAGGGTTCCTGCTAGCTGTCAAAGCCGCGGGCAGCTTGGCAACACTGCAATGACACTACGACTGCAGTCCTGTAGAACCGCATCAAACTCGGATAAAGCGCAGTGAAAGTGTCGTCCTCCGCATAGGCACGGCGGCAACATTGCTACCTGCCTTCGGCGGGCTCTGCTGGCCATGGGACTGCTGCCCAATGCTCGGCTGTGCAGAACTTCATGGTTTGGGGGTTAGGGTGCCCAAGAACCCAATATGTCCAGGGTATTTCCTTACAGTTACGGGGACATAGCCTACTATGTTACAAGGCGTTTGTAGGAAGACTCTGCGAGGCTGGCAAACTCTAGACCCGAGTCCGAGTTGCCAGAGCGTAAACCCGAGACTGTCCAAAGGTACAGGAAGCTCATGAAAGCTGGGTCTGTCTGAGTATTCAAGAATATTGAAGAAGTTTAAGGTACAAAGGAGGCAACACTCAACGTTGCATTTCCAAGATTGCTGTATTACCAATAGTCGTCGTCATTATTATTACTGCTATTAGCATCTGATATATTTGTTGCCTAACCTAACTAGTCTTTGGCTCTCTTGCACCACGCCTCAATCTGAAGGCCCGAACCCCACCCTATCTGGGGCTGAAGTTTTCAAGGGCAAACTAATCACCAAAGCCTAAAGCCTTCAGCCAAAAGCCCAAACTTGCTGAGACCTTACAACAGGCTGGGCATCTCGCAATGTTCCAGTCGTAACTGACCCCAAAAACATCCCGGCATCCACTGATTGTTCCTTGACATCCTGGCCCCCAACTCCCAATAAAACCAGGATATCCCCAGCAACCAGCGACGAACATTGAATGGCTGAGGCCGGATGTCGACCTTGCGCATTCTATATACCGCGACCGGGCTGCCGAATTTGGTTGGATGCATCTTTTCTAATTCTGGGGCCCTCATTGCGGCGCCTACTGCTCTGTTTCTGCCACAAATGTCGTTTGCTCTTGCTGGAGGCTTGCTGACCTGCGTCCTACGCCCTACGCTGCCCGGGATGACAGCGTCGACGACGACTCTACCCGTACTGGTACTGCTACTACTGCTGCTTCCACTGCTTCAACCTGCACGAATGTTGTGCCTGCTGCCAGCAAGTGCTTCTGCTTATGACACATCTGCTGCCGCTGCTGCTGCTGCCACTATACTGATACTGCCTCCTACTACTGCGACGGCTGGTAAAGGTACCATTGCGCATACCACCGCACTACCTTCGCTACTCCAGCAGCAGCTGCCGCTGCTGCTACTACTACCACTACTACTATATACTACTACTACTATATACTACTACTACTACTACGACTACTACTACTACTACGACTACTGCTCCTGCTCCTGCTCCTGCTCCCTCCTGCTCCTGCTCGCGCACCTGCTCCTACTGCTGCTGCAGATGCTGCTGCTTGTCCTACTACGACTACTGCTGCTACTACTACTACTACCACTACTACTACTACTACCACTACTCCTATGACTCTTGCGACTATTCCTGCTACTGCTACTGCTACTACTGCGACTGCTACCGCTACTGCTACCTGCTACCTGCTCCTGCTCCTGCTCCTGCTCCTGCTGCTGCTGCTGCTCCTACTCCTACTCCTACTCCGACTACTACTACCACAACTACTACTACTCCTCCTACTACCACTTTTACTACTACTACTACTATACTACTACTACTACTACTACTACTACTACTACTACTACTACTTCTACTACTACTTCTACCACCACGACCACTAGATCAACTACAAACAACAGGATTGGCAGTTTCGGGAAATTAACGCAATAGAACTGGCTCCTAGTCCCTCTTACTGATCAAATCGGAGTCCATGTTTAAGTTCGAAGTCAATGTCTGCCTTTTGCACTTTCAAACAGGGATTGCCCTGAACTATCGGCTTCAGCAGGGACGACAAATTCACAATCTAGGGCGCCTGAAAGACAAGTCCAACAAGGCATGCTGCTGTGAAGTCCGAGTCACTGATTCAGAGTCCTGCCAGGCGCAGAGCCTGACACCCTCCCCCCCCTGGACATATGAGCAGAGTGAAGACCCTACTTTTCTGGCTTAGCTGAGAACCCTAAACCTAAAGCGTGGGCTCAGACTGCCGTGTTGTCTGACGTGACAAGGTCAGTTGGATGTCGCAACGGGACCGACTCTTCGCATGCATTGCTGTGGCTTGCAGGGATCAAGATTTATGCTTTTCAACCAGGGCTCAGTATAGGGGCCTGAATAATTACCAACACCATGCCAGGGGGTTCCAATTGTAGCTTCATTACAGTATAGAGCGAAAACATGCTCTACTAAGACTCTACTAGCCCCTACATTAGGGTGCAGGGGTTTGGTCGAGAGCAGGTGCCCGGTTCAACCTGGAGAAGCCAAGCAGCCTGCACGACCGCACTTTGCAAAACGAATCTCCACGAGACCCATCCTTTTCGCAAGACTACAGGCTTTAATTGCGCACTTCGCTACAAGAATCTTGCTTTCCATGCCCCTCCCACCTGTAAATCATGAACTCCACATCCATGGAATGGCTGAGGCGTGCAATTTTTGCCACTACGACCACAGTCCAGAAGAGCGCCAGCTTCCCAAGCCGTCGTCACGGCCTGCCAAGGGCAAGCGTGACAAGGAGCTTCAGCGCAAGCCAAGTTAATGCGCGAAGTCATTAAACCCTATCCCAGAGGGTCCATATACACTACCATTATGGAATTAGGCCCCCAACACCATAATAGGGATGGTCTTCTGGTACCTAATTCCATAATGGTAGCGTATATGGACCCTCTGGGTATATTCTATGCCGCCCTAAACCTGCAGGCAAACACTCTCAAATACAATGAACCTACAGCCCATTCTTCCCAGGACAAAAGAAGGATAGCCGCCCGAGCCTTACCGCGCCAAGGCTCTAAGAGCCTTAGCGAGTTGTTGCTGGAGGGTTGTTAGGGGTCCAAGGGTAGGCAGTGTTAGGGCTTAGGGTCCAAGCCCACGCTGAAAAGGGGTGGGGCATGTGGGGTTTAAGGGTCATATTGGGTTTAGGGCAAAGTTTAGGGTTCGAGTCTCTAGTCTAGGCCTTGCACTATAGCGTGGCATGGTGTCATGCTCGCATTGCTGCTGGATAAGGCTTGTTGAGGCATACGTGCTGCAGGAACAATTAACACTCTAGCTTTGGGGCACGACTTCCTAGTTCTCCGATACTAAACATGCAAGCAACAAGCTGCAAACAACTATAGCTCATTTTGCGAGCTTCTACGATGTTTTGGTTGATCGGGAAAGTGAGACCGGTGGTCAGGGTTTACTGTGTTTGGGCCAGGGTTTAGCGCTTGGTGTTTACGCTATAATGCACCCAAACGCCTCACCTATCGCAAGATGCAGTCCAAACCTGATGCGTCCAAGTGGCGGAGTCTGAAAGCTGCATCTTACAGCAGAGATGTCAACACGAGTAGCAGTGATAACAACAAGGGTACCCTCCACACCATGTCATACTGCTAACGATGTTGTCAGGGATCGTTTCCCTAGACCATCGGAAGGCTAGCCGCGAGCCATAGTGATCAACCACAGTACTCGCAATGTTCGAGATGCGGATGGGGTGGCCAGTTTCATAATGATATGTCATGAGGATTTTCCACCACCACCGTGTAACTATTGTCAAACTCACAGTGCCGAAAGCTTGCTATTCCTCATTTTCACCAGCAGCAAGAAGTCCGTGGGTCGGTGCTGAAGCTTGGCTCAGGACCTTCTTGTAATTGCCAAAGTTTACAGCAACAAGATCAGATCCCATATCCATCGTCATGGCACCGGAAGCAGAATACTGGTCCTGGAGCTCGATCAATCGCATGAGCTGCCCTAATTGGACCTGACACCAGTCCGACACAAAGTGAAACCAGGAGTTTAGCCAAGAAGCTGGGAAGCTTGAAGGGGGTAGCGACAAGTCAGAAGAGAATGAGATTGCAAGCAAGACTTACATGACCGTCCAGGTGCAAATGCAAGTCAACAGACTTGCACCGAACACAGCAAAACGGAAGCACTGAATCCACGAGCAAATCAATATATCGCCCACATCCATCGTATGGCTGCGCCGGAGCCGCCTTCACCGGAGACACCCGACCATCGTCCTAAAACACCGCGTGGAGAGCCGCGGATATCGGAGGCACGCAGAATCAACGGCTGAGCCGCATGAGGTTTGAATGAAGTATCTCAGGGGACTCGGGCCAAAGTTCGAGACATTTTCAGGGCTCAAGAGGTTTGCAGTGTCAGTGTTCATTGCGCCGGGTTTTAAGATAATCACCCCAGCTTCAGGATCCAGTAATTAAACCCAAAAAAGTTGGAAACCGGAACAAAGACAAATAGTGCTGGAATTCCCTATACACTACTCTTAAGGATGGAGGCTACTGGGTTTGCAACTTTTGGGCTTCTGCTATAGGTCCAAGCTACCAAGCCCTCAAGATGCGGTGGGTTGTCAAGGGTTTAATCAAGGCACTATAAGGCAGACGTAGGACGGAACTATCAGCTGGGGCCTGTTTTAGGACTCATGAAAATGTTACAGTAGGGCTCTTTGGGGTAAAATCTTAAGTGGCATCCTGTGGTACATGTTGAAGGTATACTGGTAGCATCGAAACGGCCTGGGGTTGCTGCTCATCCTCGCCGTTGCAAACATCAGCATCGTCAGCTTGAACGCTGTTGGATATGTTAGATAAGCTCAAGACGGGTGGATTCTCATTTCGCAAAGAGTTGGAGCGCTGTCTTCCGAGCATAGAGCTTGGCACAACAGGGACAACTTTGCTGTCGCTTTGTGCGCTAAGGCGTTTTGCTTTGGTTCGGTGCGGCTAGTGAGTGGCACATCATTTGGTTGCATTGTCTTATGCCCGGCCATATCATTCAATAGCTTACAACAAGCCCAAAGCCCAAAGCTGACCCCCGTGCCAGATCAGAGAAGATTCGAAGCAGCATGCGGCCGGAGGCGTCATGGGACATTCTTGGATTGACACCCTGATCCCTAAACCCCAAAACCCTTTTTCTTCTACACCCTGCACTACCCCCTGTTTATCTAGTCCAATCTAGGATTTCCTTCGCGGCGCCTTCTTTGCTGGGAGGACGCAGTGATAGCGATCCTGATCGTCAAAGGGCCCTCCTTTTTGAGCAGACTCCTATGATGATTGAAAGTAGACATGTTTGATTACTCGTTCTGCCGTGCCAAGTGCCTGGTTTCGGTAGTGCGTCCACTTGTGCCCTGCCGCCTCTGGCGCCCCCCCCCCTCCCTCCCCCTCAATGGGTTTGCACAAGCAGTAGCAGCACCAGTGGTAGTCGTAGCGGAGTAGTAGTAGTAGTAGTAGTAGTAGTAGTAGTAGTAGTAGTAGTCGTAGTCGTAGTCGTAGTAGTCGTAGTCGTAGTCGTAGTCGTAGTAGTAGTAGTAGTAGTAGAAGTAGTAGTAGTACTAGTAGTAGTAGTAGTAGTAGTGGTGGTAGTAGTAGTAGTAGTCGTCGGTAGTAGTAGTAGTAGTAGTAGTAGTAGTACTATTACTACTAGTACTAGTACTAGTACTAGTACTAGATAACCTACCGTAAGATTGTTTTGGAGCACTGCTCCTCTATTTACTCGTTCGGCCTCGCTGGCCTCCTGCACACGGAAACGGGCGGAAGTATCGCGGGAGGTTCTGCCATGCCCACAGGGGACTTTGGAAGCAAGCGGCTTTGTTTGAACGGTGCGGTCACCCTGAACTCTAAACCTAAACCCCTAAACCCTAAACCGCTGGACAGGAAATATCCGCAGAAACTCGAAGAGTCTAAGCCCAAACCCTGTCATGATGGCAAAACTTCCCCACGAAGGTGGGTTCGGACTGAAGTGGTTTGGGTTCGTTCTTCCCATCTCCAGGCAACGACATCCCACAGCTGAAGGACGACACGCCAACTTGCTGTGCCAGGCATCAAATTGGACTTTGAGCTGCTCTTTGGGTGCCGGGGAACGCGTGCTGGGTCATGGGGTCGACTACTGGGATGATTGCAAGTCACTTGGAGGTTCATGGGTAGTTATAAGTGGAGTTATAAGTCCCTTAATATAGGTTATAACTATAGTTACCCTACCTATAAGCCCAGATATAACTACCCATGAACCTCCAAGTAGGGATGTTGAGTTTAAGAGGCTCTGCGGTTGATGAACTAAAGGGTCAACCTAGTATGGCTACTGGGTTGGCGCATTTGTCATAGGGGCTGAAATAATTACTTACCTATGTTATATTGGGGGTTCCTTATTGTAACTATAGTATACTATGCCCCAAAACCCTATTCTAATTATTGAGGCCCCTGCAGTAGTCAGCTTCACCGGAAATGCGCAGCGGCAGCTTCCACCCGGGCCCCTGCAAAACGCGAACACCGATTGAATAAGGAGACTAGGATCAATTAAGATCGCGCATGTGCGTTGTGCAGCATCTGAGAAATCCAGCATCAAACGCGAAAACTAGCACAAGGCGTCCGAAATGCTTTCAGTTCAAATTTGCGGCTTTGAAACCTTGAGCTTAAGACATCCTAAACCCGGAACCCTAGACTGGCAGAGCCCGAAGCCAAGCCCCAATCTCTGAATCAGGAGCATCTTTTTCCTGTGGAACGTAAAAAGCCTAATAATTACCAATGTGATCCTTATAATATCTGTACTAGAAGGAGCCCAAAACATCCCAAAAAACCCTACTCTAATTATTAAGGCCGCTACATTACGTCCTTGCTGGATGTGGGGGTTTCCAGGCTTGCGGATGTCGGAAATCGGTTGGAAAGATGGCTGGACCGACGCTCGCCTGATTAACATAGGGGCCTTAATAAATAGAATTGGGTTTTGGTGTACATTATACCATAGTTATACTAAGGAGCCCCCGGAATAGTATTGGTAGTTATTTAGGCCTCTACATTAGAGCAGTCCAGATTCGTGGGTTTTCCGTGCAGCCGTGGTTTTGTTTTGGCAATTTGCGATGAAGATGTAGGGGTGATCATCTGGTTTTTCTTAGGCAATCTGTGATCGTGACAGAGAGTTGGTGTGATCATATGGATTTCGAGGGCTCAACCATGCCGCTGGGAATTCCCCTATAGCTTGCCGCAGGACAGGAGCTCCCAAACTGAAAGTCTCCAATGGCTTGCAGGAAAGCATGACCACTTGTTATCCGTTTTCTTTTGCTAAGACTTGCTTGAACTTCCCTGTCTATGTCTGAGACACTGTTCTGGTAGAAATTTCTACCAGTCTCCCAGCATCCTTCTCGTAGCGTCCTCAGTCTTGGCAAGCTTTTCCTTTATGGGTCCATGGACACGCATGATGCACACCAAAGCGCAAATAGAAGATCAGTCAAGCTGTGAATCAGTGAAGCTACAAGAAACGGAGGACGCGTTCGGTGACCTCCACAGTATTTTCCGGCGCCCAGACCCTTCCCGAGCCTGGTTGAAAGAACTCTGACATCCTTCACCCTAGTGTGACGGACTTTCAAAGAGAAAGTCTGACAGATACACCCATATAGAGCCTAAACCCTGGTCCCGAACGCCATACCATAAACCTTGAAGCTTACCTTCCCATGGTTTCACGGGACTGGGGCTCTTGGCATGTACTTCGTTGTAGGACTTGGGGGTTTTAAGGGGCGAAGGACTTCAGTGTCCGGCACCGGGGTCCCAACATCCAAGCTTTTGCTCTAGGTTTTATGTCGACCTCTCAAGACTGCCACCCTGCTTCCGTTGCCTGACCCCCTGTCAGAGCTAGCTAGCTCCCAAGGTCCTAAAACCTAAACTCTTGGTAAGGGAAGGTCCTCCAGAATGATAGCGGTGCGATGGTTCCGGATGGATGACTGGTCCTGATGATACATATCCTCCAAACCCATGTTCTAATTGCCAAAAGTGCTCCAGTCATGAACCTTTTAGCTGGCACCCTTTTCAAGCGGCTTTGCAGAACCTGCCTTGCGCAATCAGTTTAAAACCATGTTGCAGCATGACTACTCAACGATAAACCCAGATGGAGTCCAACTGCTTTCCTAAACAACATCCCACTAAACCCTAAGCACTATGCCACTATACACCTACATCCTGAACACTCTAAAACCCGTAAAACCTTGAATACACCTAGACCCCAAACCCTTAAAGCCCTGAAGGAAAATCTACAACTGAACCCTAAAACCCTTAAACCCTGAAAGAAAATAAGGAGTGTCCTGCCTTCCTGGCATTCCGCCTCCGACTTGTCTTCGGCGTAACGGCTGCCTCTATCGCTGTTGCGAGGCAGAGTTCAGGGTACAGGGTTTCCCAGGACCTTCCTTTTCAGTGCACCTAAATGTATAGCCCTATGGTCCTTAATATCGGATGTTTAGGATATTTTTTAGCGGGTCTAGGTGGGGGGTTGTAGGGTTTGGCTTCTAGGGCTTTGGTCTGGGGTCTCGGGTCAAAACTGCTTGAGGCGTTTCGGGCTTCGAGTTTAGGGTAGGTTCTAGCTTGCGTATGTCATAATGTGGGTGGTTGTCAAAATTAGGGTCCCTTTTTGGGTACCCTAAATAATAGGTGCCGTAATATATTAAGGACCCAAAAAGGGACCCTAATTTTGACAACCACCCATGTAATACTTAGTGCTGAGGGTTGGGGGCCTGTTTGGGGTTGCAGGGTTTGGGATTCCGCTGCACCTGCCCTTGTACACGGGTTCAGACTGAGGGTTGGGGGTCCTGGGCAGGCGGGCTTAACGTGTCGATGCCTGCGATTGGACATCGCAAGCCCGTAATCCTAAGACCCTAAAGGCATGACCGAATCGAGAAGCGTGTCGAAACCATCCCTCGGCCGACCTCTGCGGGCTTGCTACCGTGTTCGTCATGAGATCCTTAGACTACAGGAGTCCCTCACACTCGGAGCCGTGACGGAACCTGTTTTCCAACGGAAAGACTTTGCCGGACCGTTTGGCCTCAGGCTGTGGAAGATGTCGAACCGCGAACATGGACTATGCTCTAAACCCTGACGTTTTCAGAAACCAGTGTTCTTTTAAACGGTTCCTTGGTACGGTTTTGAGAGTTTCTCTAAGGGATTCAGGGTAAGTGTAGGGGCTTAAGGGTTTGGGCTTCGAAAACAGGGAACACACTAGAATTCCAAAACCCTGAAATCGTGCCAGAAGCCTGAACTCCCGAACCTCTGCGCAAGACCCTAAGCCCTCAACTGATTTAGGGTTTAGGCGTATGCGGTGTGAGGCTTCGGGCCTGGTATTATTTGGGGGACCTAACAAAGGACGTCGATTTAGGCAACTACCCCTATCGAAGAGATGAGACAGTCCATCAAGCTGCATTTTCCTACCAGTTACTGAATTCCCGAACCTTAATCCCGCCCTCATTAGTAGTGTAGAGCACTCTTTTGTAGGCCGGTATAGGAGACAGGTTCAGGGCTGAGTTAGCCGTCTGAGAATATCTCAGCTTCTCGTGGGATTGAGAAGGCGGCCACAACACCGAAGTATGCAATCGATCCCATAAGGATGGGTTTCCGAAACTAAGTGGACCCTAATATAATTCCCTAAATAGTAAAATCCTTATAATAAGGACCCCCCCTAATTTTCGGAAACTCCCGTAACCCTAACGGCACAGACCCCTAAACCCCAAGCCTGCACTCATCCGTGGAGGCAAACAGCGGCTGCTTCTGTATTGGCAGCCACCTGCCTCGAAGTATATAACGCACAAAGTCCATTGGCCTAGGTAACATGTCAAGAACCGCCTGAAACCTCGCCTGAGTTGCTCGAGTGCGAGTGCCAAAACAAACACACAAAGTCCCGACAAACCCGGGGACCCCACTTTCTGCGACGACAATGTAGAACGTAATATTCTACTGGTCTGAACAACAAGATTGTCCCTAGGAGCCTGCACATTCAGCCACTTCCACTCCAACTTTATTGTGTCGCCGTAGTTCAGTATACGCAGACTGTTTGTTAGGTTTAGCTTCCTGCCTGTTTACAGTCCCTATATAAAGATAGCATCTAGGTCCGCCCATACCCTATTGAGAGGTTTAAGTCGCTACACCCCGGTACCACCAAGCGCGAAACTGAACCAAGCATCAAGCCCCAAACACCCAATCCTAAAACCGAAAAGCCTGGAAGCCCCTCAATATCCCTAATCAAGCCTAAACCCTAATCCCAGACATCCTAAGATATCCCCAAGCCCTAAAGCCCCAAACGGGCCCCAAATCCGAGATTTCGAACATCCTGAAGCCCACAGGGCCGTCTCAGTTTCGGACTTCTCGGATTTGGATAATTTTTTTTTTGGGTGGTTTCTTATTATAGGTATGGCAGAATATACCCCAAAACCCCATTCTAATTATTAAGGCCCTTATAGTAAGGTGTTGACGTGGGTAAGGTCTATGGTGGAGGGGTTCAATTTGGCATTCGGTCTGGTGGTGTTGGAATCACGGGTTCAGCTGAGGTCTACGGTTTCGGTCTCTTGGTGTAGGCTTCCGGATTAAGTTAAGGGTCTGTGGTTCAGTTGACAGATTCGCTTTCTGGCCTGAGGACGGCTTCGCTGAGTGCTTCTGTTTGCTGCTTAGCAGTTCCTGTATTATGGCTCCAGGCTTTTGGTGGGAAGATAATTAAAATAGGGTTTTGGTGTACTTTTTGCTGTACTTATAAAAAGGAACCCCAGAATAGTATAGGTAATTCGTAAGGGCCCTATATGAGGAGATCCCGCGACTCAGGGTTTGGGGGTTGGAGGGTTTAAGACGTAGCATCTGTCATGCCTTTCTGGCAAGATTTTAGTGGAGAAGGCCCTCAACCCGAAAATCCCGGACGCCGACCCTATCCCTAAACCACTAACCCAAACCCTAAACCCTAAATCATATCAAGAAGCAATCCTGAGCCCCAAAGCCCAGGACCCCTTACCGTAAGCAACAGCAAAGGCTTTAAGTCTATACGTCTTTGTCACTTTACCCAGAACCCACTGCAAAGACTTTCAAGCCAACTCCCTCTTAAGCCTGAATGCCTGTCCCAGGAAGAGGCATGGCAGTCTTCGGGAACTTCAGGACTCGCCGCGGCATGCTTCAGAGTTTATCGGCTAATAGTACTTCTCGCCTGGCGGGACTGCAGTTTTGTGGCACTTTGTGGTTTCTATGTGCGCTTTATGGACCGATTGTGCTGCATGCTGTCAGGAAGCTATTCTTGCTGATCTCCCTCATGCTCTCAGTGCAGCTCGGAACTAGAGTTCCGGCAGTGAGGCTGTGTAGCCTTGCCCTGCTTGGTGCCCTGCGCATGTTTCGTAAACCTCACCGACAAATCTGAAAATCTGAACCTTTAAACGGCAATCTTGCGTCGCTTCCGCATTGTATGGAGTCTTCCTGTCCATGGTTCAGCCAGCAGATGAGTCAAAATCTGCATTTTCCGGTCTGTAGGTCCGTCGGTTCAAGACTGGGATTTCACAATACTAGCTTCATCCTGCACCCACCCTAAACCCACGAGTTCCTGAACTATCGGATCCCTCCCTGGCAGGCCTAGGCCTACGCCTCCAAAAAGGGGCGGCCCCACGGGCCCTAAACTCTCGCCCCAAAACCTCGAACCCTAAATCTCCAAACCCTCAAACCCCAGAGCCTCAAGCAAGTCGCACCCTCAAGTCCCTAAACCCTAAACCTGGGCTTTGGAGTACCATACTTTAATACTTTTTTTCTTAAAGGAACCCTTATGAAAGAAAAGTTTATACTTTTTCTCCCTGGTTACTTAAAAGCCCAGAAACCCTAAACCCAATAAGAAAAGATTGAAGACATCTCTTCCGCCGTACCATGTTGAGACATTTGCTTCTGAGTGAGGGTGGAACAATCCTGCACCCTTTGTGCAAGGGCTCAGGCTCTAGCTCTACATCCGACGCCACCGAAATTTTAGTAAAGTTAGAGTTTTGCAGATTTGGTGTCTAGGCTCCCTAGACACCGCAACATAAACCCTGAGTCAAAATCCTGATGTGCACGCCTAGGATCGGAGTCCTCTTGCGAGGGCTCCCGGCTGCAGCTCTGTCTACGGAACGAGGAACCCGCCGCAGAGGGGGGGGGGGGGACAGATTGGTTTGGGCTTGGTGCCGCTTTGGTATTCAGCGTGTTGAACCGAGGACTGGAGATGGAGGTATATAATATAGGGGCCTAAATAAGTACCTCTACTATAATATTGAGGGTTCCTCATTGTATTTATAGTATAATGGACCCCGGAAACCCTATTCTAATTATTACGGCCCCTATGCTTAGTTGAAGAGGGTCAGGGAGATAAGGTATGATACGCACTACGCGGAATTTTGCCCCCCCCCCCCCCACCGCAACTCAGGACGAATGAATGGGGCACCCCGAAGGCTCAACCAGCGCTCAGAACCCATTCAAACCGAGTCCCGGAAATGTCACTTATATGTCACAACATGCAACGACAAGTACCACTACTACGAGTTCTGCTGCTATTCTGTTCCTACTCCTATTATTACTCCGAAGACGACTGCTGCGGCGACGACTCCTAGTGCTGCTAGAACTGCGACTGCAACCTGCTGTTAGTTCTATAAACTCTTGCATAATACAGGGGCCTTAACAATTAATAGGTAATGTGATTTGGGCTCCAGTTCCCCCTGCTGCAGCTGCTGCCTCTTCTCACAAGCTCACGGCTTAGAGGCTTCGGATTTAGTTCAGAGTTCATCTTCCTGACAGCCTAAAGTCTGGGGCACCGGATTTGTGACACAAATCCGCAGCATGCGGGAGTGGTCGTTGTGTTACAAGCCTCCAGCCGGCTTGCAGGTAACTTGCACCAATGGCCTTGGGCCCATGGTCGCTATACGTGCCTCCAGCTTCTGTTTTGCAACGAGCGGGGCACCCTGCATAATACATCACGGACTTCAGAAACGGATGATGGCAGTTCACATGAAGAGCCCGTTATACCAAAGCTCTTGTGTTGGGTTTCCCCGCCCGTCTACCCCAGACCGCAAAACGTCAAATTCTTCAACCGCAAACCCGAACCTCAGGCCCTAAGCCCTGTACTCTCTGAGACTTAACCCCGAAGTGGTGTAGCTACCTAGAGGATCCATAGCAGTTCCTTTTTAGAATCCTATAAGGTAATCACACAAAGGAACTACTATGGAGCCTATGGCTACCCAGCAACTATCAAAGCCCAGGTGCGGTGACGGTTTGGGATTTTTGGACTTTGGAGCCCTAAGCAGCATGTTCTAGCCCCACCCTTCAGGGATAGTTTAACGGTTTCAAAATCTAACTGTAGTAGTTTTAGCGTGTAGGGCTACTGCAGATCCATGCTCTGCTGGAAAGAGTCTCTTGGAAGAGGCCTGTGTTTGTTTTGCCATGCCCTGAACGACAGCCTCCTTGACCAATGCAGAAGAGCTGCAGCTAGAATTGCGCTGGCCACTGTCGGAGCGCTGACGAATTACTTCCATATTGTTTTCCGAAAGGAACATGTCAAACCCACGACCCCGACCGAACGCGTACCTTTACCGGAACTGCTTCCCTCGGCTCTCCAATGCGACTCGTCCCAGCTTTTGATCCTGCGGGAGCGTTTTGGTTTGCCAGCAGCTGCCTATAAACCCTAGTTAAGCCCAAAGCCCCAACGTATCAGGTCCGACATATGCCGTGACATCGAGGCAGGGTATCGAACTTATACGGTTCTTATAAGGGCCTAAAAGAGATAAGACAAACACACGATCCTCTATACCGTTTTAGAGTATGAATCCCTGTAGGGCGGATCCCACACACTTTCACTTTTGAGATCCTTGCGTATGTGCGCTTTTTGGCCCGACTCTTCGAATGTATAGGATATGCGCGGAGTTGCGCTAGGGCTGCATTGCGGAACGTTGCGGCTATTCCTCACGGGTCCTACTGTTCGCGGCATACTGTACCTGTTCCTAGGTGCAGAATCCAACGGCTAAGAGGTTTCGGTTTGGATGCTGTTTCTGCAGTCTTGAAACTCTGGAACGCAGTCAGGGCCAAAGCAGCCTCCAGGAGCCTGTTACGAGTGGCGATCGGTAATCGTGCAAGGGCGGGGCGTCCGGGTATTTAAGCCTGCCGGTGGTTAAGATATGGGAGTTTCCGAAAATGAGGGGTACCTTATTGTGGGGTCCTTATAATAAGGATCCTACTATTTGGGGTACTATACATTGGGGTCCCCTATTTTCGGAAACCCCCATATGTTAAGATCCAAGGCTATGCGGCTGTGCGATTGAAGCCCGTAGGTTTCGAAACCCGAAGCTTCAAATCCAAGGGCTGAAGCTTGCAACTGCCGCTGTTACTGAACTTCTCTGCAATGCGGGCCTCGTCCTTGCTAAGTAGGAGGGGAAAAATCCCAGGGCTGCCAAGGGAGTTGAGTCTAAACTCGAAGTCCCTGTCCTGTTGAAGTATTAAAGCGGCTGTCGTAAGGAGGACCCTATACCCTAAACCCCCTAAACTCTAGAAGCCCTAAACCTCTAAACCCTAAACCCTGTAAGCTCTAAACTCAAAGGCCGACGTTTACATTGGCCTCGAGGCTCTCCTCGTGGAGAGCCCGAAGTACCGCATTTACAAGGCACTAAAAGGGGGCCTTGTTTCGATCAGGAGCTCCGACTATGGGGTTTTGGGTTTAGGGGTTTTAAGAATTTGAGGGTGTCGAGTCTTTTTTGTTGGGAAGGCACCTTCTCGTGGCGTGAACTTCAATCACACCGGCCTTAGCCCGAAGGCCTATCTAGACCCTTGTCATTTGCCTAGAGCGCTGACACTGCCGTGACATGGCATGAATGATGTGAGAAAGGGTGCAAGGTACGGTTCGGAAGAGTGTATGAGCCGGCGACACTACCAATGATAGACAAACCTGCATGAACCTCACACGATTGCCTGCAAGAATGCAGACCCCTACTGTACGGTATGCTTCATTACACTTCTATCGTAGCCCCATCGTATATTAATTATCATAGTGTGCCATGTAGTATACTATAATGTACCTTCTAGTAAGTATACCATAGTACGCCCGATCCTAACCCTATGCAGGGTGTCCTGGCAGGGTCAGATCTTTAAATTCCCGAGACGTGCACGGATGCATGCTACGAGACTAGACGCACTAGGATTGAGGCATGGGGAGTACCAGTAGCTCTGCTACTGTAGTTTCTAACTAGCACTTTGAGTTTAGAGTTTAGGGTGTACGGGCTTGCTACCATAGTTATAGAAAGCCAATACGGAGAAAGTACAGGTATTACAGCTTAACCTAGTATTAGAATGAAAGTAGAGGCTCACAAAAGGCTCTTCGTCTGGTACTCCAAGTCTCCCTACAGGCAATTCCGTGGAATGCCGACAACTGCATCGCCGATCTGAGCTCGCTGGGTGCTGGAGCATACTGCAACATCTGCCGGGACGCCTCCCGGGGTGGCTCTGGCTGGTGTCAGCAAGATGTTCCGGAAGCTACGGCCCTTGTTTTGTTTGCATCTGTGTGTGTGTGCATGTTTTGGGATGCGAACAAACATTTCAATAGTTGTCGCATAAGAGAACCGAAATGGTAGCATGCCTATACGATCAGAAATCGACCTGTAGTCTTCCGAGACCCCGCCGTGCGAGGTCTTCATGTCATGTTCCCAAGCCCCCAAGCACTCTCTAAGGTGTAGGGTTACACGGTACAGGGCTGTAGAGGGAATGATGCGGTTACCGTCAGGGTTTGGTCCCTGTCAGGCTGTGCTGCCATGGCTTTCATCTCGATAGGCTGCAGCCTTTTCAATATTTGGGCCGATGTGCAACGAATGCGAGCTCGGTGCCTGGGCAGCCGTTTTTCGGATTCGGTCTAGGTCTTTAAAGTGTAGAGCTTCAGCGCAGTTTCGGAACAGGATTTGGGTGCTTTCTGTCTGTTTCGACAAGAGAGATTCAGTCTCCGCAGCCCGAGCTGGTCCTT
Source organism: Symbiodinium sp. clade A Y106 (assembly GCA_003297005.1). Taxonomy (NCBI): domain Eukaryota; class Dinophyceae; order Suessiales; family Symbiodiniaceae; genus Symbiodinium; species Symbiodinium sp. clade A. Next base: position 197,258 of record BGNK01000243.1, on the reverse strand, counting down.
ACGGCTCCGTGTACCTATATAATATCTACTTATGTCATCTTAAGTCGCAAAGCCCTAGGGATCTAAGGACTCATATATTGAGGTTTTTGGGCCCAAAGACCATACTATATAAGGCTTTTGGGCTATTTTGATGCCCAGGGAAGGGGTTCTTGTATAGGTCTTTCATCTTGAAAGTTAGCATCCTCGGGTCAAATCCAAACAGTGGCTTTAACAAAATTTCGCAGGTTCTATGATTTGAAGAGCTTTATAATCTTTAGTCATAGTCTCCCCTTTGTAGTCCCTATCTAGAGTTGTTTGGTTACAGTAAAATAACACTCGAAAAAACAGACAGGAATTTAGGTTCAGGCTCATGGTTTGGTGTACCCCATCGTGACTATTTCTGCGGTGTGTACTCTGGTTCAGCAATGCAGAGGCCCACTGTACATGTACCCCAATACCCCACACTGATTATCGAGGCCCCTACGTAACCTATTCCCCAGTGCTTCAACTCGACCTGCTTATAGACACCGGACGAAAGAGTCTTGCTGGAAGACAGGAGAAGAATACCACAAGCCCTTTGTGTTTGGAAACCCCTCCTCGAGTTCTTAGAGTAGTTTCACATAGCCGAGCAATGACCGCATGCCTCGCCTAAAATGTCCGAGTGTGGGAAACTCCGTAACCCCAAACCCTGCAACCGAAAGTCTAGATGAGCATTTAGGGCTTTGAACGGTACACCATCGCACACCCCCAGGAACCCTAAACCCTAAGCCCACCTTAAACTGCAAGGAATGACCACAACTGTATCAAGGCGGTAGCGATCGTCTGGCACCCAGAAGCTGCCTGCTGCTCAATGTTTTCCCTAATTTGGAGGTCGGAATAAGCAGTAGCAGGATCTTGTAATTCCCTTTCTAGCCACTGCATAGTCATTTTATATGGTTTTCCTCAATTTTGAGGTCAGAGCAAACAGGAGCAAGGTCTTGTAATATCTCTTTAGCCACTGTATAGTCATATTACATGACCATAATTATCGCCCGACACCCCGCATCATGCATTAAGGCAGTTATGTTTATGTCAGACCCCGATAATTAGACGCCAATCCAGTTGTAGGATCCTCAGCAAGCAGCAGTGACAGGGATTCTTCTGGCGCGATAGCTGTAACAATGCACCCCACATTACAGAATTTTGCAGTAATCGTAACGCAAGGTACCCCAGGGGCTGGTTTCGGCGCTTGTCCTGTTCCAAAACGGTGCTACAGTCTTGTTTCGCGACACCATCGCATGAGAAGCCTTGCGAACACCAACAGGGACACTGTGGCCCCTAAGTGCTAGCACCATAAGCCATTGTGAAGGCAGGCCCTACAAGAGACCAAGCCTGGTGTTTTAAGACGCCAATGCCGACCCTCAGCCCCAAGCACCGAAGAAAGGCTTGCGATCTGGAATCGCCAGGGGAAAGCATGCCCGAGTTTTCGTCCGGGCCAAGGGGCCTGAATTTGGGGACTGCCTGGACCCCAGAAGTATGTAGAATAATAGCCTTTTGAAGGTATTGGGCCATTATTTTTCCTGCTTTTGGGGGTTTAGGTGGGGCTGAAGCATCAGAGCCAATTTTCGCAGGTGAGCAATGTGATCGGTGCTTTGCAGTTGCTGCTGGCAGTGTCCATTTTCCAGCTTCTGCCTGCCGGCTGCAAGAAGCTTCGGACACCGGTGACCAGGATGCTATACCTCCGGGTTTCAGAAAATTTCGGACAGCTTTTGTGAGGGGCCGTGCCCAAAGGCAACTATCGCAGGTTTGGGCCAGGAAGAGATGCATGAGAAGTAGCGCCAAGCAGCCCCCCCAAGAGTGGTAAGAAGAATCCCGAGACTCCAGACCCTAGTCTTGGCTGAACAGGACCCCAACAGGTGGCTCTTAAACGGAAGTCCCAAGTACTTGTAGTCAGCACAAAGCAGCGCCACACACAATCTAGAGCCGAAGCACCGAGGTAAAATCGCAGTTTAGCTCCGTAGCCCGGCCAGAACCGAAGCCCAGGTGTGTCGCCGAGTTCCCTACAGAAGACAGACAGCAGACGTACCGGTGCCTCGGACGAGCTGCAAATCATGAGTTTTATATGAGTTTCTGAGCCCCTCCGGATTGTCCCTGCATATCCATGGACTCCATAGCAACTGTGGCCCCTTAAACGTACGTTCCAGGTAGAATAGGAGAACTTCGAGCTTGCCGGGGTTTTGCATTCTTAAACCTTTGTTTTATAATGCCTGGTTATTGAGGGAGAGATGAGAGAGTAGAGTTTGGATGGTTGTGTTATTTGATTCGCGCTTAGTGGTTGAAATGCCAGTACAAGATCACACAGCTTGGACATGTAAACTCCCGACAGACAAGGGTTTGCCGACTGACACCAGAAACGCCGACCTTAGGCCAAAGCTGCTGGATCGGGCTCACGGTTAGCAGGCTTAGCAAGAGGGCCTATCGGATTCTTACAGGACTTTTGGGCCCACATTGTAAGGGGATACCAGGTCATGATTGCAATAAAGATTCCGGCACCGTCTTCCCCAAGATGTTTTATTTACATTCCATGTGTAGTTCGTAGTTCTCAACTGCAGAGCCCAGAGGGTGTCTCCGAATCATCGTCTTTGTCCGGGTCCGTGTTATAGGATTGATCCAATTTGTTGGGGGCCACAAAGAGGGAGCCTAATCTAATCATAACTTCCTCCGTGCAATCGCACCCAAACCCTTAAATCCTAGACCCCATGAGCCTAAACCCTGAACTCTGTGGTACGATGACTCCAAGCCACACGAGCCCATATGCTTTATGCTGCACTCGCCTGATGTGCAGGATCGCTCTTACCATGGGCAAAGGTGGTGCCCTCATCGCCACTCGGTGCAGACTTCGGAGGAGTATGGCGTAATTAGGGTTTAGGAGTCGTAGATTCCAGGGTGGGAAGGTGTGGATCGATTTTTGACATCAAACAATGATCAGGCCCGATTAGGCATGAGGGCTCGTCGAGGGCTCTCTTGATTACGTTTCGGGTTCTGATGATCGAGGTTTGATGCTAGACTGGCAGAGGTTAAGCATCTAGTTTTTCAGTTGTAGCCGGAGAAAAGCACTTGGCTCATCGTGAATCACCGTGGGGAAGCAAGTCAGCTTGCCATGCTGATAGTAGACTGCCACAAGCGGGGAGCAGTATTCAGTGAGACCTGGTCATAAGTCATAAGATTTTGTGTCGGTCCTTAACAAATTCGGCAGTTTTTCCTTCAAAGCAGATCGACACCGGAACAGCATCGATGTGTTTCTTGCAGTATTCCTGGCCACTGAGGCCAGCGCATGTTGCATCAATGTCTTCAACATCCTGATGCATTGGTGCATTCCGGTTCCTGCAGCGCGATGGAAGAGAGGTGGGCTGCGTAGAGGAGCAGGCAAATTGCCTTCGGCGATGTTTATGCTTTAGGGCTGCGTACATGAAGGTTGGCAGAGAAAGACTTAAATCCCACACCCGAAACCCTAACCCCCCTAATTCAACCTTAACTATAACCCCACACTAAACCGACATCTTTCGTTTCGGAAGTGTCCCCAAACCCAAACCCGCGAGCCTGAAAGTCTGAGCTGGAGCCTTGCAACCCTAATCTTTCCTAAACCCTGAACCCTTCAAGCCCTTAAACTCTTTGATCTTTAAAGTATTCTAAACCCTAAACCCTTCAAGCCCTAAACTCTAAGATCTTTAAAGTATTCAACTCGCAACTCAGATCCCTAAACCCGATTGTTTGCTGTGTCTCAGGCCGTGGGTCAGAACCTGGCACTGTCCCTCCTCCAGCCCACAAGCTTTAGGCCCCTGAACGCTAAGAACAAGAGCTCTCCAACAATTGTAACAAAGAGGCATGAATCTCACCTGGATTTACTTGGAGAAACGGCGAGTCTCCAACAATGATTAACCGCCAACGTTTTGTTATCGCCGTGGATCCATCTGGCTGCTCCTGTTATGGGTGTTGCCTTTTTTTGTCCTTAGATATGAGTATACAGCCGCAAGTCTGTCCTTCTTGTCATGACTATGACATGATTCTTATTATGGCAATGGGATTACTAATTAGGGTAGTGTCAATTACATGATACTGTAATGATACAGGAGTGTTACTGCAGTTCTGTGTGTAGGTAACAGAAAGCCCAATCGTACGATTATCAGCTCAGCCCTATACACCCTAATCCCGAAGTTTCTAAATTCACTCGGTGGTCGCATTCGCACCACTGTATGCTTGCCCTTGAGGTTACGAAGCCGTGTCTGGAAAGATCTCGGCCCTAGAACCTTTCTTAGACCTGCAATCCCGGGGGCTACATAAACCCCACCCCCACAGAACCAAACATTCCAGATTTCACAGGCGTCGAGCCGTGGAAGGATCCTGCAGCGGGCCTTTGGCCTCCGCTTGACACAGCGGTTCAGGCTGAAACGGAACGAACATGTACAGGGGCTTTGGGGCTATTGATGGGCTTATGGCTCGGAGGCCTTAGGATGAGTAGTCATCATGTCGAGTTTGAGGTGCCGGCATCTATTCCCAAAAGCCGGGGGGGAGGGGGAATGCTTGTGTTCATGAGCAAATGCCTGCACACATAAATACAGACACAATCCACGTATGAACATGCAAACTTGTATGTATGAATGTCTGTATGTATGCATGTATATATGTATGTATATATGTATGCGTGTATGTATGTATGTATGTTTGTATATACGCAGGTCTGTCTGTCTGTCTGTCTGCATGTATGTATGTATGTTGGTATATTGGTATATTGGTTGTTTGTTCGTTTGTTTGTGTTGTGTTGTGTTCTTTGTTTTTGTTCGTTTGTATACGCCTATCCGTGTGTGTGTGTGCAGTATGTTCTCCGTATCTGTATGCATGCGCGTATGCTACTGTGTACTGTATTTGCTGATGCATCTGCGCAGATATAGGTAGATTGGGCCTGCTTGCTAAGTTTCAAAAGTCAGGGGAGAAAACTTTGGCACTGAAATTAAGCTTCGGGTGCGCGGTGAGAGGATGAAAACCTACAGATGCAGCTGGGGCAGGGAAAAATTCGATATGAACATCTCTACCTGCTTTCATGCCCGGTCCATTGCTTGTAGCCAGCTTGCTTCAGCATGTCGAGCAATGGAAACAACAGATGATGTGAGAATCGGAAGCAAAGCATTGCTGAATTGATGGGCTGAGAGGCGAAGAGATCGTGATCATGACATGCACAGTTAAGTCCTACGTCTGCATCTACGGCTGATGTAGCTGTGGCCATGGCAGTCAAACTGCGTACAGTGTATAGGTTATTGCTTCGTTCTGCGGAACCGGTGCTGTGGTATGGAACGATGCAGCAGGCCGTGCGCGGAAGAGAAACTTATACAGTATGGAACTGAAATTAAGGATCTAGCAATCGAAGGGTGCAACAAAAAATCCTGAATTTCAGAGCAATCTTTTTCTAAAAGAGTGGAACTGAAATTAAGGATCTGGCAATCGAAGGGTGCAGTGCAATAAGAATCCTTAATTTCAGCGCCGGTTTGTTTAAAAAAAAATGGAACTGAAATTAAGGGTTACAACAAAACATCCTTCGTCGCAGAGAAAATCCCGGTGACTGGGGCACTAGGGCTAGTGTGTTGGGGCTTAGTTTAGGATTCTACTTCTACTGCTAGCAGTGCTACTATTGATCAGTACGAACGAACGTCCAGCTATAGTCGCATTCGCAGTACTTGTTACTGAATGGTTCTCACTCAAGAAATTACGCATGAGTTTTGGTTTTGTACTGAATAGAATCAGATTATCGTGGCAGCTCTGCTGCATCAGACACGATGCTCTTTAGGTCCAACGGCTGCCACCTTTACATGTGGCCATACCACTATACANTTTGGTTTTGTACTGAATAGAATCAGATTATCGTGGCAGCTCTGCTGCATCAGACACGATGCTCTTTAGGTCCAACGGCTGCCACCTTTACATGTGGCCATACCACTATACATGCTCATACAGACTGTGCCAGTCACTGAGTGGCGGTGAGACCCTTCTTCAGCATTTCTGATAACGATGCTCTCACATGCTAGTTAGGAAGAATCGCAATGGGCGGTGCTGCTGTCCTGCACACATGTAGACCTAAACCCCAAACATCCTTAATTCTCAACCAGGCACTTGCCTCAATCAAACTCACACAGGCCGTAGTCAGCTGTGCAACCAACTTGTCCGGCAATGCTGGCTTCGTCCTTGCTAAGTAAGAGGGAGAAACTCCCAAACCCAAAACCCAAGAAGGAAAACTGTTGGGAACCAGTTTGTGTGCCAACATATGGGGCGTGCAGGGCAGGGAGATGGAGCTAGCCCAAGGAGGTTTGCTTGTTGATTGGAGTGGTCAAGTCCTTAACTTATTAACTGCGGTGCCGGAAGTGGTTCAGACCTTAATTTCAGAAGCAAATCCTTAATTTCAGCACCGGTTTTTTCTATTGGCGCTGAAATTACTGTTTTTTGGCGAAAATGCATCTGGAATTTAATTAATACAACTATGGTTTTCGTTGCTTTTCTATTAAAAAAACACAAATGCAAAATTCTGAAAATAAAAAACAGCATTTCTGAAGATAGGTCCAAAACCATGAAAATCATTGATTTTTGCAATAAACTCCGAATACAAATCCTCCAAAAACGGTATTTCCAGCACGATTTTTTTAGAACAAATTGGTGCTGAAATTAAGGATTTGGCGCCGAAATTAAGGATCTGCCAGGGTATGAAAATTCAGGAGCAGGCCCCACGGAAAGGCCGCAGGTTGAGACATCTAGCTTGAATTTCAGAACGGATTTGTCTGTAAGGAAAACAAAACACTGCCGACCACTGCAGGATCTGCGGAGGTTCATGTTTGCCATTTTGTGCATGTTTACTGAAGGGTCCGAAAAACTCCTTAATTTCAGCGCCATTTTGTCAAAAAACAATTGGAACTGAAATTAAGGAAGTGGCAACCAAAAGGTGCTACAATTTGTTTTAATTTCAGCACCGATTTTTTCTAAAAAAATGGAACTGGAATCAAGGATCTGGCCATCGAAGGGTGCAACAAAAACCCCTTAATTTCAGCACCAAATTTTTCAAAAAAAATTGGAACTGAAATTAAGGATCTGGCAATCGAAGGGTGCAACAAAAAATCCTGAATTTCAGCGCCAAACTTTTCTAAACAAAGGGAGCTGAAATTAATGATCTGGCAATCGAAGGGTGCAACACAAAATCCCTAATTTCAGCGCCATTTTTCTCAAAAAATGGAACTGAAATTAAGGATCTGGCAATCGAAGGGTGCAACAAAAAATCCTGAATTTCAGCGCCAAACTTTTCTAAACAAATGGAGCTGAAATTAAGGATCTGGCAATCGAAGGGTGCAACAAAAAATCCCTAATTTCAGCGCCATTTTTTCTCAAAAACATGGAACTGAAATTAAGGATCTGGCAATCGAAGGGTGCAACAAAAAATCCCTAATTTGTTCTAAAAAAGTGGAACTGAAATTAAGGATCTGGCAATCGAAGGGTGCAACAAAAAACCCGTAATTTCAGCACCAAGTCGTTCTAAACAAATTGGAACTGAAATCAAGGATCTGGCAATCGAAGGGTGCAACAAAAAATCCTTAATTTCAGCGCCAAACTATTCTAAAAAATGGAGCTGAAATTACGGATCTGGCATTACGGATCTGGCAATCGAAGGGTGCAACCAACAACTTCTTCAATTTCAGCACCGATTTTTTTCAATAAATGGAACCGAACTGAAAGATTCATTCGTCGTAGTGTCCAACACTCCGTATTTTATCAGCACCAGTTTTTTCTAAACATAAGTTTCCATCATCTGGACTGTAGGAGAAACGTGAAGCCTGCGAGAGAGGTGGCGAAACATTCAGGGAGCGCACATCACATGCAGTCTCAGGTGCGACACAGGCATGAATGTGGCTGTTTTTTCTTTAGGCATGTCCCCCAAAACCTTAATTCCAAATCCAAATTTTTCTCAACCCTTAATATCGCTATTTTGAAACTTAGCAGGTCTGCTATATTACATTAAGCAAAAAGTATCTGAACACAATTGGGCAAGCCTTCAACCAAGCATGTTTCTGCTTTTGTCGTTCTGAGTCCGCTGTCATAATCTATTCCTGAATGTGTTTTTTTCTGTGCGTTCTTGCGCAGTCAGGAAACTTGCCAGTAGGCGTGCATGCACATGCACCTGAGTTTGCATGTGCTGCAAGATTGCACCTGCTCGGTACCTAAGTACGAAGTGAGACCTTCCAGCAAATCTGATGTACGCCAGGGCCCTTCTGACGATGCATAGGCCCTTCATCAGAACATGGTAGGCCGTGGAGAAACATGGAGAAACCTTTGTCGAGTCGAAACAGTGCCCCCGCGAAATATTCATCGCACCGTCATTCTATCCTTTAAGGCTATGAGTGCGCGAACTAACGAACCCTCGACCCCCGAAGATACTGGTTAAGATTGCAGATTTTAGAGGTTTAGGCTCAAAGGGTTTATGTAGGGTGTTCGAGGCACTGATTTTGCAACCTAAGCAAAATCCAAAAGGCCTCAATGTCTAACCTAAAGTATCCTAAAGTCTAGATGCATACCCAAGCTGCCTGCACTGAGACTAGTGAAGACCAGCATCGCTCTTTGTCCAACCAGTGGTAGCCTAGACAGTATCGCCCTTATCTTCCCATATGGGAGTTTCCGAAAATTAGGGGTACCTTATTTTGGGGTCCTTATAATAAGGACCCTACTATTTAGGGAACTTGTTTAGGGTCCCCTGTTTACGTATACTCCCGTATCTTCAAAAGTTCGGAATTCCTTCCCTAAACTCTAAACCCTAAACTTCCTGTATCTACAGAAGTTCAGAATTCCTTCCCTAATTCGTAAACTTCCTGTATCTACAGAAGTTCAGAATTCCTTCCCTAAACCCGAAACCCCTAAACCCTAAACTCCTTAACCCTAAACCTTCAATCTACAAAAGTTCAGAACTCCTTCCCTTTGAGAGGCCTTTGACGGTACCGTCCCGGAGGCCCGGCAGTGAACGTTGTGCGCGCGGGTTCTCGCTTAAGATAATATAAGGGTCCTTTTAAAGGGACCCTTGAAAGGGTTCTATATAAGGGCTACTATCTATAGGGGCCCAAATAAGTACCTATGTTATTTTTGCGGGGGTTCCTCAGTATAATTATGGTATCATGGGCCCCAAACCCTATTCTAATTATTAAGGCCCCTATATTAGACGGCTTCCTTCGAATTCCTTGCTGCGAGAGACACAGAGGGGGAATTACCAGCCAACTAGCATCCCTCTGAGCCGCGCAATACAAAGAACCGGTGGGGGGCCGTGGCGACTGAGGACTCCCAGCGGCTCCCATGCTTCCTAAATCATGTTTTGGGGTTTAAGTCCTGCAGGCCCCGGCAAAGAAGGGCTGGATGGACGATATGGACGATGATCCCGTTCGCGCTGCTTGGCAGAGAAAGGCCTTTGCCGACACCAGCCACCACTGCAAGCTCCAATTTGCAACGAGGATTTTATCTGTCCATGTTTTGGCTCCTCTTTAGGGCTTTGCTGGTATACTTGTATACCATAACATTGTAAAATCTCCTATGCTATAATGTACCACAATGTCACAGGATAGAACATACTACACTATATTATGCTAAATTTTACTCTAGTATAAGAGCGCTGGAGGGCCGGGCCTGTGAATATGAGCAGCAACACCATGATCTCACAGCGATGTGTATTGCGCTGGAATGCAGCTCTAGGTCCCTGCACATAGGCACCCGAACCGGGGATTTAGCAGAGCAACGCCATCGGAAATGGCGCAAGACCCAGAGGGCCCACATACGCTACCATTATGGTTTTGGGGACCTAATTCCATAATGGTAGGGTATATGGACCCTCTGGGAGATGGATCGGAGTCTTAATCATATTCTCTGAGCTTCACTCCACCTCAGATGAAGAGCCAGCCCATTCATGTGCCTGAAGCCTCTCAGTTTGAGCATCCCTGAGAAAACTTTGGCAAGCGGTCAACAACGAGAGGCCTTGATGCGTGCGGGGATGCCTCGCCCCGAGACGCCGGACATTTGGCAGGACTGGAGCAAGGTTCAAGATTTTATCTTCGGCTTCAGCCGCTGTTTCAGCTTAAACCCCAAATCCCTGATGCAGCTGTGCCAACATAGGTTTCATGTGAAGCCAGTGAAGGGTCATATCCCTACGACCTGAGACCCTAAACCCTCAAGGTCAAGGTCATTGGATTCAGGACTTCCATGGAAGTTTTGGACATCCGAAGCCTGAATCCCGGAGCCGTGAGCTCTCCGAGACCTCGAGCCGCTCCTTTGCAAGGAAAGAGAATTTCTTTTAGTTGGTGAGATCATTATCTTCACGAGGGAGAAGCCTCAGAAACGCTCTTGGGGCATTTGGGGCTTCTCTAAGCCCTGCCCTCTTCAGGAGCTCCACGAGAATAATGGACAGGAGACCGTAATGCTTCCGGGGTTTTCAGCGGTTATATTTTTTTGGCGGCATGGGATTCGGGCCGGGATCAGGTTCAGTGCCCAGCGCCTATGCTTCAATGTGGGTGCCAGAATCATTATAACCTTCCCCCCCTTCCCCACTCGTCAAGCAAATTCCACAGACTACGCAAACACTCATCTACCCTCCCAAGAGGCTTTGTCATTGAAGCTTCGATGCAGGCATTTGGGGTCAAATTACGGCCGGCGTGTGGATGTGTTGTAGGGTGTTGGGATGTTTTAGGTGACTTTAAGGATTTGATGCCGAGCTTTTGTTGGTTAAGCCTCTCGGTTTCAGGCGTTTTTGTAACTGTAGGGTGTGAGGGCTTGTGGCTCACTAAGCCTACGGTTCGGGGTCTCGTGTTCCAACGGCCAGGTTTAGGGAGCCAAAGCGCTGCGCTCGGTCTTGATTAGGCCGCCTTCATCCCTAAATCCGTGTCGGCATTGCTTTGGGCACCGTGCAGGATGGGCTCGGGCTCTGGATTTGGTCTCTCACCTTTTGCCTCAAATGCTCTCAAACGGTTTCCTCCTGATGGCTCAAGTCTCTGGATGGTCATTAACAGGTTCGGTTTGCTGGGCTGCACGTAGGGCGTATTCTGCTTCACTTTCGTGTAGCCTGCCGCCTCTACGCAGAAATCAAGTACTTCTGATGACTGTAATATAGGCGGCATGATAGGCGCCTTAAACATTAGAATAAGGTTTTGGTGCCCATTAAGCAATATAATAAGGAACCCCCCAAAAAGTATAGGTAACTAGTGAGGCCACGATATTTAGCCAAGTAGTTTCGTGAAATTCTTAGGCCCGGAACCCAGCAACCAGCGTATGTCTTAGATCCCCAATACCCAGCCTTTAAGCTTTTTGGGCTCTTGTAGTTTAGTAGGAATCGGAAAGTTTAACATTTTATTTCTGTGGCTTGTAACCCTACCCAGAGGCTCCATAGTAGTTCCTTTTTGGTATTACCTTGTAGGATTCTAAACATGAACCCCCAAAAGGAACTACTATGGAGCCTCTGGGTAAACTCCTAAACCCTCAACCCTAAATGGCGGGGGGGTGTAGGCCTTCGCTGAGGCCCCTCAGCCCTTTGGGGCTTCGGCGGCTTAGCCGGGCTTTCAGAGTTGGGGCAAAAAGAAGAAGCTAAGCCTTAGACCCCGGAGCTTCAACCTCGGGGTTTAGGGTTTAAGGTTTAGGGTTAAAGGTTTAGGGTTTAGGGTTTAAGGTTTAAGGTTTAGGGTTTAGGGTTTAAGGTTTAGGGTTTAAGGTTTAGGGTTTAGGGTAAAACTCAAGATCCCCTGACATGTTGCTCTATGCTTGACAGCAAGGAGGGTGGCAAGAATCGGCGACCGTCCTTGGAATCTGTGTGATGCCGCCCGCAGCCTCAACAGCTGGAGCCCTTGAGGGCGTAGCTCGGGCCGGGCTTGTACAGAGCTCAAAGCCTTAGTGACCGAGCCGATAGGTTCGAGGCTTCATGTACCATGTTACTGGTGGCCGATGCACGTGCTCTCTCTGGCCTCATGCTCCGAGGCATAGTCTCACCGAATCAAGAAACCAACTTAGGGTTTAGAGTTCCCTAAATCCCGAAGCCCCCAAACCCGAAGGGCTTAACTTGAAAAACTTGAGGCTCGAGGTGCTAAGGGTTTGTATGGTTAGGACTTCAAATTGCCAAACTTTAACTGCAAAAACGGTCGCCATGCCAGTAGCAAAGAAGACGAGAATCGCCGTGTTAGTCACGCTTTTGATGACGAAGCTTTAGTTCGAACCTGGGAATCGCGAGTGAGCCACGAGGCTTCGCTTGAGTTTTGGACGAGGCTTTCGATGATGGGTCAAAGGTTCCTTACACAAACTCCAAAATCCGTTTAGTTCGTTTAGTTGCTGAACTCAGCCAGAAAGCCAGAGAATGGATTACCTTATTCCTTAGACTTTGAAGCCTGAGCTCCCAACTGCAATCCCGATTAAATGCACCAGGTATGTTAAACCTCCAGTACCCCAAGTAGTGATACCTCCAAGCTTCCTACCGTGGAGGGACACGTGCATCTCCATCTCCATGCTCGCAAGTCACGCAGAGGAGCTGGAGCTCATCTCATCTTCTCATCGAGTCCCTAAGCCCAGCTTTAAAGCCTTCTGCCTGAGATTTGAATGTGACCCGGCCGTACACCTCTAGTTTGATCGCTCGACCTCCAGCTTCCTCCTGGAATAGCCAGTGCCCCAAGGGCAAAGGGCAAGTGCTCCGCAGCGTACCAAGGCCGTCAGTGTAGTGACGGCACCACCACTATTATGATGGTGATCACAGTAGACGCTACCAACCACGACTGCTGCTGCTACAGGTAGGCAGTTACTGCTGCTAATCTTCATTCTTCTTCTCCCACTACTACTGCTGCTTTAGCTACTGCTACTACTACTAGTACTACTACTACTACTACTGCTACTACTACTACTACCACCACCACCACGACTACGTACACTACTACTGCTACTACTACTACTACTACTGCCACTACTACTGCTGCGGCTGCTGCTACTACTCCTATGCCTACTACGTACTCCTACTCCTCTTCCTCCTACTCCTCTTCCTCCTACTCCTACTCCTACTCCTACTACTCCTACTCCTACTCCTACTCCTCCTACTCCTACTCCTCCTCCTACTCCTCCTACTGCTACTGCTACTCCTACTCCTACTACTCCCACTCCCGCTCCTGCTCCTGCTCCTGCTCCTGCTCCTACTACTTCTTACTACCACTACCACTGTAGTGGTAGTGGTAGTGGTGGTAGTAGTAGTAGAAGTAGCAGTAGTAGTAGTAGTAGTAGAAGTAGTAGTAGCACTAGTAGTAGTAGTAGTAGTAGTGGCAGTAATAGTAGTAGTAGGCGCCCACGCCCGCCTACCAACCACCTCTCCTGAACACTGTTCAAGAGCACATCCATTTTGCGCGGTATTTGCAGCACTTCCGTGTTGTCGTAGTCCAATACCAACCACCGATGTTGAGCACTGTTGCTGCCTGCGGGGTGGGGGGGTGGGGGGCATGATGACCTACTTTTTAAGAGCACATCCATGTTACTTGGCATTTAGCATCTTCGTGATGTCGTGGTCCGATCCCAACGATGATGATGATGATGATGATGATGGTTTTTAGGCGCAAGGTGGTTGGTAGGCGGGGGGTGTGGCAAGGAGTTGTAGCAGTAGTAGTAGTAGTAGCAGCAGCAGCAGCAGCAGTAGTGGTACTAGTGGTACTGTAGTAGTGGTAACAATGGTAGTAGTAGCAGTAGTAGTAGTAGTAGCAGTAGCAGTAGCAGTAGCAGTACAAGCAGCAGTAGCAGTAGCAGTAGCAGTAGCAGTAGCTGTAGCAGTAGCAGTAGCAGTAGCAGTAGCAGTAGTAGTAGTAGTAGTAGCAACAGCAGTAGTAGTAGTGGTGTAGCTTACGGTTAAACGGAGTGCTCTTTTGCTAAGTACTCTTACGCAGTTTACTCGCCAAGCTTCGTTGACTGGGCAGGGTCGGGCGAACACTGAACCTAACCTACTAATGAGTATCCAGGATCCACATAGTGTTGGTGGACAAACCAGAATAGCGAGAGCATTGCCTATTGCATTCATTCATACATGCTTCGTGGGAAGGGGTGGGGGCAGAAACTCCGGCCTGTAGTTTATCGTATAGGGTTTGTCCACGGTAAAGCTGCATGCATCGGAGAAGAGACAGGTGTTGGGGACAGTGTGGGTGCAGCGAACAGCGCTGCAGCGACTTATCAGCTGTTCCCACGCCAAACGGGGTGTGTCTGACCAAAAGTAGACCTGAAGCGCATAGCCCTGCAGTTGAAGCCAACCCGCAAGACGCAGAAAGACATGTGGGCTACATCAGCATGATGTTACGCCATACCTCATTGGTTTCGGTTTGAAGTTTTCTCCATCGCTCTCTTGCATAAGCAACGAGAGCATGACCAGCACCACCTGTCCGTCCAAAAGCAGCGGACATAATAAACGACCGTCCCCTAGTAGGCCCACGGACACTCCTTGCTTTACTGTTTCAACGAAGTGCTGACACTTTGGCCTTAGACTTATGGAACGCAGATGCCTTGTCCACCCTGCCGCACGGCTGGTCATAGTAAGTGACTGGTGTCATGACTCATCCCCACCGAAAGCTTTGTCAGTGCCACCATAACTCCCGTCTCATGGACACCGAAATTCAAAACCCACGAGCCTGGATGCTAAATCGTGTAGCCTGAACCTCTTCCGTAGGCACAGACAGTTAAACCACCAGATCGAACTCAACGTCGTGATTCCTCATAACTGGAGCTCTTTGCCATGACATGATTCCCCCGAAACCGAGGGAACTGCTAGTCGAAACCTAAACACCTAATGTGCCGGCGGACCTCTGGGACGAAGGGAGCCCGAAGGGCGTGTCCCGTGTCAAAGCTTTATGGGAGTTCCAAAAATTGGGCGTTCCTTACCTGGGGGTCCTTATTAAGGATCCTACAATTTAGGGTACTATATTAGGGTCCCATATTTTCGGAAACTCCCTCATGTGGCTCATCTGGTCAAAGCGTTCCGGGATCAACCATTTTGCGAAGAAAACCTTGTGCCGCTGCCGCTGTTTTGTTGGTGGGAATTCCGACCCGAGTAGCAAAGAACGAAATAGCAACCTGAGCGTCATCAGAATCGGTCAGCTGGAGTTCGGGGTATTGGTGGCTTTGGAGTTTCGGGGCTGGTGTAGCGCCGCAGCTGGCGGCAGACTCCTGCAGCATGCTCAATCTAGCCCTGCAAGCGCTCAGCTCCTCTGGGTTGTAGAGTGTCGCAGCCCATCTGCTGACTAAGGAGATAAACCAGAAGTATTCCAACGATGAGAGCAAGAGGCTGCTTGGAAGCAAGGGTTTAGTCCTTGCAGGCTGAAGCTCACAAGCTCGTAGGCCTTTGATGTGCCTCCCTGCTTAGACTCTAAAGCTGCCGTCTCAAAGAGCCACAGCAGTCTGAGGCAGGAAGAGTTGCGCAAATTTGCGCAATCTCAAAGCTATGATGCTTGGCGGCGAAATGGCTTTGCTGCTGGCTTTACCGAAATAGCGCAAAATTGCCAACCAATCTTTTCACCTCAGTTGAAGCTCAGCTACACTGTGTTGTGCTCTTCGGTTTGTGGATGCTCACAAGCATGAACATGCTGTGGAAATTCCTTTGCCTTAGGGAACTTTTCACCGTGGTGATCCGCTTTTGTATTCTTGGGAGGTTCCACTACTGGGAATAGAACTCCTGTGTTCAATTTTCAGGGTCTGTTCCAGATTAGTAAGTCAGTGTTTCCTTTAAGGCACGTACCAGCTCTGTAACCTTATAAACAACCCCAAACTCGAAAACTTTTCATCAACTAAAGCTTGCAAACCCCACGGCTTCAAACGTTTGACTTTTACACGGGATCCAACCTTGCAGCATCACTCCAGACCCCGTGATGAATCTTTGTACACGACGAGTTGGAAGCGGCAGCAGCAGCAGGAGGAGCAGTAGCAGTAGTATAGCGTCGTCGTCGTCGTCGCAGCAATAGTCGTACCCATAGTCGCAAGCGCAGTGGCCGATAGGTACCGTGAATACTGACCAGTACTACCAGTAGTTTTCGAATTGTTTTCTCAGTTCTAAAACACAGAAGAGTGAGCGGATGCTTCAGCACCGTTTATGTTAGTATGTTGCTGTTGCTGCTGTTGTTGTTGTTGTCGTTATCGTTGTCGTTGTGGTTGTCGTTGTTGTTGTTTTATGGCCCTAGTGTTTTTGTTGCAATGCTGTTACATACCCCTCAGCCCGGAGCCCACTGCAGGCTGCCAAACTGCTCGGTTTTGAAAGTGTCTCGACAGCAGTCACTGCAGTCGTCGCCTTTCAACCGTGGCTTTTGAGGGTTTCCGGTGCCAGGGGTGCAGCGCTTCGGGGTTCAAGAGCCTTAAGGCCTTGCGCCTTGGGAAGGCAACCACGAGTTCAGAAAAGGCTCCAGCTTCGTTTCGGAAATACACAGAACGCAGAAGAATGCATTACACGACCTTAATCAGCTTCCGGACAACCCGGCCCGAAAATGGAAACCTCAATCCTCGGCCCTAAACCCAAGTTCAAAGTAAAGGTGCCTTGTTTGCCGTGTGTTTTAGGGGGTTAGAGTACCAGACGGCGAGGGAGATGGAAAGACATAAGAAAACATTGCGGGCCGTGGGATTTGGTGCTGTTACCACCAGCAACACGACTACTACTTCTGCTGCTGCTGCTCCCCCAGTACAAACCACACAAGGTCGACGAAAGCGTCTCGAGTCTAATTCCCCTGAGCGTGCACGAGTGAATCTTCAGATTTCGCCTGACTTGATGAAGTCAAGGGAATCGGGGTTTCTAGATTCGAGCCGTGTGTTGGTAAGAATGCAATCAACAGCGTAGAAACCATGCATTCTGGATTAGTTAAGGGTACTAGACCCTAAATCCTAAACTATGTAGGGGTTTAGGGGTTGAGGGGTTTATGAACCAGGTTCCATCATCAGGCGCCCTCGCCATTGACTGTGTCAGGATGCCTTACCCCAGCCGAAGTATTGACCATGACCAACTAATACAGGGGCCTAAATAATTACCAATACTATTTTGGGGTTCCTTATTGTAATTATAGGAGAATGGGCCCCAAAACCCTATTGAGTGCCAGTGCCCCGAAGGAGCCTCTGAAATGCTGGACAGTGAACCAAGATCTTGCGGCCCTAAACCCTAAACCCTCTTGGCACCTGGCCTTATGGCCTTATGTAACTTATGTAGGCCTAGACGATTGGGCAGACATAAAAAGGAGCTCAAAAAAAACCCTCTAGGCACCGAAGTTCAAGCTAAAGATCCTGACCATCACAATCGGACCGGGAGTCTCTGACCCCTAAACCCTAAGCCCTTTATAAACCCTAAACCCTAAACCCTTCAGGCTTTGAGCTCGGAGTGCTTGTGCTGCCAAAAAACCCTTTAACCTAGCCGTAGGAGCAGGCCTAGGGCCGCATAGTGCCCTTTTGAACCTTCACAGAACCATCAAACCCTCGTGGTACCCTTATAGCACCCTTTTGCAGTACCCTTAAAGGAGAAGCTCAGGAGCTAATTGCTTAGGGTGACAACGGGTTTTGAGAACAAGTGTCTAAAAAGGCTTGCCGGGCGCTTGCAAAAGGACAAGGCTCCATCAGACTTCTCGTACCGTTTGCGTTGCCCTGCTGCCCTAACCCCTATACCCTAAACGTCGCTTTGCACCTGGCGTCCTCAAACACTATAAAGCCTTAAAGTTGCTCCAAAGCGATAGAGAATCCTTAAGACCTAAAAGACTGCGCCAAAGCCCTAAACCCTAAACCCAAAGCCCTGAACCCCTAAGACCCAAAAGCCTGCGCCATGCCTTATCGCGGCTTTCGTGCCGGGCTCTGCCTCGCCTTGGCTCCGTCGTTGCTTCGGCCGTGGGCAGGTGCACAGAATGGAGTCGTCACTTCACAGCCTACCAAAAGTCTCCATTGTACTTCCTTTTTGGGGTTACCTTATAGGGTCCTATTTATATGTTTGGTTAATTCAAAAAAGGAACTAATATTGTCATACAACAGTATATACCATAACATAGCACAGCCCTAATGCAATAAGATATGGCATGAGATAATATGATATGATATACGGTAATGTAATGTGCTGTAATGCAACATCATTCAACATGCGAAATCATGTGCTATGTTATAGCAAGTCTTTGTTCATTATGATATAGTATAAGTATAGTAAAATTTTACCAGATGATACACTATAGCATAATACACCGTAATCGAATATAGTACAGTGAATGTATATAGAGCGTTCTGTAAACAAGTGAAACAAATCGACACATAAGCAATCACACAAGTTCGCAAACACACACATACATACATATAAAAAGCACATGTGCATGTATGTCTCTCTCTCCATATATATATATATATATATATATTTATACACATGCATGTATACATATTACGTATGGACTGTACAGTTTATATGGTGTACTTCATATAATTACAGTTGCTAGAACTACAAGAAGCCATAGTCCTTGACTTGTGAAGTCAGGTAGCCCCGAGCAATCAGAGTGGATCACTAGGTCTCTGCTAATGCTCATCCAGGGTGTCAAGGTGCTGTGGGATCCGGCGAGACAGGGTATCATGGGTAAGGCAATTGGGCTGTGGGTTGAGGTTTGTAATGCCGGAGGTCGTAATAGTCCAGTGTTTGACAGATGCTAGCCGCGAAACTCTATACTATCCTATACTATACGAGACTATGCCCTCAACCTCCGCGGGATCAGGTCTGCTTATGCTTCATGGCTCTGACACAGCTAGGGTCCCCTTGTGTGCCTCGAAAGACACCCCGATGCCATACTGTAGGGCTTAGAGTTTAGGGTTATAAGGCTTTGGGTTTAGGGTTTTAGGCTTAGGGTTTCCCCAGGCGAAGTGCGAATCCTGTTGCAAAAGGGTTTAAGGATACTGCGTCGCCCCTGCGTCCCTTGAAGGCTTCAGCACGGTTAGCCGTCCTGGCGAAAAGCGGCTTCGACAAGTGCTTCGCTTGGTCAGCCTCGTCCACTGGGGGTTCCTTATTGAGTTATGTAGTTATACATAGTTCTGTAGTATAGTATACCCCCGAACCCTATTCTAATTATTAAGACCCTTATATTACGCCTGCATTGCTGCCGTACGTGCTCTCGGAGGGCTGCGGACTGGAGAGGCTCATAGCTTATAGAGCCTAAACCGCCTAGACACTAGTCCCAAACTGTGTATCCACCCGGCCCAGACCAGGAGCTCAACCAGGACCCATACCAGTGGAGCGAAAGACAGCCCTAAAAGCTGATGACAACCGAGTCCTGACATGACACGTGGAGCCCGAAGAGCCTGGACGCCTTGAACACTGCGCCCCCAAGCCCCAAAGATTTGGGTAGTTCTCTAAGTTAGGGTCCCTTTCACCCCTATCAAAAGGACAACAAGAGGGACCCTAACTTGGAGAACCAGAACTACCCATTTCCCCTCCAAGACCCGAAAGCCCTTCGCCCGAAGCCAGAAACCCTGCGCTGAGCCCTGGAGCAATGCTTAGTTATACTTTTTAGACCATCCTTCTAAGGTTTGGAGGCTTCCATAATGTGTAAGGGTCCATGTACCCAAATAGTACATACTTTGGCCGTAGAGGAGCTCCTGCATGGGCACTTTGGTCCTCGCTTTGTTGAGGGCTCTAAGGTTTCTCGCCGTGTTCGATTGTAGATCCTAAGAAGTCGGATCCTTATCCTAAGGCCTCAATTCAATAATAAGGCACTCCTCTTTGCATAGGTCTGGCCCCGCAACGCTCCCACCAGTGTTGCCGCCAAAGCTTTCAAGGTCCGTCATCCCAAATCTGAGAAGTATGTCAAGTTTCGGCTGCATTGTTTCGGTTTTCGGGGTAATGTAGATTCCTGAGTATTTGCCACTACTATTCCTTAGCGCTCAATTGAGGCTTGGCGGCTTCGTGGTAGGGGTCGTGTATACAGGAGTTTTGGACCCAAGTCCGATCGCGGATTCCAAACAATGGGCTTTGGGTTTAGGCTTAGGGCCAGGATTTACCAAACGTCAATTGTTTCAGGGCTTGGATCACTGGACCTCTCTCTTTCTCTTTGTAGGGGCTAGAAGAAGGATCCTGATTTTCAAGGGCCCTTATGGTCCCAGCCGGACTTTCAGGTTTAGGCGTTTTGAACTTCAACACCGCACCAGGACCCATGCTTCCCCGCTTCGCAGCTTATGCCAAAGTCGAAGTCTGAAGAGATGGGTAAGGTTTTGTTCCAACCGTATAGGCTCAGTGTCGAATTGCTTGGCCTTTCAGCCGTAAGCAACTGAACCTCTCAGTCCCTCAACTCCTGAACCCACCAAGCTAGTGGGTAATTCCGCTCGACAGGTCCCAAAAACGGCACGGCACCCCCATAAAAAGGACACCAAAAGGCACCCCAGCCCAGAGAACCACCCTACTAAAGAATTACTTGACCCTGAACACCCCCTAAACCCCAAACCCTGAACCCTGAACCCTAGCACACAGCCAGGGCTTCGGCGAAGCACCGCCGAAGCCGAAGCCAAAGGCGACGGCAGCACCGAAAGGCACAAAGAGCGGCCTTCTTTAATGGGATGGGATTTAGTGTATAGGGCTATCTATCTATGTATATACATATATATAGATATATGTGGAGTTTCTGGGTTTCGCGAGTTCGCGTACAGGTTGCAAAAGTTTGAAAGGGTGTAATACATTTGTGCAGGTTTGGGGCTTATTTCGGTTCTCAACTGCCCAGCCGATCTGCGTTCGTTTTTTTGATATTTGACGAAAACTTCCAGAATTCTTCAAAACTTGCCATCTATGCGGGAGCAAGTCAGAGACTTCAATATCCCTTAATTAAGGAATCTACCTTAAATCATATTAGGGATCCTATACTAGAATTTAAGGTATATCCCTTAATTAAGGGATATTGGAGTCTCTGGGAAGTCGGGAGTAAGTTATCAAGGCAAGGGGTATTTGGTCTCTCTAAAGCCGATCATGAACTACCTCGGCATCGGGTGATTAAGGGGTTACTGTAGGGGCCTTAATAATTAGAATAGGGTTCCTTTAAAGGGGGTCTATAAGGGTTACTATAAGGGTACTACAGTATAGGGGCCATAATAAAAAAAAGGGTTTGGGGTATTTTTCTATGAAAATAGGAAGGAACCCCCCCAAAAAAAATCCTATTCTAATTACTAAGGCCCCTGCATTATTGTGGGCTCACCACTTACAACCAGTTGGCACTAGTAGACGGACAGTTGAGTCACCTCCTCGTCGTTGTTGTTGTCTCTACTTCAACGAAGTGAACTATAACAACCATCCTAAATGAAATGAGGGGTTAATAGTCGAAGATACATCTGAACAGTCAGTATTTTGCGGTTCGACACATACTGTACTACATGAAATGCTTGGTTGGTGTGCAAATGAGCTGAATTTTGCACAAATGCATGTCATGATAGGTCCTTCATATTGATTGAAAACCGCTTCTATATTAGTCAAGCACCGACTTTAATAAGTTGACTTGACCTCTGTACCATATAGATTTCAGAACACGTATTAGTTGACTGCCGAACTTCTATCTTGTCCTGCCCGTTGAGAACCTCGGGAACCGTAGTTTAACCAGGTATGAACCAACAAATCGATATCAATTGGTTGTTCTACCGAGCAGGAGTGTAGACAGGTGCGCGGCGAATATTTGGTTTATTGCCATTGCTAGACGAGAGTACTTGCATCTGGCAACTTGACACAAGGAAATCTCTAGAAGACTAGTCTCCCAGATTGCTTTTTGTTGTTCATTTTGGTTTTGCTTTTTCGCTGCTAGAGCTGAGCGAATCCGAGTCGGTGAACGAGAGAGAGGGAGAGAAAAAAACAAGAACTCGGCTGCGCGGATCGTGCGCGCAGAATCTTTTACGGGGAAGACGCTTAGGGCCGGTAACGAGACGGAGAGAGAGAGAGAGAGAGAGACAGAGTGGGTGTCGGGCTCCACTTGGTCACTAAGGGTTGCTATAGGGTTGGTTTCGGGGTTTGCGCCTGGAGTTGTGCTCCGACCTCCCCTGCTCTCAAGGTCTTTCCGATCTGCGGACGGAGAAAGGGTGCTACAAAAAAGTTAGCCATACGCACACAGCTATAAATCATAATGGGCACCAGAGCCTCCGTGACACTTTCAAGAGAGCCCATCTTCTCGACCTCAGAGTGTATTCAATGTGGCGCAGGTTGTCGAGCGGTGCTGGTGTCAGGCAAGGATGGGAGCCAGTGGCAGGCGCCGGGTTCAATTAATATAGGGGCCTAAATAATTACCATTAATTACCTATATTATTTTTTGGGGGTCCTTATTGTAATTTTAGTGTACTGGGCCCCCAAACCCTATTCTAGTTATTAAGGCCCCTACGTTAGTCGTTGTTCATCTGCTTGAAACCCTGGACCCCTAAAACCCCTAACCAGCGAAACCCCTAAACCCCTAAATTTAGGGCTTCTGGTCTCGAGTTTGGGCATAGACTTTGGGATCCCCGGCGCTGCTTTGGATCCACGCCCCTTTTCATGAATCTAGCACACCTTTACATAAATATATATATATATATATATATAAATATAATATGTAAGTATAGTGTAGTGTACTCTACCTGGACCCCCAAAGTATGTAGAATAATGGCAGTTCAAAGGTACTGGGCCATTATTTTACCTACTTTTGAGGGTTTAGGTAGGCACTGTACAAGCTTCTGCGTAGGGAGGACTCACGATCGAAATCTTTACGGGGTCAATGCCTGATGCACACAAAACGCAGGTTCTTGGTCGCCACCTGAGTTTGATGATTTCTATAGGTGCAGGGATACTTATCTATACTATTTTGAGGGTTCCTTGTTGTAATTACAGTATAGTACTATTCTAATTGATTTCGCATGACCCCTGTATTGGTTTGAGCAGGTTCTCATCGGGAAGAGTGCTGCTGACAACGACCGCCTGTCCCTAGAGCAGGGACGAGCTGATGAGGCGCAAGATCCAGGGATTCAGGGTCTGACTGAAAGCCCAAACATGAGGTGTCGAGATAGGGAGTCAAGAGAAATCCCAGGCCCACAAAGGAAGTTGTGTATTGCGGCTGCGACGGTCCGTAATGTGCTCTTTGGGGAAGTTTGGCGACCTTCAGGCATCAGTGTTATGCCTCATGTTTACATTGGACTTATCCCGGCCGTGAATTCATAAAGACCAGCTTGTTTCCAGGTGTGGATGCATGCCGCCCATGTTCCCGGATCGCACGTGGTGGTCCGTGCCGTCTCTTCTCAGGCCTGGGTGCAGAGACTCCTGAAGACTCATGATTCAATAGTATTGGTACTTATCTAGGCCCCTATATTATTATAGAACCCTTATAGTAACCCAAATAGATCCCAGATTCAACAGTAAGGCAAGGATCTAGGCCTGTGGAAGCAGGACTCAGAGTGAAGTTGACAAGCAGTCCGCGGCAGTGTCTACCAGTCTACCAACTATTCCTGTTCATTAGGGTTTAGGGTTCAGGGTTTAGGGTTTAGGGCCTGTTCACCAGGGGGTCACTGGCGGGTGTTCCAGTAACGAAGCTGCTGCGAGCCCAACATCTCCGCCATGAGTCAAGCCGGTCTTCACCTGTCCTATGCAGGGACGTCCCCCTACTGACGTGATTTCGATGCTTGGATGGAGGAGGGGGGGCACTGTGACAGGGGCTGACCAAGGTTGTCACGGAATCACACACACACATGTTTGGAGAGAGAGAGCGAGATAGATAGATAGAAAGAGAGCGAGAACATTCAATCTCCAGCCGGTCAGTCACAAGAAGTATTGAGATGGTACAGGGCAACGAAACACAGTGCTGAAGCAAGCGGACCCTCTTGACGGTCAGCATTGTCATCCTTACACACCGTACAGATGGTTAAATGGCGAATAGAGATGCAGCAAGCCTACCCTAAACCCTAAACCCAGTTGTCTTCGGACTCAACGAGGCGCTCCGTCAAAAGTTTTGTCCATGCACGGCACTACGAGGGGTGTATGGAGTTTCGTTTAAGGTCTTGGGTTTTAGGGTTTAGGGGTTTAGGGTTTTAGGGTAGTATAGGGTTTAGGGTTTAGCAGAAGCCAACCCTGCACGATGTTCCACTCTCCGGTCTGCAACCAATCTGTACGTACCGTTATACTCTCTCATCACATGAAGCTCCGTAGCTGAAGACCATGCTTTCTAGGATCTTTCGTCACAAGGGTTTCACCTTATTATAGTGTATTATGGTGCCATAGTATGTTTACAGTAGTATAGGATAGCATAACATGTGACAGTTTCCAATACTATGTCATACATTAAGAGCCTGAGGAAGGCAGCCTCGTTGTGCGAACCGCAGCTGCATTTCCAGTACACGACTTCTGGGTTTGCACGGTTCAATGCTTTCCTGATGACAAGACGTCCGAGTTCGCAAGCACAATGTATTGTAGTTGGCTTGCATCCCTTCTATACACCAGGGGCTCTCATCTTCTCAGAACATATTGGCAGAATCCTTGCAGCTGCTCACGCCTTTTTTCTATCTGAGCCTGCTGTGGTCATGCAGCTACGTCCGCTACGTGGTTCGAATTTTTGCAGCCTGGACCAGTCCTGAACTCATCGGCCGTTGTGGTACTTAGGCCTACTACTCCAAGGCGAAGGCAGCCTCTTCCGCCACTTGGAATGTAATTGAGTAGAAGCTATCGGGTTCAGATTGTTTGCGGATCGGTTGAGCCTGAAGTGAAACTATTAGCTTGGAAGATGTGAGGGGCTTTGCAAAATGGGGGCGGGGAAGGGCTCTGTAGTTTCAGTTTCGGCATCAAGCTGACCACGCAGATTACCGCCCAACGCTGAACAACACGGCATTCCGCGGGCCCTTATTCTCCTTTTGTCATCACACAAATGTCGGCGAACCTCAGACTCTTAGACAGCCCCACACCAGAGAACAGGCTACAGGGGTGTATGCGGTATTATAGGGCTTTGCGTTTGCTTGCCAAAGACCCCGGCACAAGATTCAGGATTCCCTTTGGGGTTCGGGTTCAGTGATGTGCAATGGTTCTCTTCGATCCTCCTTGCACTCTCCACAGTCCCAAACCCTGCTGAGTCACCTTGGCGCCATCACTAAAATCACTAAGACCCGCAAACTCACGAGACCCCAGCCATCAAATGCAGCAAAACACAGCACAAACAACCGGAACGCTAAAACATACAAAACAAGCGAACCCAAGACAGACACAAGAACCACAAAGTATGGCCTCGAGCCGAGCAGGTGGAGGTCCACGTCACAACCTGCGGGAAGGTGAAGAAGCTGCCTGGAACTCCTGCGGGGCAGGCGGACTCTGGAGCCCGGTTTGCCAGGAGTCTTGGTCCCTAGGGCTCCAGTTACCTAAATACTGGGCTATACTTTATATGGGAGTTTCCGAAAATAAGGGGTACCTTATTTGGGGTCCTTATAATAAGGATCCTACTATTTTGGGTACTATATTCGGGCCCCCTATTTTCGGAAACTCCCAAATACTGGGCTATACCTTATATGGTTAGTAACCTACTGTTTACGTAACTGGCGCTTTAGGGTGTCTTAAAAAGAGAAGTGTCCATGTTCTAGAATGGCTTGGTAGAGAGACCTTGGTGAATGAAACATGGAGTTTTGTTATGTTGTGCGGTTGATCATATTATCCTGAACTTGTTTTGCAGCCCCAGACCTTTGGGGTCTAGATCCCTGGCGACAATTGAATAATAGAGCCCTTGAAGCCATCATACCTGAATTTGCCTTTATGTCTTTGTGTGTATGCTTATTCGTTTTTATATATCTTCTATGTCTTTGGTTGGTTGAATGTGTTCTTTATTTGTTGTTCTTTGCCCTTATTTAGATTTATATGTTTTTATTGATGGGTCGTACCAACAGGGCACTATCGGCCCTTGCTCACAGTGGCGAACAGATGATTGTGTTTACTTGTCGTTGCTTGTTTGTTTGTTATGCCGTAATGTATGTTAGATGTCTTAATGTGCCTTAACTAATGTTGTTGTCTGTCTTTCCTCGGCACCCCAGCATAAACACGAGTCGCAGACAAAGCTCGCAACCCCCGTGAACTTGTATGTATGCGTGGTGTTTGCATAGCCCTCTCGGGTTGGAAACCCCAGAGGATCGGTGGCTGCAAGATGCTGTAGGTCCATGGTGATTGGGACTGCAGGGGTCGATTTAGGGTTTAGGGTATGCTATTAGGTATTCTTCCAGTGTCTCTAGTAGCTCTAGGGCAGTAGAGGAGGGCTAATCTGTGATTAGATAGAGTCGGATTTTTGTCGCTTCGGCCGCTTGGGCTCTACGAAAACACCGCGGGGGTGGATCGGGATTCCAATTCCGTTAGCTGAATTTTGCAGCTAGGCAGGGGTTCCTTAAAATGAAATCAGTCTTTTTTGGCCGTGGTACGTGGAAGTGAGTTTACGGCACGCTTGCGTTTACGAAGTCTTCTGTCAATAGATCTCGTTTGGGCTGCCGAGTAGCAAGGTGAGCAGGATGGATGGATACGGATCCTCACATAAATGCCCCAGCCTTCACCTGCCTCAGCCATTCTGGCATTCGGAGCACAGGAACTTCCTGCGGGCAGAAAAGAGGCCTCAAAACAGCACCTGAACCCCCAAACCCTAAACGAATGTGGACAGTCAAGAGTCAAAACAAGGTCCCCTCTTGTAGGAGCTGCTTGTGTCCTCCATCTTCACATGTCTACATTCTATGCAACACCCGAGCAAGCTACCGCGAGATGAGTCAAGCCGTACTTGTTTATATTTATCTTGTCTATTCATCTGTCTGTCTGCCTGCCTGCCTGGCTGTCTGTCTGTCTGTCAGTGTATGTATGTATGTACATATATATATATAAATACATCCATGTATGCATGCATGCATGGATGTATGTGTGTATGTATGTATGTATGCATGCACGTATGTATGTATGCATATGTGTGATTGCGTGGTTAGAGTATGTATACATTTGTATACAGCAACATTGATATCTGTGTTTATGCCCTAGTATGTCTTGGCGACATGTTCTGCAATTATATCTAGTGCTGCGCATATGGTTTGTATATGATGCTTTCTGCAAGTATACACACACGTAGCCTCGCAGTAGCTATGCTATACATCCTGCTCTGTGCCTCAAACCTTTAGCTTGACGCTTCCTGGCCCCCATGCATGTACCTCATTGTAGTTCTGATGCCCTGAGAAGGTCGTGCTCATGCCCGGCTGGAAATCTGCTGCCCGGATTCCTTTAGAATTCTCTTGGAGTCGGGGAATCAGGGACGTCGACATCTCTCTCTCTCTCTCTGTCTCTCTCTCTCTCTCTCTCATCCAAGTCAAAACACTGAATGCGGGCTCAGACTCTCAGACAGACAAGGACACAGACAGACAGAGAGACGGAACACCATAAAGCCTTACACATTACTGTCTAGTTTAGAAGCCCCAGTAAACAAGTTATCGTATGATATACCCCCAAACCCTATTCTCACTGTTTCGGCCACTGTGTTCAACCTGTGCTCTATGCATTCGCCGGGACCAGCCTTTCCTACTGGAAAACGAGACTCAACTGCATAACATCCTGAACTCCCGAACTCGAATCCTGTTTTTGTTGAGCAGGGGCTGCGGAAACCCTCAAACCTGAAAACCAGAAACCTTCTAAACCCTGAGACCAAGCTCTGTCCCCACTGTTTAGCATGTGAAGATACTTGTCAAGCAGTCTTCTATATACGTTTGGCTTGGGCACCGCCCCGGGCCGCCCAAACTGGATTATTCTTGTTCCGACTGGCAGATTCACTGCAGTTTGAGGCTGTTTGGCCCAGAACGTTCCGCTGCGCAAAGCTGGCATTCACATCCTGAGCTAGAAGGCTTCAAAGCCGTGGGGACCCTTCCTGGCAGATTGCAGGCACCCAACTAGAGAGCCCTTTGACCAGAATCTCGCCATTCAGGCTCACCGTTGCGACGGTAACTTTTTCGCTTTGACCTCTCACATGTGCCGGCTGCATCCTCTAGTCATGCAAAACAGCATCCACAGTCCGATGCGGACCCGGGTTCCCACATGCTCATGTGCTGTATCTTTCTCTGCATATAGTTTTGCTGTTGGCTCGGCCTGGCTTGGCTTTGGTTTAGCTTGTTGTGAGTCGTGTATATGCTACTGCGTGCCCAGCCAGCACGCGACCGGCCGAGCACATCCCAAACCCTAAAACCCCGAATTCTTCGAAATTGGCGGGCGGGTGGAAGCGAAAACTCGCTGAGTCGCCGAGCTGTAGCTCAGTGCCTACTAGTCGAAAGCACCGTGCCTTTGTGTCGTGTGTTGTTTTGATTCCTGTAAGATCAAAGCAAATTCGCACCGCACGGCAATCTCACAGATGCGGTCAGACGGCATTTGCATCGCTTTTCAAACGCACCTTGTAAAGCCATATGCCCTGACTTTGCCGAACATATGAGACATTGTGTCTAGTCCAAGCTCCTTTTTACAAGGATTCCTATTCAGTTTGGGACTCTTGTATGCATAAAGACGCCGGTGACTCGTTCCCCCGAGGTCAATGCATCGCCCAAGCCCGCCGAAGCTATCCGAGACGCAAAGGGATGACTCGCGAAGAAAAGTGCGTGCGCATCTTAGGGTTCAATTTAATTACAGGCCTTAATGGTTACCTATACTATTCTGGGGGTATAATGGGCCCCCAAAACCCTATTCTAGTTATTCAGGCCCCTATATTGGTGTTTAGGGTCAGCGGCGCAGGTAAAAATCTTCGATCTCCAGTACGAAGCATTCAGAGCCGTTTGGGGTTCCAGTGCTTGGTTCGTGATCTGATGGCGAAGCTTTCTTGTCATTTATATTTAGGGGTTTGGGGTTTAGGGTTTATAACCTTTCGGATTTCAAGCCCAGGGTTTTAGTTTATAGCAATCCTCTAACCACGGCCAGGATCCTGATAAAGAAATGTAAAGACGGGGCATTAGCACTGTGCTCTTGGTGGGTATGCTATACCACGGCTTCATGAATTGGAATGGAGCACTTCTCGGAAGCTATATAATAGTGTGATGCTTAGCGCTGGCCCTTAAACCCGCCCCCAAGCTCTAGACCCCTTGGCGTCTGCAGCCAAGGTGGGCGGAAAGGGGCCAAAGGTGGCTACAAAGGTGCCCAGGTAGCCACTCGGCGTCGAAGGGTCTAGCCTTGGGATGCCTTAGGAGGGACTTCGAGGTGAGGACGGTTAGATTAAAAGTTCGAGTGCAGAGCTCGGGATTGGATTGTAACGCGACTTTCGAGTTCCACACCATGACGAGCTTGCCAATCCTGTCAAACGGGGATTCTTAAGCAAGGCCACAACCCACGAGCCCCGAAAGAGTCTTGGGACAATGTGGAGATCTCAGTACGTGGTACTGGTATTCCCTTTCAGCAAGGCTTATGATCCCCACAGTCGAGCAACATCCACATGTATGAGTACACATATATGTACATGTACATATATATGGTTGTATATTGAATTGTACATGTGTATATATCTATATGTATGTATGTATGTATACTTATATTTACACATACACACACAAAATACACATGCATACGTCTGAAGTCTATTCAATAGTCGAGGCCCCTATTTCACGGCTGGAGACTCACATTCTGTTGACCCATGGAACCCACCTGGCCGGTGTGAGTGTGGGTACCGGCCCCCTAGATCCTAACAACCCCGGTGTGAGCCTTTTCATCCCAACTCAGTCCCACATCCCTAAACCCTAAACCCCTAAACCCTAAAGCCATAAACCATCTAATAATCAATCTAACATGTTCTCAAAGCCTGGGTCTTAGAGGCCCAAATAACGGCCCTGGATCGCGGACGCCTTTGTCCAAGGAAGCATCCTCCAGAACAGTAGCGGCAAACTCTGCCCAAATGGCGGCCACTTGGAGTTGTTTGCAAGACGCCTTTGAGCTCTTATAGAGAGCCCTTTTAGGCTTATGGAAACCTTGTAGATCCCTTATATACAGCCGTTAGGTAGAGAAACCTTAAGAACCCTCATCGGGAGAGGGGGATGGGTTTTAAATTTATTGGGTATAGGGTTGAGGGCTTAGGGGTTACGGGAGTGTAGGGCGGGGGTCGGCCACGAAAGGCTCGGATAACGTTGTACCGTTTACCCCCAATCCTGGGCAGCTTGTTTAGGGTCCTTATCCCAAAACTTTCTGAATCTTAAGGACCTTAGGTTTCGGGATGTTTACTTTAGAACAGCCTTTGACCCTAGCGGCCCTAGCGCTTTGCCAGAGAGTGTCGAAGCCTGCTGTTCTGAACCCCCTGAGCCAAAAAGCCCGACGGCCAAGCAGCAAAAAAATAGTAATAGCCGACAGCTGAGGATGGCTGGGGGAACTATGCCGAACCGGGACGCGTTCCTGCTGTGCCCACAGGCGCGCAGAGATCCAGCTCGAGAGATGGAATGACATGGAACCACAAACCCTTATAACATGTACGTATTGACTTGTTTGTATGCTTTTTGTTGAGAACATATATTTATATGTACATCTTCAATGTGTTGTGTGGTCTTTGCACGCCAAAGCAAAAATCGTGATTTCACACTGTTCGAGTTCCGCATTGGCATCTCCAATTTCGAACAGCATGGTGCTCAGGGTCAAACCGAGACCTGAACCTCGACCCGATGCATACGGCCACCCCCGCATGACGAGATTAAAGCTCATCTCGCTGGAGAGGTCCCGGCCGATGTTTAGGATATGGTACTCTGGGTGTGACTTTTCCGGGGATCAGGTTTTAATTAAGGGCTGGTTGCATTTCTTTGGAGGAGGGGTTCAGGGATTTGAGGTTGAGTGTTTTGGGGGCTAGCATGTCATTTAATTATGTCAATTTTTTGAATAGGTACAGTGGGCTTATGCAGGAGTTTGATGCTGTTTCACAGGCCCGTGGATACATCGTGCCGGGAACCAGCCGCCGTACAGAGAGCAAGAAGGCGCAGGTGCTAGCCGCGAGCATTGCTCACGCGTAGCTCCTCATTATGATGACAGAAATTCATTGCCTGGATATTCTGTGCGGCCGACAGAAGCAGTTACACTGTCTCTCAAGAGTGCAGATGTGTCCGTGGAGCACTGCGCATTCCGGGGACTCGGTCTACTTACTTGTATTGGTTATGAATTTGTAGTTTTCTGGGTTACCGAGTAGCTTACTAGTCGCGTATCCGGAAGCCTAAAACATAGGAAAAACTCAACACGTTCAACACGTTGCTTTTTGGCCTGCAGGTGTTCTCCATATCCCTCGCCGATGAGCAGTATTGTTTTCATGAAGCCAGCTGTAGCAAGAGAAGCCAAATGGTCCAGTGGCACTAGGGCCAGTTTCTCCGAACAGAAGTTTTCGCTGCGTATACTTGGTCTCCACATTTAAATTTCAGCATCCTATCCTTGACAACAATTACTAGCAGTTGGGGCATTTCCCATGATATCGCAACAACTCGAAAACTTGTTCCGAAGAAAGCGGAGCCAAGTCAGGAGCTGCGAGCGGAGTGTAAGTGCAAATCTTTGAGGACTGAGGGTTTAAGAACCTGTATTAATGCGTACTACATAACGGTACATATGTACATACGTAGGTACATGTTCATCCATTCTACATGTGC
Organism: Symbiodinium sp. clade A Y106; assembly: GCA_003297005.1. Lineage (NCBI taxonomy): Eukaryota > Dinophyceae > Suessiales > Symbiodiniaceae > Symbiodinium > Symbiodinium sp. clade A. The sequence continues at coordinate 165,695 of BGNK01000243.1, read as the reverse complement.
ACACGAATACATACCCACACGCACCTGCGTGCATCTACATCTATCTTACACAGAGACATGAATGCACACATGCATGCATGCATGTATAAAGACATACTTCGATACATACGTTACATGCTTACACACATGCATACATACATACGTACATACATACACATACATACATACATACATACATACACACATCGTGCATGCATAGGTACATGCGTACATAACAAACAAACAAACATACATTCATACATACATAGGTACATACATGCATACATATGTACACGCATACATACATACATATATATATACATGCATGCATACGTGCATACATGCATACATGCGGGTTCAGGCGTACATATGCACATGTCTTATACACACACGTACGATGCCCACCTACATGAAATGCGTGTGTGCATACATACGTACATATTCCTCTATTTCATATACACACACATATGAGTACATAGGTGCTTACATACAGACAGAACAGACATACATACGTACAGACATGCTCGCACGCTTGCACACGCACACTTGTGTGTGGTTATGTAGTAGTCATGCATTGCAAAGAATTCCCGCAATTTGCAACTCGGAACCTCACGTCCGAAACATGCCAGCAAGGACATCCGAATCGACACGAAACCCAAGTTCCAGTACATGCCATGATTTTCGGACCAAGTTTTCCAGGGCGCAACACAGTGGTAGAATCCTGCAGAGCATCCCATCGAAGAATTGGAGTTTCACTCACCGCCTTGGGTGGGGTGTCAGTCTGGTTAGTCGAACAGTACAGAGCTCCTCCCTTTGGCACCGTATTGCGATTTGCAATTAACATGTGTGACGGCCGGAGGATTTCTCGGAGTTGCATTTCTTCACCAGGGCTTTTGGCTCAAAGAACGTTCTCACATCAATTATTTTGTTCTAGCAAGATCACTAACTCGAAGTCCTTCAGTGAAAAGCTTGTCGATTGGGATTATCTCCCCGAAGCACAGCATCGAGTGGCAGCCCTGTGAGCCTGTCAGAGCTGTCGCAGAAGTTCGGGAAACTGATAGCCTTAATATAGGGGCGTTAACCATTATCTATACTATTTTGAAGGTTCCTTCTGATTATTCTAGTATAATGGGCCCCAAAACCTATTCCAATTATCGAGGCCCCTAGATTAACTCCAAAGCCTTCCCGTCCCTACAATTCCGAAGCATATAAAACCCTCAGGGTCTATGTGCTCATATCGTAGATACATTGGCCTTAAAGTAGTCCCTATATCGGTACTTTGGGCCCGAAGTATATACCATTTGGGCACATGGACCCTTAGGGAAATGTCCTCTACGACAACCACTTTCAAAAAGCCTTGAAGACTGTATGTATCATGTTGATCAATATTCGTTTGGGACAGCATGGTGAGACATACCTTTTCTTTTTACGACCTACATCCCAGCCCTCTAAGCCTCATCCGGTAATATGTAACCTGGGTCGAAATGTCATCATTCCGACATGCAACTCCTGGGGCTAGGCACGAGATGCCATTTTTCACCGGCAACTGGATCTTGGGGGTATTACCCTTGCTGTCAAGCCGTGTAGTTCCTGCCTTTGAGCAGACGTAGGTATAGCCAGTATAGCCCTCCAAAAGTACTTTGCTAGAGCACCTGGATGTGTGTCGTCAGGTTAGAAGGCTCCTGGTTCTTTGTGGACGCTTGTGGTCCATATGGCTCAGTTCCGTATAGGCTTTTTTTGAGTACTCTGCAGCGAAGACTTAATGCACTTAGGATGTATGCTGTCACAAAGCCTAAGCCCTAAGCCCTAAGGTTTGCCTAACCCTAAACTTCCTAAACCCTAAACCGCTGCCACGGGACTGGTGAGACGGCTTGCTTCGTTGATCACATGTAACGTTGCGACTCGGTTTCTGGTATAGAGGTAGGCTGTTGGCATTGCTGTTCTGTAGTCCGAGGAAACTGCAGGTAGGCTTCTGGCATTCAGGGCCTGAGGCATGGGGTTCACCTGTCGAACCAAAGACGCAAACCTTTGCTGGCTACGTACCACGAAAGTCTCCGGTATATACATGATTTGACGGTTGAAGCCGCGAGCCCTGAATCTTTCACCATGCGGCGAGGCACCCCCAGAGCTCTGATATACAGACGGTGCAAAGGGAGTTTCAGAACATTGCAAATCCGCATTTCGGAAGCATCTTTCTAACAAAGACCGTCTCTGTCTGGAGTTGCTGCTCAAACTCGGAAACTCCTGCACTCCCTCAGACATATTTTACAGCTGGGATGCTTTTTTTCTGACCTGAGCTCAGTGTGAACGAATACCTAGATGCGTCCAGATGTCGTTCTGGTGCAGCTGGATTCAGCTCAGCACTCATTGACAACGATGCGTTTGTCAGATGTTTTGCGCCTTGTTCGAAGGGCATTCCTTCCAAGATTTAACATGAAGCCCAAAACATGCAAGCCCTATGCTTACCCGGTTTACTTGCACTTAAACTATTCCCAAACATGCATAAGCCACGTCCCAAGCCTCCCTTCTCAGACCGGATCGCCAGAGATCGCCTTTAAGCGCGATCAGCTGCCACTGCCCCGCCGATCGCATCTTTTGCTTGCAGTGCCTTGTTGCGCCTTGTGGTTTCGTAGGCTTTAGGAGTTCGACAGCCGAAGCCTCAAACCTTGCATGTCAGGCTTTCCGGCTTTATGTTGAAGTCCTGGGTCCAGGGCAACGGCTCAGCCGGGTTCTGCAGTGCTACACTTCAGTAAGTTGGTGACAGTCTGTACGGTGAAATATTGCAGGAAAGATTCAGTTCTTTGAAGGTTTGGGCGATCCTCTACAATGCGAAATTTCTACTGGCTGGAGTCGATACTCATATTCTCTTTCTGAAGTCGACCCTGGAAGTGGCTAAAGTACGATTACGAGTGGATGCTTTACGAATACTGGAACTCGCATAAACTATTAGTAGAAGTAGTATTTAATTTATAACCACATTTTTTAGATATATACTTTTCATTTTCAGTCTGACTAGCCGACCACCGTGTCCAAGTCTTACAAAGCTTCGTGCATGTTGCTAGCAGCCATGCTCCTTGCATCTTGGGGCCCTTTGGGGCCTATCAATCATCATTAAGAGGTGGTGCAGGGGTGCAGAGTGCGGAGCTTTTCATGTTGTGGTTTTATGAGATTCGAGATTCCATTGTGACGTGTGAGTGCCCGAACAGAGTCGAACTCATCCCTAGACCACGAATCGACAAGCACATTTTTCGTTCCTCTGTACATAACTATGCTCGCATTGCCATTGCTGCGATCGTTCCTAGACTTCCTTTGCTCGTACTAATTCAGTACACTGGTTCCTGAACTGAGATCAAACGAACGAGCAATTCTAGAGCGCATGGAAAGAGGCCTGCAAGAAAGCGTTGGCTTGGGAGCTTGCCCCATACTGACAGCGGCTGAGAGCAGAGCAAAACGGGTAGGGCGGGATGTACCCGGAGATGGCGATATTGAGGATTGATTCAATATGTAGCAGCAATCAGTACCGTACGTACTGTAGAAACAGTTTGCATAGCGGTGGAGTACCAGCTGGAACCGGAACAGCAGATAGGAGTGCTCGTCGTCGTCGTGAACGAAAAGGATCGCTAAACCCACATGCCCTAAACCTTCATTGAGACAATGGGACAAGGGAGTGCTGTCCCGTCCTACTCACGGGCCCCTGTTGTGGTGGAAGTCTCAGATCCCGAGATAGGGACTCGTGGCTGAAACAGAGACGACACTAATCAAGTCCTGCATCGATTTCAGTGTGGGACCCTGCCTCACTGTGTATCGATTTAGGCGGCCCTGGGCCGGAGCATGTTTCGGATAAGAAGCAGACCCAAAAAATCAGACTGCCAGCTGTCAGGATGCGGGTTCACCGAGTGCAGTTCTGTAATTCATTGCAAAGAGGCCTGCAGATCGGAGCAGCCCCAAGCACAGTCACAGGGCTTAGCGGGAATCTCAGAACCATAACATAACAGAAAGCACGGACATTGTCGGTATCAGAGTCGAAGCCGAGAAGAAGAGGCTGAGGCCCGGTCTGGCAACTACAACTCCAACACTTACACTTGCCGTTCTTTTGGTTGGCTCTTGGGACTTTAACTTTTGGGGTTTCTATATGACCTACAATAAGGAGGCTAAAAGTTTTAACTCTTAGGAGGGGTTCAGAAGTCAGCCAAGTACAGGGTTTGCAGATTTGCCTCCATGCCCAGTGCATGCAGTTAACGGTTTACCTCGCCAGAAACAGCTCTGTGGCTGCACTGTTCTTGTTGTTAACGCACTGTTGTTATGTCATTATTTTCATTGTTTTTGCTGTCGTCATCTTTTCAGGAGATTGATTCTGCCTCCTCCGTGTTCACAGGACCCCTCAAACGGGACTCTTTCAAAGAAGACAATTTGGCCGTAGGTTCGGGAAGTGGTTTTGCTTGAATGCTCCAGAAGTTGGGGTCCAGGATTCGAGTTCTTTCCCCCTGGTGTCGACGGTTTAGGCAGTTTAGGGTTTGTGGTCATGAATTGTAGCCTTGACATACTTCTCGACCCCGTCATGAGCACCCGCGGCAGTCATCTAGCTTGTGGCTTTAGCCATAGGCCCCATAGTAGTTCCTTTTTGGGGTTCATACTTGGAATCCTATTGGGTAATCCCAAAAAGGAACTACTATGGGTCTTGTGGCTTTAGCTTTGTCACCAGTGTGGGTGATCCGCTGGAGCTTCACACTCTTTCCTGCAGCCCGGCTTGAGGTTTACAGCAGGTTTACGGTTTACGCTTGGAGAGAACGACTGAACTGGGCCTGACTGAGAGAGAGAGAGAGAGAGAGAGAGAGAGAGAAAGAGGGGGAGGGAGAGAGAGAGAGGGACAGAGAGAGAGAGAGAGACAGAGAGAGACAGAGAGAGGGTAAGGCCGAGGGGGTTTGACAGCCCCTCATGCCCCGGGGAAGAAGAGGGAGAGAGAGAGAGAGAGACAACGACTGGCGGATCTTTGATTGTTTGGGCTGGAGGCTAGAGCCCATGACATGTTTACTGCCAAAATCAAGCTCTACCGCACCTTGGGATGGGGCATGTGCGCGTCTGTGCTATGGGTGCTGAAGTCTAGCATGTTGTGATGCCATGTTTGTGGGCAAAGGTTTGCTCGCAAAGCTTTCCACTGCTTCCTCCACGGACCACAGATGCACTTGGAGCCTACGTCCTAGAATCCAAACCTTCAATCCTCAACCCCCCAAATTCCCCAGACCCTAAATCCCAAACCCCAATCCCCAATCCCGACAATTTCCCTAAACCGGTCGATTTACCAAATAGTGGTTTATTGCTATCCGAAACCCGGGTACCTAATTGTTGGGCCCTTTGGACCCTTAGGGTAAATCCCTTTCAGCGGTCCATTTCGAAGCTTGGGAGCCCATGGGCTTTGACATCCAGGGCTGAAAAGCCAACACTCAGCTGTCCCCGGTATGAGCCACGGTTCCTCGAGGGTTCTGGGTTGAGATGCTCTTTTCATATCCCACGGGTTTAGGGCCAAGTGTTTGCTGTTAAACCCTAAACCCTAAACTCTAAACCGTAATCAGGGAAGAGATGGGCAAAGCCGGTGTTTGTAAAGTACCGATACCCCATTGACTGATGAGTCGAAGTGGGTAGATTCCAGACTTCACCTCTTCAAGTTCCTCTCCGAAGCTGGGCTGGTGTATGCTATGCAGGCCTAATATAGGGGCTTAAATAATTACCAATAGTATACGTAGTTGGGGTTCCTTATTACAGTCTTAGTATAACAGGCCCCAATACCCTATTCTAATTATTGAGGCCCCTACAGTAGGCTTTGGTGTTGAAGGATAAAGAGCTTAGGTTCGGGAATAAACCTGAGTTAAAGGTGCGCATGTCTTCACGTGATTTCGGATCTTGTGTTTCAGGTCAGCGTGAAGTTGGGCCCGTAATGCATCGTAATTCGAAACGTAACATGTGCCATGTGCAGATATCTGGTGCAGCGTCGCCAACCCCCCCCCTTCCCACGACGGTTGGTGGGTGGGTTGGGGTTGGGTTGATAAATGCCCTTGCATATGCGTGGGCGTGGGCGGCTCCCCTCCTCTCATTGTATACTGGGTGGGTTGGTGGGTGGGTTTGGGTAAGAAGAAGGTCTGCTCTTCGTTCGGATTGCCCGTCTCGACGTGTTCTACAGTTACGAGAATCGAAACAAACATCACCGTAGACCACCCATCCCTGTAGCAGGCGGTTAGCAATGCTGAGACGTCGCAATAAGATCATCAAGATCCGACACTAAATGCGTGATGCCACCCGAATGCCACAGACATCTACTTGAGACCCCCAATGGGAGACATATCGTCATGGAAAGCTTTCAAACTGTGGATCTCAGTTCCTGTCTTGGGGGTGAAGGGCTTGGCTTGGGGGTCCAACGTGGAGGGCTGGTCAAGAGTCGGAAGAGATGTCCAGCATGATACCGATCATGCTGCCAGCCCTAAGCCTCAATAGATTAAACAGACAAACAAATACAGACATAAGAAGTAGCTAAATGAATGACTAGGCAAAATAGCTACGTTCATCAGCCGATGAATACCTGAGCAGACAGATAGACACATGAATGCATGACTTGATACACCTCTATCGCTATATATGTTCGTCAGTGTGTATATATATATATATAGATGTATAACGCTTTCTTATCCGAGTAGTGCTTAGCAAAAACCGCGGACAGAATGAGTGGCGAGCAGTCCAGTGACAGCGAGACCCAGTGAGTGCAGACGATGAACATAGATGTTGTTGGAGGTTACGATGTTCGGGCTCAAGGAAATTTAGGGTCACACAATGTACTGTAGCCAGAGGAGTTTTACTTCACTAGCACCGACAAGGCTGGAACATTCGCGCAACCTGAAGTGTTTGACGTGTGCAAACCGGTTGAGTGTTGCTAGCAAGCCGTTGATGGCTATCGTGCACTCAGCTGGGATGGCAAGTCATTGTCAACATGAATATAGGGGCCTTCATAATTAGCATAGGGTCTTGGGGTTCACGATACTATAGATATAATATAGGGAGCCCCCTAAATAGCATTTGGTTGCTGCACTCGCGGTTGCTGCTGTAAACGCGTGTTGCGGTGCCTGTCCCAGATGGAGATTCTGGGTCAAGGCAACCAGCACACTGCCGTTTTGGTACTTCAAGCCATACCTAGCCTGCAGAAGCAGCCCAAGGAGAAACACACTTCCGGCGTGCTTTCTAGCGACGGGTTTGGGTTTAGGGGGGGTTATAGCGGCACGGCAACTGCAATGCGGAATCCCTGTACGGAGCTCGAAGTTCCAAGCGCGATGGAAGGACTTAAAGTAAGGGTCGGAGCCATCACTATCACTACCTCATCAACGGCTTGGTCATAGCTCTTCTCCGGTGAATCGTTAAGACCCCGTGCCATGTGGGTGAAAAAAACTACCTTACTGTAAAACCCAAGAAGGGCCCTACAGTCTGATTCGCACTACCCGGAGGCCCCATAGTAGTTCCTTTTTGGGGGTTCATATATAGAATCCTATAAATCCCATAAAGGAACTTCTATGGGGCCTCTGGGTATAGACCCAAACGCCCAAGGCCCGCAACGGGAAAATCTTAGACCAATTTCGAGGCCCTAAACGAAGCCGTAGAAGAAACAGCATGGGAGGGTTCAGCCCGGTAATCTAAACCGGAACCTTATAAGCCACAAACTTTATCGCTAACATTGACTACTATAGGGGCCTGAGTAGTTGCCCATACTTAATAAGGGGCTCCTTAAAAGGCTCCTATATGAACAGAACGTGCTCCTCGCAAGTCGCTGCAAGGAGCAATCGCTGGACTTCTTCGATGCCCGTCTCTCTTGCCCGAGGCCGGGGCTTTAGTGTGATGAAAAAGGGGCGAGGGTTCTCAACGGAGAGTTTAGATAAGTAGTTTAGGGTTTAGCGGGTTTAAAGATAAATAGTTCTGGTTTCAGATGTGGCTGATATGTTTTGCTATGGGTTTCTGCAAGGCTTCCGGCAGATTTCATATTAACAAAAACCCAGAGCATCACTAAGCGAGTTCAGAGTCAACTTATCTGCATCTGACGTCATAACTCGATGTCCTCGGGCTCTGGGGTATAAAATCAAGTTATACACAGCCGGTGTCATAGTCCGACGCCCTAGGGTTTATAGGGTTTAGGGTTTACCCCACTGATAGCCCGAAACTGTAAACCAGCTTTATGGCTGCGGCTTCCTCTAACCACTGCGTAGACTGTTGTGCTTTACATGAGGGTCCCCTGTTTCTTGTCAAACTCCGATATGTATGCAGCCGAGGTAACTGCACAAGTCATGCTTGGTTGTAACCTCGGCGAGAAGAGTTTTATACTTGCATCTCTACTCAAGCCTGCCGACGATCCGTCAGGAGGGGGTGTTGGCTTCATGCGGTTGCGCGAACGGATCGGGCTGCAAGTTGGGGAGGTGATTGCTAAGATGCGGTCTCGGTCACAGCCTGATTATGCTGATGGTATCGGTATAGGCCTCCAGGACTTTCGGTTTCGGATTTAGGACCCAGGCATGTGTAGAGTTTCGGGCTCCTTCTGAAACCTGAACCAGCAACCCCGAACCGTGAATCAAGCAGCTCGTCAGGCCACGAAGCTACCAAAAGTCCATAAACCCGAAACCCCTAAGCCCCTAAACCCCAAACCCTAAACCTTAAACCCTAAACCCCTCAACCCCCAAACCCCTAAACCCCTAAACCCTAAACCCCTAAACGCTAAAATCCCCATCCTCAACCCTAACTTAGAAGATCAGGTGCCGAGCATCGGGGGCGCGGTATGCCGTCTTAAGGCAGAGATCAGGGTTTACGGTTTAGGGGTTTAGGGAAAAGGGGCTTTGGGTTTAGGGGTTTTCGGTTAAAAGTTTTCAGCAGAGGCTGGGTTCAAAAAAAGGTTTAGGGTTCAGGGTCCCGGTGTAAAAAGGGTTTAGAATTGGGGTGACTTGGGGTTTTAACTTCTGACATAGCCCCAAGGGTCCAAGTACCCAGTACTCATATACTCTCCCAAATCCTAACCTACATAACTACTGTCCTAAAACCGAGTACCTAAATTTTGGGTCCTTTGGACCCTTGGGGTAGTAGCCCTCAAGACCAGCACTGTTGCTTCATGACATGCGGTTCTCACCAGACATACCCCCGGCATTGACTATAATCCGCAATCGTGGCTCCTTTTTGCTTGGTACTAAGTTACCTCAGCTTCCGCACACAGAAACCCGCAGATCAGACACTCAGAAACGGAACTAATATACGGGCCTTAATAATTAGAATATGATTTCGGTGTTTAGAGTACGGAACCCCAAAATAGTATTGGCAACTATATTTAGGCCCCCGTTATATTACAGTTGAAGCCCAGGAAGTTCGGCATAGAAAGCCCTGTTTGAAGCATCACTGTCGTTTAATACAGGTGCCTAAATAACTACCTGTACTATTTTGGTGGTTCCTTAAAGGGGTCTATAAGGGATTTATAGTAGGGTTCTGTATTATAGGGGAAATAATTACCTATACTATTTTCAGGGTTCCTTATTATGCGTATAGTATACCTGGCGCCAAAACCCCATTCTACCTATGAAGGCCCCTTAATCGTACCCTTGAAACAATCCTCTGAACCCGCGGACCCCAGCCCCAAGGCCCTGCAACCTAAAACAGCAAATTTTGAAAGTTTGTCTGGCAGGTTGTGGTTGCAGGAGGTTGGAGGCAGTTGGCCATCTCGGTTTGGACTTAGGGCGGCTCTCGGGCTTCATGGCCTTAACTTAGGTTTTAATCAGAAGTTCCTAAACCGAAATCCGTTCGGTTGAAGTCCCCGTTGCATGTATCCACAGGTTTCATCGGATGGCATAAAGGGATGAGCGTATACGTGTATTCCGTTTCGGAGCATGACCAAACCTGCTCTACCTTATGGGCTCCGACCCCGGGAATCCCAAACCCTTTTCTGTTAGTGTTGAAAATATAGCGGCTCCATAGAATGAGCCTCAAACCCTAATACCTAGAACAGAGGTAGGCAGACCCGAAATCCCGCAGGAATCCTTGTCCTTATAACTTTTTTTGGAGACGCGCCTTTTTCAGAGCTTGTGCCTTTGCTGAAGGGATTCTTGGGCGCTTCCACGCGCTGGAGGCTCCACACGACCTTGCCTTTCCCGACATTTGGTAATTTGGAATAGGGGTTTTAAGGTTTAGAGTTTAGTCTGTGCAAAAAGGCGTTTAGAGATCGGGGGTTGAGGTTTTAAAGGTTGCGGTTTAGGCGTTTGGGGGATAGGGACTTTGGGTTTATTGAGCTAGAAATATGAAGGGAGCTCTTGGGCTTCTACGGAACATGAAGGAGGTTCGTCGGTCCTTTGCTGAGGCTTAATCATAATCATAATCATAATCATCGTAATAATAACGATAACAAAAGTAAGGGTAATAATAACAATAAGTAATAGTCTAAGTAGCTGTAATCATGATCATGATGCACAGCAGTACGGTTTCAAGAGCTGAAGCCAGGGCCTGGTGACCTGGAGATGTTATCTTGGGAGTCTGCCCTGGAAGATATCGGAGGTCTGAGTCTTCGTGGCTTCGCTTTTGAGCTTCTGGAGTTTCGGAATTTAGGGTTGAGGCTTTAGGCGTGACGTTGCAAGCCAGATGCAAAAGGGTAGGGCATATCCCAAGCTCCTGGTTCAAAAAGGGGTTTAGGGCATGGATATGTGCCATGACCACACAGCTACCACTGGCATCTGCTATGCCGGATATGCATCTTCAAACCTGTGTCTTTGTGGGCTTTTTGGATCTCTTGCAAAGACTGATGCTAGGGGGTGGTGGCACAGTGCCGTTATTTTGTTTCTACAACAATTACTATTGCTATTATTACCAGTTACTATTATTATGATTATGATTAGTACTATTACTATTGTTGCTATCATAACTAAAATAATGATGGTCAATATAAGTACAGCTCAACTTGCAGGCAATATGGGGCACATGCGCAGAGACACAGGCCAGGGCAGGGATGTGCTGAGACTTCAAGATCTAAACCCTAAACCCTAACCCCTAAACCCTAAACCCTGTGAAGCCCGCAGCCCCGAACCCGAGATCGGCCCACTCCCGGCCTGCTTCAGCAGTTTTCGAGTCTAAACACCGCAAATTCTAGCAATTCACAGAACGGGTGTCAGGTTGTGAAATACCACCCCGGAGGAGCCTCGGTTTAAGGTTTCAGGTTCAGGAGTCTATGAGGTTTCATGACCACGAGCTTTTCGGCGAGTGGAAACTTAGGTTTGTACAGCGACTTTCCAGGCTATTTCGCTTAAAGAGTCCCTAAACCGTTACGGTTTAGGGTTTAGGGTTATGCTGGCAGTCATCAAGCCCGGTTTCAAAAGGGTTTAGGGTTAAAGAGTTGTTCATCTCTCCGGCGGGCCCATCCTTGTTGTGATAAGATATGGGGGGTTTCCGAAAATAGGGGACCCTAATATAGCACCCTAAATAATAGGATCCGTATTATAAGGACCACAAATAAGGTACCCCCTATTTTCGGAAACTCCCAAAGGTGCAAGACTATGACAAAAGACTATAGATGCAATACTGCTAAGCATACCTGAAGTATAAGATCAGTACTATGTTACCATTACGAGCAACAGTAGCACCGGCCAGTACCAAAGACAGCTGGAGTAGCAATGGTAATCTGATACCAATATTGCTGTTAATTGTCATAATAATCATCATAGTCATGCTTGAGGTTGGCAAGGTCGAGAGAGAGAGAGAGCGAGAGAGAGAGAGAGAGAGAGTCATCAGGCTTGACTGTGGTCCGGCACCAGCATCGAAGCATTGACAGGCAAGTGCATCCTTGCAGAATGCCCGGCCTGCAATGAGCGCTGGCAACAAGATGGGGTCGTTTGAGCAGCGCGAGAAAATGGAGTCACTGCTAGTAGCGCTTCAGGACGTTAGCTGCAGAAGACCTGTTGCTACACGCTGGGTGTGCAATCTGAGCTGTAAATGCGCTTCATGGGTTCTGGTCAACTCAGAAACAGACACACCACAATGTCTCTCACATTCAATGCAGGCTGCAGCGCACTGCTCACGTCTACAGAGGATCATGGGTTTTTGCAAAGGCTTGTGAGCTTTCACCAAGGACTTGAACCGGACAAAGCAGAAGGGTGTGAGTGTTTGCGTCCGGCACTGAGCCGCACGTCACTTTGCAATGCCCATGCATCTAGCTACTATAGGGGCCTGAATAATTACCAGTACTGTTTTTGGAGTTCCTTATTCTGCCCTAGGGCTCCAGTTACTGAAATAATGGGCTACGGGGGTACATATTATATGGCTATTAACCTACTATTTAGGTAACCGGAGCCCTAGGGCTAAGTATAGTATAATATACCCCAAACCCTTTCCTTCACCGACTTTGGACTCGTGGTCCCAAAAATACGATGCAATGCTTCGACTTCTGCAGTCTCTACGCAGCAAGTTATAGAGACCTTCGTATTACACGTGTATATACACATTCTTTGAGGATGCATATGTCGTCCTTCGTTTCGCTCTTCGTCGACAGGCTTGCGCCCGCATCATTATGATGGCCCCTATACTGTAGTACCCTCATAGATCCTTATAGTAACCCTTTATAGACCCCTTTAAATGAACCCTATTCGGATGAGTAAGGGCCGCACTGCCTCGATCCGAAGAGCCGAGGTTTCGTCGCAAGCTGGCTGTGCACTGGACTGCAGCTTTTGTGACACCGGCCGGGTCAGGCCCTAAACACATGGGTAGTTGTCAAAACTATGGTCCCTTTCTGGGTACCCTAAATATTAGGTGCCGTATTATATTAAGGACACAAAAAGGGACCCTAATTTTGACAACCATCCACATACTATTTTGGAACTCCCTGGGTTTAGGGTGTATTGTTTAGGGTCACAATTCTAGTATAATGCCCCAAACGGCTCGGATTGCAGGGTGGGTTTGGGCTTAGCAGAGTACTGGTACGTGTGACGCTGATATTATCTGCTTGCTCTCTGTGTATCGTTTCGACGGAGACAAAATTGAGAACTGAAATTGGGAAGTTTTCGGCCCGAGGGCGAAGCGAACCGAACCTACAAGCGCACTTTGAGCCTTGAGCCACAGCTCCAAGATGGCTGTGCATTCCGCCAAAGTCTTGGCTGCACTGTTGGCGGCTGCTTGCCTTCAGTGGTCACTCGCCGAGCCAGACCATGAGGGCAACTGTGCCATGCAAGTGGGAATCCGACGGAAGTCCGGCGGTGACTTCGGTGACGATGACACGCCAGCAAAGGTGGCGGATTCTCCAAAGGCAACTGCTAAAGAGGCGACAGCGGAGGAACCCACAGCAGAGGAACCCGTGCCTGAGGAAATTGTCGCAGAGGAACCCGCGGCGGAGGAACCCGCGGCGGAGGAACCCGCAGCAGAGGAATCAGCCGCGGAGGAACCTACTGCCGACGAGCCTGTGCTAAGCATTCCCATGTTACCCTCAGTGTCCTACTTTCACCACCTTAAGCTGAGGAGCCCGTCGCCGAGATTCCCGACGTGGAGGAAACCGCGGCCACCGTCGCCGAACCTGCTGAGGAGGCAGAAATGGAGAAGCCTGCGCCGGAGGAGGACGCAGCAATGGGAAGGGCAAAGGGGTTACCAGATTAAATTTAGGGCTTACGGATGAAAGAGTTCAGGCTTGGCTCTCTGGGCAGACGGATTCACATGCCGCCTGGGTTGACAGTCTGACATTCTCTAGACTCTAGATCTAGTGATTGCATAAGTCCAGATGCAAAAAAGATTTAAAAAGGCTGAAGGATGCTTTAAACTTTAAACTTTAGGTGCTCGCGGGTCTTTCGACAAGCCGCAGGCATCCGATGCCGGCATCTACTCCGAAGCTACCGGTGCAAGTGGAGCCAAGAAGCATCCAGCCGCCAAGGGGCATGGAAACTGGGCGCAGGCCCACAAGAAGGAAGCTCAGATCCCCAATACCCAGCCTTTAAACTTTTTGGGCTCTTGTAGTTTAGTAGGAATCGGAAAGTTTAACCTTTTATTTCTGTGGCTTATTGGGGTGGTAAGGAAGCCATCCATGGCAAGGCGTCGGCTGGGAAGTCTGTTGGAGGCTGCATCCTAATCAGAAATGTTTGGAATACGTGCTAATATAGGGGCTTCAATAATTACCAATACTTTTTTGTGGGTTCCTTGTTATACTGATAGTATGATGGGCCCTAAAACCCTATTCTAATTATTAAGGCCCCTATATTAGTTGGCCCGGTCATTGAAAACAAAACTAGTAAGCAAACAGTTGTTGAGTATGCCGTTATTGAGTTTAGGGTTGGAAGACGTGCCAGGAAAGAAGGCAGGCAAGTGGGCGGGCAAGTCCAACCATGCGAAGGCGGCGAAGTCCGACGCAACCGGCTCTGACTTCGTGCAGGTGATGATTGACAGGTTCTTGGACAAGAAGGTCCCACCCAAGAACGAGGATGTGTCGGAACATGCCCCCTTGGTCTTCATGCACCAACACCGCGCCGGAGGCACCACTATGCGAAAGCTGCTCTACAACCAGTCCGTGAACATGAAGCTGTCGCCGCACATCATGTGCTCCGGTGGTGTCTCTTGCAGGGACTTCAAAAACAAGGATGCCAAAGCCGCAGTCTATGGAGGCCAGTTCTGCTGGCGAGAGCTCATGGATACCTAGTCTCTAAAGCAACTTTTTCCTTTCTCGGGTCCCACAATTGGTTCCAGCAACCCTTTATTTAGCTTGTGCAGCCCGACAGGGTCGACCTTCCAAAATCTACCATGCGACAAGTATAAGGACAGCTTGCCGGAGAAGAGGGTTTCCTGTTTGACCAACTTCCGCGAGCCTGTGGCACGCATCCAATCCTGCGCCTCGGCAGGAGGGAGGATTTACGGTTTGGGTTTGTGCTCGGCAGATGTCAGAGAGCAGTCGAGTTTTTGGTTGATTGCTTATCTTTAGCGTGTAAATACAGTTGCCTCCGTTTGTTAGTCCGTAGCTGGGTTGCAATCCCTTGTCTGGAAGGCTTGGGTATGTGCACCCACACATACACAATATATTAATATGCATATGTCTATATATATATATATATAGATATGGATGGATAACTGGCTGGCTGGCTGGCTCGCTGGCTGGCTGGCTGGATGGATGGATGGATACTACATGTCTGTATGTAAGTAAGTATGAATGTATGTAATAATGTAATGAGTCAATGTATGTATGTACATACGTACGTATGTATGTACTTATGTACTTATGCACCTGCGACTGACGAGTAGTTCACACGGTTGTATCGTGGCTCTTGTATTCAGGCGCAGACCTGACTAAGAGCGGCCGAGGCTACCACAACCGTCTTGTTCACACGAAAAAGACTCTTGGCCTGGACAGCTGCCTTTCACCATGGTATAGGTTTTAGATGGGCTAACTTGCCTCGCGCGGCGCACAACACATTAAGCTGAGATCAGGCTTCAGGCATTATGCAAGCATCGGAGTTGCACAACGTTCAGGCCTCTGCAACCAGGAAAGGCAGTCGTACACTATTTCCTGCCTTCCTCTCTGCATTCTTGATTGGTCGACATGGAAACCCTAGACGGACAAACCGCATCTTGACCTATTATCCCCAGGCTGACAACAGCAGGCCCGAACCCTGCAATGCTTAATCAACCTAATCAAGCCTAAATACCTGAAGCCAAGGATTGCTCCGGCATGCATGGGCAAGTTGGAGCCGAGCAAGTTGAAGTCGCTGCTGCAGAACTACGGTTGCGTGAACGAGCTCCTCGGCCGGTATGATACAGCTGCCATCATCATCAGCAACATCGTGATCAGCACCATCATCATGGCGCTGTAACTCCTACCACTACGACGACGACAGCCAAAACTACCAGCACGACTACCACCACTAGCACTATTACTATTACTACTACTGCTACTACTACTACTACTACTACGTCTACTACTACTACTACTACTACTACTACTACTGCTACTGCTACTGCGATCACCACTGCCGCCACCACCACCAGCACCACCACCACCACGACGACTACTACTACTCTACTGCACCACCACTACTACTACTACTACTACTACTACTGCTACTACTACTACTGCTACTGCTACTGCTATCTACCACCACCACCACCACCACCACGACTAATGCTGCTACTACTGCTACTACTGCGACTACTGCTGCTATTGCTGCTATTGCTGCTACTGCTACTGCTACTGCTACTACTACCACTACCACTACTACTACTACTACTACTACTACTACTGCCGTTGTTAATAATACTACTACTAATCACCACCACCACCAGCAGCCACGAGCTATCAGCCACCTGCTACTGCCGCTTCTACAGCTACTACGACTACGACGATCATGCCTGCCAGGACTTCAGCGAATACGACCACGGCGACTACAACCATTGAAACATCAACTGTCACTATACTATGCCCGCCCCTCCCCCGCCCCCAGTACTGCAACACCAAACCCTAAACCCTTAACCCAAACCCTTAACCCTAAACCGGCCCTTGGAGCCAAGGCCTTTCCGGCGCCTTGGTCGTTGTGGTGTCAAGCCAGCGGATGCCAAGGACAAGAAGGCCGTCGAAGCACTGACGGTTTAGGCTGTAGGTGCTTTCTAGGATCTGGTGTATATGTATATTAATATATATATATATGTATATGTATATACACACACACACATATTGTATATATAAGCTTTTAGGGCAACAGGCTTTTTGCAAAAGGCCTCGGTGATTTGAGTCGATCTGATGGAAATTTTGGGGCTCTAGGTTGTTGGGGCCCTGAGCTTCAAGTCCAGGTCCAATCCCTGTGATGTCACTGCTGCTTTAAGATGATTCGAGGTGACGCGGGCATGAGAACATGTGCATTGCAGCCCTGCTTAAGAATGAGAGCAGGTGGTGAAGTAAAGGCATGAAGCCGTTGTAGTGCCGTGATATCCTGTGATGCGGGTTTTGTGGTTGAGCAACGATGACGGCGAAGCAAACCATGTCTATGCCTATGCCAGCGTAAGGATTGAGGGTTTCACCGTTTAGGGTTCTGGTCTTGGGGTTGGCGCTTGATGGCACGTATTTGCCATTCCTTACAATAAGTTACACTACTGTTATGCCCCCAAAACCTGTTCAAAATTGTCAAGTCCTTGTATCATGTTGATGTTGGGATTCAGGGTTTAGGGTTTCCTTAGTATAGTATACCAAAAGAGGCCCTTAAGCCCTTGTTGGGGTTCCGGGTTCGGCCAGGCACGCATGCTGAACTGGAACACGACCCTTGAGCACCTCGCCGAGTGCGTACCTGTCTTGGTGGACAAGCAGGAGCTTCAATCAGAGGGCTTAGGATTCAGGGTATCATCATGGTTTAGTGGGTGTTTTCAGTATTGGATCCTTTTCAGGGTCCACCTTACTCTCCCTATGCGTAAATAAGTAGCCATCCCTTAAAGGGCCTTCGGATCTGTAGGCTTGGGCATCTGTCCTAAAGCCCTAAACCCTAAACCCCAAATCCTAAACCCTACATCCTAAGCTCCAAACCCTAAAAACTAAATCCATACCTGCAGCGTACTGGGCCAGGAGACCTACGCGGCTGCCGTGAAGTATTTCCCGCAGTTCAAGCAGGCCGTTGAGTTCGGGATGAAGAGCCACCCAAAAGGGACATAAGCATGAGCAGTTTATGGGGATATCCCTACCTCATTGGGCTACATTATTCATTATAGGGGGATTTATATGGGACATCCATATCCTTATTTTTGCTTATGTGCTTTTGGGGGCCCTACGTTGGGGGGATGAAGCCGCAGACTCCAATGTCCCTTGTTCAAGGGTCCCTTACTGTGCATCCGTACCGTAGTTTCAGTCATGTTTCTGTATTCAAGGTTTTGAAGAATCTCCAGACTCAAGAAGTACAGATCTCACTTGTTCATACTCAGCACCTATGTGATAAACGGGCTAACCAAGAACCTGGTAATTGTAATGCGACATCCTACTGGGTCTTGGCCTCACAACTGTTTCAAGGTTCGCCATCAGCGCGTTGTTCTGCAACTGAAGTTAGGTAGTTATGCAGTTTGTACTGTGTAGTATATACGTGTCGCTAGAGAGAGAGAGAGAGAGAGAGAGAGAGAGAGAGGGAGAGGGAGACACAGAGAGAGAGAGGAAGAGAGAGAGACACAGAGAGAGAGAGAGGAAGAGAGAGAGAGAGCGAGAGACAGAGACAGAGAGAGAGTCAGAGAGTGAGAAAGAGAGAGAGAGAGAGAGACACAGAGAGAAAGAAATAACAAGCGCCAGTAGCATTGGGAATGTGGACAAGCGCTGATGCTTGTGAACGTCTGCGCGTGTGGATGAAACGACTGGTGGCTTCCCTCTTAGACCCGTGTCCACTCCTTCCACCAGAACCTTATTTTCCTCTTGCTGTGCCTTGGGGGACTGCGGGAAAACAAACTTCTGAATCCTCGGCCCAGAAGGGCGACAAATTTGGAACAAGGCCCACGTGAGTGAAGAAAGCTTGGCCGTCCCTCGCAAGGTCTTTTGGCAGATGAAGAAGCTCAAGCTGAACGAGAACGAAAACACCGAGGAGTGCAATAAGTTTCGGAGCTGGAGGCTTAGGTCGTGGGTTTCCTGAGTTTAATTGAAGATACCATAATAGAGATCTATAGTAAATAATATGGCTTCCTTAGTATGGTAACTTAAAATAAGTTCCTCAAGAAGAACCCAGAAAAATGAGGTGGTTTGGTCTGGACCCTTAGGAGTGTGCAATCCCGGACACCCACATGGCTGTCATCAAGGAGCTTGCATCAGAGGAGCTGCTCTTGTACCACGCCCCAGAGAAATTGCATTTTCAGATGGTTGACGGTTTTGGATCTCGGAAGCTCGCAAAAGGATACTGAAAGTACAGAACCCCCTAACCCTAAACGGCTAAGCCCACAACCCGGAACATTGGTACCCTGCCGTATATGCGGCTATTTTTTGTGCATACTCAGAATATCCTCCTTGTCGGTCGATTTTGTTCCGTTAAAGAAACGGCAAGCAAGCTTTAATTTCGTTGGCTGACCGACACCTCCCGCGTTTAGGGCTTTAGCGGTTCAGTGTGTCAGGTTATTTTTGCAGAGGGAATTTGATCAAGAAGGGGGAGGGCAGGAACATCATGTGCTTGGAGGGATTAGGCATGTTTCGAGCTTGGCACGTGGATTACATTCGAGTTTATGAAAGTCAATGTCCATGAAATCAGAATCATGGTAAGGTCTTTGTGCATGCTGAGGTACGAGGCCGCACACACACGTGCCAAGAATCTGAACAAGCATTTCAGCTGAGACCGCATCCTCAGTAATGACCACTGAAAGCATATCGCTGCAATGTGGTTGTGATTTTAGATGTCTTATTTCTGGTGCAAGCAGCTAACGACATCAGGTGTTGAACTTGCTTTTACAGATGCGGAGGTTTTGACATTCGACTGTCAACCGCCAGCCTAGACCTTGGCGAAGCCAAGGGGGCAATGGTGCTGGCAGCCAGGTGGTGCAATGCGACAAAGCTCTACCACCATTTTCGAATTGCTTTAATCCGCGGGCCGCTAATCCGCTAATAGCCAAAACCGGTCGCGGTGCAATAGTTAGTGCGGACAACACCCAGCATCCTTCTGAGATACTCTACCATTACGGTAGTAATTAGTAGTTTACCTGTGGTGGAGGCCATGTCTGTGCTGGCATTCAGTTGATGTCTTATGTACCAGTTCGAAAGTATTGTAGCAGTGCAAGTAGTGAGGGTTCGTTTTATATAGCTACAGCTGTAATGAAGGGTCGCTGTACATTGAAAGGGTTGACGTGCAATGCAAGGCTGTGCAGTTTTCCAGCATCGCCTGTCTGTTTGGCGAGGATGGCCATGAATTCATCAAGCGTTTGTTGTATCGTAAAGATGCATTTCTGCGGTTCCATACATATGTATATATATATAGATAGATAGATAGATAGATAGATAGATATTCCTGGTGCCAGAATCGATACGCTTCGATACGCCGGCAGACTACATGCATGCATGGAGGTCCGTATGTTTGTCTGCAGGTGTATTAGTTGCTTTGCATGTGTTTTTTGGCCACTGCCGAGCCCTCTACAAACTACATGAATACCCATTCACGTACATGAACAGATACCCCGAAAACACAAACTTCCGGGTACCTAAGGGTCAGGATGCTGGACTGTCGCTCTGTCTCAGCGCCAGAAAAATCACTGGCTCGTGGCACGAATCCCACTGGAAGCAAAAGGCCTTTGATGATCCCAGGCACAAGTCGTGCTCGAAGATCAGCTTCAATCTTAAGCATGGGCAACTAACCAGAGCGACATAATCTTGACTTACTGCTGGCAACAGAGCCGAGTTCCAAACCTCAAGCCCTTGCGACTGGGGTTCATAGGGGGTACACCATTTGTTCTTTAGGGCTTCTAGCTGCCCCGCAGTCCCCATTCCCTCAGTCTTGCCATGTGGCTGTGGTTACTTTCCGTAGGTTTTAGAAGCCGATAGGCTCTCCTGCTCTTTGACCGAATGTTGTATGTCTAACGCATATCTATGGTGTAAACCCTCTTGAACGCCAGACCATAACAAGTTTACACGACGATACACGCAATTATCAACTATCGACCGCCGGAGCTGTCAGAGAGAAACAGATTTGCTTGGTGGGCCACGCCATGCCAAGGATCGCAATCCACACCGATAAAGAGAAGGTAATTTGGGCTGCATTGACATTTCCCTGAGGATTGTTGACCAGAGGTTCCCGAAATTCCAAACTCTTGTAACCTTAGCCCGCAGGTTTATAGTTGGGCCCAGAGGTTCGAGAGAAATCCCATTCTTGTCATCTCTTTCGGGGGTGTTGTCTGGTACGCTTCGCTGAGGTTAAGCCTGCAGCAAACCTACCGGCGTGGGCTATCGCTACCCAGGCCAGTTTATTGGTGAGGGCTCCTGTTTCTGACTGGTCTGACGTGATGCCGTTCAGCGAGTTTCAAAGGCTCGTTCTGTGTTGGGCATCGGGTTTGCGGTGCAGCATGCGCGAAGAGGTTCTGACTTCTGGGTTCAAGTGCCAACTGGGACGAAGCTTTTGGAGGGCTTTTGCAGCTGGATGGTTTGACCTCACCTCCGTCAGAACCCTCACTGAGTGTCGACCTGTCACAAGCGGATCCTTCACCCGACCCATTCTTTCACACCGACGAACATATTTTTAATGACCTTCTCATTCCCCTAAACCCTACGGGCAGGTAGCTTACCAAACGGTATTGTGGAGTTGCTAGCGGCAAAGAAGACACAAGAATTACTCTCAACCTAAGCCTTGCGAAGAGTATATACAAAACCCTAGTTGCATCAATCCGATTATCCCTGAAACCCAAAGCGCTAAAGCTTACAAAGCCGATAAAACCAAGACTCCAAACCCACCGATAGATCCCAATATGTATGGGGCTTAACTAATACTTAGAAGAGGTGACTTCGTGGTATGTTCTGGCATAGTTACTTAAGGACTTTAATCCCCACACCCTATAGACCCTAAGCCCTAAGCCCTAACCGAAGGTGGCCTCAGTGGTGGAGGCTCCCGTGTCGGCAGCCCCGGAAGCGATTGAGGTGTTGGGTTTTGGAATTGAAGTTGACAGGTTTCAGGGTTTATGGGATTCAGGGTTTGCAGAGTTTAGGGTAGAAGGCTTGGGTATAGGGTTTAGGGTACTAAAGTAGTAGGTAATTACTATACCGCTATAAAGGTACGACAAGGGATAGAAATTGAGAGAGGTGTCTCAGTCATATGTGCTGTCATCTCACAAGTCTGCTGCTTCACAATAGCGGTTTGCCCATTTGGGACTTGGTTGTTTAGGACTTAAGGCCGTGTAGTGTGCAAGTATTGGCACTCTCCTGTGTTAAGGTATCGCAGGTTCGATGTTGCCTTCCAAGCCCAAAGCCCAAAACCCTGTCGGCAGAGGTCTGGGCTGCTCTATGCACAGCTGTCAGGGATGACGCTCACGGAATAGTTGAGTAATATACGGGCCTAAATAATTACCAATACTATTTTGGGGGTTCCTTATTTTAATTATAGTATAATGTACCCCCAAACCCTATTCTGATTATGAAGGCCCCTATAGTTGTATTCATGGAAGGATGGGGTTTAGGGTTTCGTCACTCTTTGTTTTGAAGGCCCGGCTTGCATCGCCGCGAAGGAAAAACTCAGGGTTTAGGGTTCCGGCTTATGCCCAGACTTGCAGCAACAGCACATCAAGCTAGATGCATGTGATCTCAGAATATGTAAGTCTTAGACGGTTTTCTTCGCGCAACAGGGTTTCAGTATCGACCCCCGTCCTGCGAAGTTCACATCCGCAGGCATAGTGTGGTGTTCATGGGCATGGGCGAGTCCGGTGCTCAAGAATGCCCAGATTCGCACAGGGTTGGTTCCAGGTTTGACGACTTGCCGAACACCCATTTTCGATAGAAAGTGTTTGTTTGCACGGCGTATTTGCTAAGGAGAAACCTATGAAACTTTCAAGGAGTGTTGACGCTCAAGCTTCCAGGGAGGTGGCAGACTTTCCATGGAGCAGAGGCTGCTAACTCTTTCTAAGTGGCTAGTACATAAGTCTACATGACCACCTGAGGCCATTGCTCAACTATGCGGAAGTGTCACAAGCTATCCGGCTTCTCCAGCAGGAGACCACGGCAGAATCCATGGACAGGAACCCTCATAGATCCGCGCCTAAACCCTAGTCTCTAAAGCCTTAGCCCTTAAACCCTACAATTGTGCAGCTAGAACAATCATAGCTGCCAGTCGTAGTTGGAATAGGATCTTGCGACATATTTTGGAATCCTTTCGTTGACAGCACTGCGTGCACGTGCAAGGTTTTCCAGGTTTTAGGTCTTAACACCTGACACCCTACTGTAGAATGTCTCTAAAAGTTAGGGCTCCATAAAGAGCAACAAACTAGCGGTTACAGTAGGGTTCACGGTCTCGGGCTCGGCCCAAAACGGCCAACCCTGTTAATATAGGGGCCTAGATAATTACCTATACTATTTTGGTGGTTCCTTAATATAAGTATAGTTAAATGGGCCCAAAACCCTATTCTAGTTATTAAGGCCCCGATATTCTGTATGTTGTTGTATGTTTTCAAGGCTGAGAGCAGTGTCGATTCGAAGCCGGACTCCCCCAGAGGTAGACCTGTTACTTCGACCGAGAACGGAGTGTCGAGTGGGGAGGAAACTACGAAAGATCGTAGGGTTCAGCAGCTTCTTGAATTGGAGGAGCTTCACCAACAGCCTTTTCATGTAGATACGGAGGGAAACCCGCACTTCTAAACCCAAAAGCTCTTCTGCATGACTTTCTCGCAGCGGAAGAGGGCGGAAACAAAATGTCTCTCAACACGAAAGGCTTAAACTTGGTTTGACATGCGAAGCCGCGCAGGAGGAGGCCCTTTCCCGAAGATGGGCCTGGTCCTCACATGTTGGGTGCAAAATACCCTAAACCCTAAACTGAATAGCCTGCTAGCTTAGTGCTTCATACCCTGACTTGTGATACGCACATTGGATCCTTGTGCACCCTGAAATCTGTCCGTAGCGATACGTGGGACTATGTGGAGCCTTGCCTGCCTTGTGCGAGAGTGAGCGATGAAACTGAATAGCCAAGCATGCCCGAGTGCGCGTGTCAAAACGGAATAGCTCAGGTTTATTTGTAGTGTTTCGACCTGGTGAGTGCGTTTGAGCCCAGTAGTGCGCCTGTTGCTCAACGTGCGAGCTTCGGGGCGGATGCAAAAATGGGTTGGCTGGCAGGTTGTCTAGCATGTAAACCTGGGGTCCAGTGGGTCGGGTCTCGTGCTGTTCTTTGTCTTGGAACTCTAGTGTGACCGAAGTTCTGTCCTCAAATGTGCCTCCGACAGGATGAGCCTCGGAAAGCACAAAGTCCTGAAGCTGTGAGGTTCCAACCGCTGAATTGCTGCCAGTTCTTACAGCAATACGGAGTCAAGCGGGGCTTCAGTTCTTTTCTCCCTGCGGCAAGATACGACCACTCAGTCTCATGAGCATTTTGTGTTGTTTTCCTCTAGTTTAGAGTACAATGAGAGACGAGGCCTTGACTGTGAGCACTGTCGGCGTCGCGTGCCGGACACAGTGCGGGTGACGGTTGTTGTTCATTTTTTTCCGTAAGCCGACGGCTTGTGCAAAGTTCTTGGTACGTTGCAATGAATAGACGAGCTTTAAGCTCCGCTTTTCGGGTTATTGGCATATTCCGGCACATATAGTTGAAGGGTTGACTTCTTTTGGGCTGGGTAAGAGGAACCGAACTGACGGATCCTGAGGGTCATTGCAAGCTTGATATCACGCTAGGCACGGATTGCAAACCAGAAATCAGGAGTGCCCAGAAATCAAGCTGCATCTTCCGAGCTTAGGTTGGGTCTAGGTTTTCGTCCGCTGTATTGGCCAAGGCGTTAAAAGTCGCTGCCCTGATTACACCCGTCGATCGGACGGCTGCTTCGAGTCCAGCTCGATCCTGTTCGCCTAGCTCGAAACTGAAACTGTATGCTTGAGGGGCCTCTTGCAATAGCAACAGGGACAGACACGAAACGCAAGAGCCCTATCGACCCTCGAGCCGAAGTCGCACCCAGGGCTGCCTTAGCTTTCTGGCTTTCCATCGGAATCAACACAAGACACTTGGTACCTGAGCCCGAAGCCTGAACCTCTCGACCCGAAACATGTTAGCAGCAGGCCCAGAATCGAGAGCTTGGCGGCAGATCATCCAGAGGCGCCATAGGGGGGGCCCAGGATGGGCTGCTTGCTTGCTACTTGCAAAGTCTCGAGCTGAATTTAGTGTAACCTTCGAGTACTGAATCTGACGACCATCACGCAGGGATCATTCCCTAAACCCTATAGCCTATAAACCCTGCACCCGATAAACATTAAGAACCTTAAAGCTTAAGCCCAAACCTCTGAACCTTAAACCCCTTGCCTGGTGCGAGGTGGCTCTGGCTGTGTCGCTGCATGCGCGGGGTGCCTAGAGATGTGTCGATGTGCGGAAGTCCTCCATGACCCTAAACCGCTAAACCCCTAAACCCTAAGCCCTAAACCCTAAACCCTACTATGTGGAGCCTTGCCTGCCTCGTGCGAGTGTGAGCGTCGAAACCCTAAACCCTAAACCCTAAACTCGTCGAGCGACAGACCCCGAACGCTTGGTCGAGGGCCTTACAGCCCGAGCACACATTCGAAAAGAGAGACGGAGAGGTGAGGGTAAAGCCTCACCGTCTGTCCTGGACAGGCCAACGGATATTGGCCTTGTTTGCGACAACGTCCGTACTCGAATAGGGCTGGCCGTACCCAGACCACTTTTAGCGTAGCTAAAGAGATATAACCCCAAAGCGCGGGCCATTTGCTCTGGGGGCCTTTTCTTTGGATCCTAAATCCTAAAATCCTAAGCTCCTAAATCCTAAAATCCTAAATCCTGAATCCTGAGTCCTAAATCCTGAATCCTAAGTCCTAAATCCTGAATCCTAAATCTTAAGTCCTAAATCCTAAACCCTAATCCTGGATCATAAATCTTAAACCCTCTAAATCCTAACTCTAGTGGGGGTTACCCCAGGATTCGGGAAGAAGTGGCCGATTCCCGCCAAACTTTAAATAGATTTTATATAGCAGAAATGGCCACTTCATTTCCCAGATTTTGGGCACCTGGATCCTAAATCCTAGATCCTAAAACCTAAGTTCTAGAGCCTAAAAATCCTAAATCCTAAATCTTAAGTCCTAACTGAACCCCAGGATTCGGGAAAAAGTGGCCGATTCCACCCAAATTTTTAAATAGATTTTATATAGCAGAACTGACATCTTCATTTTGCAGATTTTGGGCCTTCTCAGGATTTAGGATTTAGGATTAGGATTTCAGGATTTAGGATCCCCTGGACACCCCCGGACACCCCCGGACGCCCCGGACGCCCCCGCACACCCTCGGACGCCCCCGGACACCCCCGGACTAAATCCGAAATCCTGGGCCAGTTCCTTTGGGGGGGCGCCCCCCTGGATCCTAAATCCTAAATCCCCCAAATCCTAAATCCTGGATCCTATTTAAAGTCTAAATCCTGAATCCTGACTCCTAACTCCTAAATCCTAATTAATTCGTAAATCCTAAATCTTAAGTCTTAAATCCCAAACCCTAATCCTAAATCATAAATCTTAAACCCTCTAAATCCTAACTCTAGTGGGGGTTACCCCAGGATTCGGGAAAAAGTGGCCGATTCCCGCCAAATTTTGAAATTTCCTCTTCATTTCCCAGAATTTAGGATTTTGGGGTTTAGGATTTAGGCTTTAAGATTTAGGATTTTAGGATTTAGGATCCCCTGGACGCCCCCGGACGCCCTCGGACGCCCCCGGACACCCTCGGACGCCCACGGACATGCCCGGACTAAATCCGAAATCCTGGGCCATTTCCTCTGGGGGGGGCGCCCCCCTGGATCCTAAATCCTAAACCCTGGATCCTAAAGTCTAAATCCTAAATCCTACATATTAAATACTACAACCTCAATTCTACATCCTAAAACAAAACGCTAAATCCTAAATTTCTAAGTCCTGACCCCCAGGAGTCGGGAAAAAGTGGCCGATTCCACCGAAATTTTGAATATATAGATTTTATATCCAGAAATGACATCTTCATTTTCCAGATTTTGGGCCCTCTCTTGATGTACGCTTTCGGGATTTAGGGTTTTAGGATTTAGGCTCCCCTGGACGCCCCCGGACACCCCCGCACGCCCCCGGACAACTCCCCGCAGCTCTGCACGGCGGTGCAAGAGAAAAACTGCAAAAGAAAATACACAAAGAAACCCTAAACCCTAAAAGAGTATAGTTTGGGTGGCCGGGGTGGGTTTACAAGCAACGCGAGCGCGCGGCCCGGGGTGCTTTACACCCGAGCGCGCGACCTCGCCAGACAAACCCCAAACCCTAAACCTTAAGCAGAGTCGGCAATCGGCCCAGAAGGACAGACAGACAGGGAGAGGCACGTGGTGATTGACCGGACAGGGACAGGTACTATATTACAGTGGAAGCCAGAAAGTTGGAACATCATTATCCTCGTGCATCCTCGTGCCCTTATGGTAAAGTATAGGGAATCCTACCACTAATCATCCTTAATCCATGTTCCAACTTTCTAGGGTTCACTATATATCACTTCATATCTTTGTCATAGCTGGGTTACATTTTACATTTTTATGGGTACTTAAACCCATTACATTTTTGTTCCTGTCCCAACCATGAACTAGCTTTTGTATTCTATCATGTTAGGGAGAAGACATTGTAGTATATTATGCTATCTTATATTGTGTTGTATTGTTATATCATATTAGGTAGAGGAAAGGGGAGAGGGAGTCCGGGGGTGAGTCAGAGTATGCGAGAGTGAGAAATGACATGTCTCACACTGTGTGGTACCTCAAATGCAGCTTCACGGGGAGATTCGAGATTACATTTCATGTGCAGTCCCGTGTATTGCAGTTAGGACGTTTGTGCAAGAGTCCGCTTGGTTGGGGTTATAGCATCGCGTTGTGCAGACACCATAAAAGCCACATGCTGTGATTGGCCGGCTAAAACTCTAAGCCTAATAAGGCTTACATCCTCGACTCTGGATTAGAAGGTCCTCAAGTTGATTCTTTGCAGGCCCACACAAGAGCTGCGGGCGCAACTGCTTCCTAGCAGTTCAAGGTGGGCTTTCGGCCAAAGACTTTAGGCTTCAGGATTCAGCGTTAGGCTGGGGAATTCCGGTGTCTGCAGCTTCCGACATCTGGAGGGGCGTAATAAGTTGTGTGTAAGGAGTCGAACTGTAGCTCTGCGTCGCAACTTGGAGGTTAAGCCCGAAATTGTGGCGCTGTGGTCCAACTCGGTTGAAGTAGTTGCTCGTGTGAGTTAAAGCCAGATAGAACTTGAGTTTCGTTTGCGGTGTTGCGGTGTTGTCAGTTGCGGAAAGGCGAGTGTCTGGGTACGTGTATATTAATATGTGCTTGTACAGGTATGGATGTAAATGTATGTATGCATGTAAAACACACAGACTCAGCAAGAGAAGCCTTTTGTACCCTTATACAGAAGCCTTATAACGATCATGGAAGATTTTTTTCTGCTCGAGGCGCTGGTCCCTCGCGGAGGTGATGCAGGCGGTCGCCAGCTGAGATTTGCCGCTTGATAAGTCTACCCTGATACCCGGGGCACCATCTCCTCAGAACTCAAATACTTGTTTATGGTAGGTTACGATACTGTAAAAGTTATATTAATTATGGGTTTTTTGTTTTGTAACCGAAGTAGAAAGGCGGGTGCGCCATGGCCCATGTAAGCTCCAAGTAGAACCTATCAAGCCTTTCCTACAGTTGTCCGAGCCGCAAAGAGTTCTTCAGCATTGGGAATTACAGGGTTCAGGATCTTCTTAAGTCATTTTGGGGCGAAGGGTGTTGGGGTTACAGTCAGTGTTGCTGGGTGCGGGGTATAGGAGGTAGCCAGGTAAAGCTTGAGGTACCAGACTTCATGCGTTATTGCGTAACGTAGTCACAGATGATGCTGGCTCGGGTGAGACAGCATGACTGACTGCCACCTGCGACAGTTTTAGCCAGTCAGCGAAGATGTTGCTGCCTCGGTTTGGCAGAGTCAATGCGCAGTCAACACATGCATGTCAGTGTTTTATTGATGGAATTTGGGCTAGAGGTGCTTTATTTTGGGGTTGAGGGTCTGCCGACTTGGTGTTATTGCCACGGTTTCGAAGTCAATCTCAGCTGCTTTCTTCAGACCCGTCAAAGATCGCCGAGGTGCATTTCCATGAGGATGCAGTGGGGCGTGTGCCAATGTTTGTCGGGTTCTTGGAGGAGACGGCTGCTGGGTGTTTCGGTTCGCGGCCGGCGGCCGTCAAGACTTTTTTGTTCCGCTGGGCCGGATTCTTTATTCAGAGACCCTAAACCATCCTAGACCCTGAACTGTTCTTTGTCCGAGTGTGAGCGCCGAAACTGTTCTTTGAAGAGAGGGTTAAGATTTGATGTCGACCAACCGTTCTTTGACAGGTTGTTGCAATGGACTCTCTGTGCCCTAAACCCTAGATGCAACAGCCTGCCTCTCAACGCTTTACCGCAGAGTGGCAAAAAGGTGTTCCAACAAAAAATCCTAGATACCCTAAAGCCTAAGCCCTGCGAAAGGTGGAAGGCTCCCCTGCATGTTTAGCTGGCCCAGAGACTCCAAAAGCTCCTCCTTGACGAATGCAATTCTAAATTGTAGAGAGCTTTGGGCTTGTTGGATTGGGGATCCTGATTTGGAGTTGCGGGTTCAGGGTTTCGGGGCAAGGGATCCGTACCCGTAGTCTCTATGGTAGTTCATGTTTTTCACTGACCCCTTTATGGTTAGGACAGCCAACATCCCATAAGAAAATGCCAGCGCTTTACCGAGCAGAGACCCCTGCGCAGAGCCTTTCCTGCTTCTGTTGCATTCATTGCAGCAGCAGGAAATTTGAATCAACATGAAAATGCTCATGTGAGGCTTTACGTACAAGAAGCGCACCAGGCTTCTTGAGTTTATTGTATGCCACGGTTTAGGGTTTAGGGTTTATAGGGCCCCCCCCTTTATTTTGGTGACTACGTGCAAGGCCTACACCCTCCTGCCCGGCGTGAACGATTCAGAGGCTTCAATCTGGCCCTGCACACGAGTCTTTAACTTAGTAGCTGAGTGGATACACTTTACACTTTTTTGGATAATACTACCCACTATAAAACTAAAAGTGTACACTGTTGGAGGCTTAGGAACTCAGCAGCCAAGTTTAAGACAAGAGTATCAGAGCAGCGAGTCTTGGTTTGAGGTCGACACTTGGCATAAACTGTCATGCTCTCTCTGTAGCTTTGTTTTGCTTGCTTGCGGCATGCGCTTGTTGTCATGTTTGTCGCTGTCTCTGAGCCATGTGCTGTGTGTCAATTTGTCTTTCGATGTGCGATTTTCAGCTGTTTCGACTTCGGCTGTCAGCTAGGAAAGCTGCCTGGTACGGTGGCGTCCGCCGTTGATGGCGTAACTGCCCAGTATGTGGCGAAATATGCCGGGGCGGGTAGCAAATTCCGGTAGCACGGGGCCAGAGGTTTGACTTAGAGAGGAGTTCAGGCACGATGTAGGGCATTGGCCACATACAGCCTGGAGAGTATGACTGTGAATTGAAGACCCGTTGGGGTTCTTCGTCCCGAAGGCAAAGGTTTCAATGCCCGCAGCTTCGAGTGTATCTGACCCGAGCGCATGCAAACTCGTCAGGCCTGCACACATGCATAGACCCGAAACCCCAAACTCCTAAACTCCCTAAACCGACCAGAGTGACAAACTGGGTCCACAGGCAAACGCGTCTGAGCTGGCAGAACTCCTGCTTGAGAGGCCCGGAAGCGATGGACAGAGCTGGAAATCATCGGAAGTAGAACTCCTAGTGTGGATTCTGGATGCTCTTGTGATTATTATTGCACTTGTCATTATCATTACCAAGATTAATATGAAGTATTCTTATTAGCAATATTTGATTTATTAGTACTATTTAGTGATAGTGTGTTATTATTAGTTTTAGTAGTAGTCGTCGTCGTAGTAGCGGCAGCAGCAGGAGGAGGAGTAGGAGTAGGAGTAGTGGTAGTAGTAGTAGTAGTAGCAGTAGTAGTAGCACTGTAGTAGCACTGTAGTAGTACTGTAGTCAGGGTTTTGTGTTCGTCAGGGATATTCAACAGATGGTTTGGGGTTGAGGTCTTGCTAAACTTGAGCCCGCTGGTAAACAGGGGTATACAGCATGGCAGGGTGCTGCACCTGACATTCCCTGGAAGCACTGGGTTCAGGAAAGTGTGCTCCATTGTTGTCTCCTTGCAAAGATCACGACATCCTGGCTCCTTCGCCACGGGCCGAACCTCTTGGGTCTAACCGTTCACCCTACTGTATGCCAGGCTTACTATGGGAGCCTCTTAGGTGGGCGATACTCTCATGGTTGTCGTTTTTTTTCGAACCCCAAACCCTGAAACTCTAAGCATTTCGGACCCTTGCATGTTCCTCGAAAGGTACGACCCTGAACCGCCAAAAATGCCTCGCCAAAGCAACGCTTTCGAAGTACAGAGACCAAGCTCCCAGGCGCTCCGCGGGGGCCCCGCGGCCTTTCGTGAATCTGGCGCCTTGGCCCTGCTTTGAAGTTCGATAAGTGGAGTTTTAGAGGAGTTCTTTCAGGGCGCCAGGCCCAGGGGTTCGAATTACCATGGTCCCTGGTCCTCTAAGTGACGGAGGGAATCGTGGTGCGTCAGACCTGACTGCTCCAAACCCGGAGGCCAAAGAGCCATCGCAGCAGACCGTGCCAAAGAGGCCTACATAGTAGGTAGTAGGTAAGTACCTAGTAGGTAGTATGTAGTTCGTATTTGGTGCGTTTGGCTCAAGGGCGTGTTGCAATGATGGCGGGCAGCGAAGGCCAGAAAGCAGCCCGATACAACCAGCAGCTCGCTAGTCTGCAATGTGAGTCCATGAAGCGGCTCGGTGACTTCAGACGTAAACCCTGAACCCTTGCCTGCTGTGTGCGAGTGCGAGCGTCGAAACCCTAAACCCTGAACCCTAAACCCTAAACCCTGAAGTGTAGAACTGTAGGTTTTATGGCTTTGGGGGTTTGGGCTTTTCAGTCACAGGGTTGATAGGGGGCCCCTGTGGAGGGGACTCCTGTGGGTTGCAGTTGCCGAACGGGCATGTTGCGTCAATAGGGCTTAATTAACGGTTTAGAGTTTAGGGTTCAGGGGTTTAGGGTTTAGGATGGGGGCAATGGGAAAGCCATTGGGCCCCATTAGGCTTTTTTGGGCCGCAACACGCCCATTCGGCAAGAGGGGTTCCCTCCACAGGAGCCCCTTATCAACCCTGTGATTCAGGATGAGGACTTCCCTCAAGCTTTGGGCTCAGGCTTTGGTGAGGCCATTTTGCCTTCTAGTTACAGGACACAGGCCCAAGTGCGCAGCCTTGCAAATTCGTGGCTGGGTGCCTAAGCACCTCCGGTCCTTCAGAGTCTCCCCCTATACCCCCTTAAACCCTTTTAAGGCCAACCCGAAACCCCCAAAACCCCGAAAAACCCTAAACCCTACAAACCCCTAAACACCCTGAACCCTTTAAGGCCAACCCTAAACCACCAAAACCCCTAAAAACCCTGAACCCTAGCAGGTCCCGGGCTCCTGGTGTCCGCTTTAAACGGAAACCCGAAACCTGTTTAGGGTTTATAGGGGTTTACGGGCTTAGGGTTTAGGGGATTTAGGGTTTAGGGAAAAGCCTTAATCTGCGACAATCCTGGCCTTAATATTCGCTGTACAAAGGCGCGGTTTTTCGACAGAGTAGGAAGTGTACGATGGGGTTTGCATATACGAGTCTTGATAGTTGGGCCCAAAGGCCTGTTCTAATTATCAAGCCCCTATTTTGATGAAAACAAGTTGCCTCAGAACCCTGAGGCACGAGATCATGAGGCGCATCGAGAGAGATGCCCTCGATGCACGAGAGGAGGCAAGGTTTCGATGTTTCGGGTTGAGGCTCCGGTTCATGTTCCATATTTTCAGGCATGTACATGCATTTACATTTACGTACATATAAAAGAAGTACATACATGCACATACGTATAACTACATGTATGTACATATGTATATATGTATGTATATATGTATATACACATACACGAATACATGCACACGCATGGATGATTACGGAAGTATATTGTATTATTACGGTGTTTGAAGGTGTCGGGGTTGTGGCTATCGGCTAACAGCCACGGCAGTGCCAGAGCCCGACGCCCAAACCGTACTGAAGCATCCCACAGCTCCAAAAGCCCAAACCCTACATCACTCCCCCACCCCTTGCAATCGTCCTTGAACGCTTGTTCCATTGCACAGATCCTAAACACCCCCACATCCACCCCATACATTCTCCTTCGTGCAAGAAGTCCTGCGATCTGCAGGTGAGCCGAGTGGTGGAAAGCACCTTGCGGCAGCTCCCTCCCCAAGTTCGGGCCCTCAACGCGCGCCAAGCCATCCGAATGCTGTCCAAGGACTTGGCTCTTGATTTGTTGGTGGATTTCAGGGTTTCAGGCTCGGAGGCTTTGGCCCTAGTGCCCTTTTGTTTCCCTAGGGCTCCAGTTACTTAAATAATGGGTACATATTATATGGCTAGTAACCTACTATTTGGGTAACCGGAGCCCTTTTGTTTGGCATTTGCAGATGTTTTTTGTGGTTGGGCAGGGCGACATGCCTTTCGCGGGAGAAGCTTCTGTGGGCAACCCTGTCGGGCCGACATTAAAGTCTCTCGTTCAACAATGAAGTGCTTGGTATGGGTAATCCAAGCCCTTGTTATCGACAAATATCGAAAATTCCAAGCCTTGTCCCCCATCCCAGAGATTTTGGATCAACATATGTAAACTGTCGAACTGGCACCCAGCACTCATTACTCATTGTCGGTCGATGCTCAGTTTCCGAAAATAGGGAACCCTGATATGGCCTTATTATAGGGACCCCAAAATAAGGCACCCCAAATTTTCGGAAACTCCCAGGACTTTACCCTTCTGGGCCATGGCACGGCGAGCTTCCTCCGCTCCGCGGCGCCAGCGCGGAATCCTTGACACCTACGAGCCGTGGTGACGATTTCGTAGAGCTGGGGTTTGTTTGGGTTTAGGGTTTATAGGGTGTAGGGATTCCGTATTATTCGGGTTTCCTTTTCTTCTGGTAGGGTTCGGGATTTCGTAGGGCTGGGGTTTGTTTGGGTTTAGGGGTTTAGGATTTATGGTTTGGGGTTTTGGGTTTAGGGTGTAGAGTAGGTGGTGATGGTGGTCAGGGCCTATATGCATGCTCGCGATGGCAGGGTTGTGTGTTGTGCAGCATGGGAATGCAGCAAGCCGACCCACGACTGCCCCGTTTGCAAGCAGTGGCGGTTCAATCAGGAGCATCTGGCTTATTTGCAGCAGCATTCTGAGTGGGGGAGGTAGGGGTAGACCGCAGGGGGGATTCCTTTGTTCTCCCTTGGTGGTTTGGTAGTGGGCTTAGACTTAGACAGGCAGATAGTTGATGGCTCAAGTTACGTTTGTAGCTGTTGCAGTCTATGGGAGATAGATGTCCGACTCTGTGTGCTTTGCTTCTTCAGTCCTTAAAGTGACAGCCCTGGCTGACACGTTAATTCGCTTGAGCGGCATGCCAAGTAGCTTAGGAGACAAATTCGGAGGAACATGCAACTGCAAGCTCGAGTCTTGTACCCGTGAAAAGGAGCAGGTGGATATTAAATGAAGTATCACTATACTAATATGACAGTAGCACTATACTCATGTTCAAGCACTCTACTAATAGTAAAGTATTACTAAAACAGCATTCAAGCCTAAGTGGCGAATCCATCCGGACCGGATCGCACGAGCCGATGTCAACTGAAAAAGCCCCAGTCCTCTCCATAAAGTTCTATCCTTAGTAGCTGAGTGGATACATTTTACACACTTTTTGGGATAATATTACCCACCATAGAACTGAAAGTGTACACTTTTGGGGGCTTATGAACTCAGCAACTAAGTATCAGGGTTCTCCTGAGGGTACAACCAGGGTTACTATAAGGGAAGGGTTCGGAGCTCAGGCTCTCAATTTTTTGGGGCTCTAGCCCTTACTTTAGGGCTTATAGGATTCAGGACTTGCAGTTTCGGTGTGGGGTCGGATGGTTTAGTCCGGAGCTTTCCCTAAAACAGGGGCCGTAATGATTAGAATAGGGTTTTGGGCTAGATTGTAGTTTACTTAAATAGTGAGGAACCCGAAGGAATAATTTTGCATTGATGAGTGCTGAGGGCTCTACAGTAGCCACCACAAACTACGCAGACCTTGCACCTGAACTGCATTTTGGTCGTAATATATTGAGGCCTTCAACATTGTTCCTTAGGGTTCCATTCTAATATACTACATAGCCTATAAAGGAGCCCAAAACCTTATTCTAATTGTTAAGGCCCCCTGCGTTTCCCTGGGACTAGTGAGCCACTCTGGATGGTGCAAAAGCTTTGTCGCGTCGGCATGGAGGACGTCAGCATGTGCGCTGTGTAGTACTATAGATACCGTTTAGGGTTTAGGGATTCGGGTTTAGGTTTTAGGGTTCATCGTTTAGGGCTTAGCGCGACTAAGAGAGACAGCTGTCCTGGCGTGACGTTGCAGGCCAGTTGTAAAAGGGGATCAGTCACCAGTCCTTTGTCTTTGCTGCTGGCATTCGTGAGAGTTCAGTTGTAAAACGGCTTAGATACTGTTGCTAATTACTCAGATCCCTATACTGCCTAAACCGGCATCACCCACATCTTTGCACGGTGTCTTCCCTACATTACAAATGCAGTTACTGCAGGTATAGGTGCACCGACTGCTGCATGCTGAGGTGCCGTACAACACGACCGAGGCCTGGACACAACAAACTGTTTCATGGTCATCGTATATCACTAATGTAATAGGCACAGCGATGATGAAGATTTTTCTGGATGTCATATTCACACTGCCAACACTTGCGGGTATTACAACATGTTATGCTGATAACAAATCAACAATAATATCCAGGAGCAACAATATAGTATTAAAAGTAATCGTCGTAGCAGCTTGATCAACGTACCAATAACAGTTGATGGGTTCGCCGGTGCCAGGCCGGTACCGAAGCTGGTTACGAGGTGTTTGAAGCTCAGCTTGCATATTTTCGTCGCGCGGGATCGTGTTCCAATCCAAGCTGAAGCTCCCAGAAAGTGTTTTAATTAAACTGGTCTTCTCTTTTAGGATGTTTGTATGTTCCAGTGGTAATTAGAAGGCAACCTGTTTTTGACGTAGTCTCAAATCCTCAACCATGAAGCTCAATAAAGCTTCATCCCCTGGAGCTTAGGTGAAGTTTCTGCTTGGCTGTTGCATTGTTCGTTCTCCGGCGGTTGGCTTTGTGTCTTCCGCGCTGCGGACCAGGCCCATGAATGAGAAACCGCGTGGAGTCGAGATCCGGAAGCTTAAACTTACCTTTGGTTAGAAAGACATGGAGGAATGGGGTACAATTGTACCTACTAACTACTATTACGGCCATTCTTCCATTCCCTACTAACCAAAGGTAGGTAAACCAGAAGGCCAGTTCTTCGCGAACCCCAAATCCTACTCTGCCCCACAGGTGAACTCCAAGCCATCAGCCCGGCTGCACTTGCACTCTCCAAACCCTAAACCATTAAATCGGTAGTAACGGTAGCAACGAGACCTCATGAAGCTGTGCCTGCCTTGTGCGAGTGTGCGAGTCGAAGCCATTAAATCCCTTCTAGGGAACGGCCGCGTCCTACTCCGGCAGTTTAACTTTGGTGCTTCTTTGCCTTGCAACAGGCATGGGCAGGCGATCTCTTTAATTCTCCTGCGCGCATGAGCTGGCACTGGCAACAGCAGTCACATCAACATGTGGCAGTGGAAGCAACAGCCGATTGTATTGTCGCGACGTAACGCGAGGTCTAGAGCATTGGGGCTTCAGTTTTACGGATATGTTGCTGCGCTGATGGATCTGGGCCGGTAGCATACGAACCCCAAAGCCCAGAATCAAAACCGTAAACCTTCACGCAATCCTTGCCTGGCTCCGAAGCCCTTCAACTTGCAGTCCCTACAGAATCATGCGATACTGTACCCCAGAAATTTGTTGTAATCATTCAGGCCCCTGATTCCCTAAACCCGAATCGAACCCCAATCCCCTGTATTGCGACTGCCCGGAACTCCAATATTCCTTAATTAAGGAATAAACCTTAAATCATATTAGGGATCCTACTCCCTAAACCCTAAACCCTAAAGCCCTACTATTAGTATAGGGGCATTGGAGTCTCTGGACCCCTGACCCTCGGTCTCGTGTCAGTTGAGGCCGACAGCCAAGCAGCTCCAAGATTTTCGGACGTTGCTGGGAGCCCAACTATCCGGGTTCAGGATTTTCGGGTTTTAAGATTTAGGGTTTAGGGTTTAGAGTCACAGGATTCCTGGACTGTAAGTCCAAAGCTTTTGCTCACAGATTTTCTGCACTGCCACTTCGAGGGAACCAGGAGATTGTCGACAAACGCTCGGTGTTCCAATTGTTGTTTCACGCGGCGGGCGGCAAGTGCAGCCCCTCAGTCAGGCTTGACGTACCGAATGCCTGGGAGAGAGGGAGAGAGAGAGAGAGAGAGAAAGAGAGAGAGAGAGAGCGACAGAGGGTTTAGGGTCGCAATAGGCCTGGATGCAAAAGGGTTTAGGGTTTGGTGTGAATCTGGGTGTAGGTTTAAAGCTTGGGAATGTTAAGGTTTGGTCTTTTGTCCAGTAGTGTATTTTGCACACTGCGGAACCTGGCCAATACTTCAGGCAACTATCACATGCAGCATGAGTTGGCCTGTGCACTCCCTTGTCTTCCGCTTTTCTGTACCCCCTTTTCGCCATGTAGTCACACGTCGACCCTCAACAGAGCGCTTTGGCCCCTGAAAGTCTCAAACTGTCAGGCCGCATAGGGGTTTCAGAAACTATGGAGCCTGGATTTGCCAGAAGGACCCTCCCATTCGAGCACACTATAGCTTAGAGCGCTTGCCCGCATTCTCGCTCTCGCATTCTGCCCAGAGTCCGCCCAAGACGCCTGAAGGATTTGTGTGAAGCTCCCAAGAAGGGGTGCCGAGGCCCTAAGTAGCCAGAGCACCGAGCCCACACTCTGCTTGGCTTCATGAGGCTCAGCAGAAAAGCTAGGGCTTCAACCGCCCCAGACCTAAAACCCAGGCTCCGGTCGAAGGGGCTGCGGGCTACCGTCAGGCGCGGCGTCCGTGAGGGACGGGGGTGGTGAGGGGGCGCAGGATGCTGAGCTTCACGGGATCACTTTTACGACTAAGGATTCGCCAGGATTGGTCAACGCATGCAGGATTAAGTGTAGTGGTGCAAAAGATGGTAGACACCACGAGCTGCAGCTGCGTGAGCCGTTGCCGTCGCAGTAGGAGTAGCGGCCGCACCAATGACGGTCGGCGTGGTTGTGGTCGTGGTCGTGTTCGTCGCGTCGCTGAAACCGTCTTCAGGTATGAGATTTCTGTTGTGGTAGTAGTCGTACTGTAGTGGCAGTAGCAGTAGTAGCAGTAGCCGTCGCAGTGGCAGTGTCAATGGCCGTGGCAGTGGCAGTGGTAGTGGTAGTAGTTGTAGTAGTAGTGGTGGTGGTGGTGGTGGTGGTGGTCCATGCTTTTGCCCCCATGCACTTCTCGATTGAAAAGCACGGCAGCACAAACTCCCCGAGGTGGAGCACAACGGAGGGTCAGGGCCTTTACTTGTTCTGAGTCGCTCAGGGTGGGGATTGCAGACTGCAGGGTGCTTGTGGCAAGGGCGGTGTGTAGCTGTACTCTGTTTCTTGGCATTATGCCATAGGTAGCGCAGCAGATCAATACAAGGACAAATGGTTTGTGTCTCGATAGCTTCTTTCGAGGTGTCGAAGCCCCACAGGTGTTCAACCCTTGCACCAGCATGGTGCAAATGAAAACTGGGCCAGCAGTTAAACAATCTCTTGATACCGTCTTCCCCTCGCGACAGTTGCTTGTGCGGGACAAGTTACAGTAGAGATCTTGCGTTTTGCTGGAAGCCATTTGGGGGGGGGGCTTCGTGCGCAGGGCCACCCCCCATCCCCTTCGTGTCCTATTTTCCTTACGCCTTACGCTTGTTCTTGTTTTCACCCCTTGCACCGATCAACCCTAAAGGAGCGAGTCAGACGGTTATTCTGCGGTTGCCCAACGAACGAGACACACGCCCGAAGTAATGGGATTCTGGGCAGTAATTGCGCCTCAAAGCTCCATCATCCCTTCCTTGTAAGGTTCCGCAGGGTGTCTCTTGAAACTCGACAGAACCATCGTCCGATAATACTATCACTTATCCCAGAAGCTTGTTCTAATTTATTAAGGCTTATCTTGTACTCCCAGAGAAGTCTATGTTGCAATTGGCCCATGCCAGACCATGTGTGGAATGTCAGTTGTCCAATGCCAAGAGGTCCGAATATGATGGTATTAGGGTCTCGTCATTACATATTCAGATGCCCTACTGTACTTTCTGAAGTCTCCTTTTGTTTGAGGCCGCACCATGGGGGCAGCCTGTGGGCAGCTGGCGGCCCGCTCTGTCGTGGCAAGCCAGAAGCAGGCAGACACGGCGAGAGAGAGAGAGGGAGAGAGAGAGAGAGAGCGAGGCAGAGAGGAGTCTCAGAAAGCCCTGTTACTGCCTTGTTTGGGACTCCTAATATGTCAGAAGGTCCTATTGGTTAGGGCTATGCTATGTTGTGTAGGGTCCTCTCGAAGCATGTGGTAACAGATTCCATCGCTGGTTATTGGCAAGGTTTGCCCTCGATTCAGCTCCAAATTTTGTCTGCGCATCCAGACCGACTTTGGGCCCCCAATCCCCGAACCCAAACCCTAAACTTCAAACTGCCAAGTCTTTGCTGGCAGGTTGCTGGCAAGGGCCTTTGGAAGTCGGCTTAGAAGCTACTACTGGGATTGCCGGCTCTAAGGTTTCCAAGGCAACGGGGGAGCCAAAGCCGGATCCTAGAATCCACGCCCGCACCCCCCGAAAAACGTTGAACCTTATTTCGCCAACCCTATAGAGTGCAAAGCCATGAAGATGTAATGTTTGTCGCTGCGAAACTCGAAGCGACAAGCATTGGCGACCAAAGCCCTGTGACTAGCCTGTGAATTTTTTAAGAGCCCCGATATAGATGCCGGAAGGTACAGCAGTTCATAATATCCCTCTATAGTCCCTATCTACCTACATCTTAGCATATAATTATAACATATGCTATCATGTAATCTGTCATAACACAATATGGCAAGGCACGGTATAGTACAATATCCGATCGACGCAACGATAGGACGACATTGTAGAATTTAATATCATACCATGCCATATCACATCTCACCAGAAAATGTTACATACCAGAAATTTCAAGACCCTATCCAAGTTTCAATTGCGTAGATCCAAGTCCAAACTCTTGAAGTTCAGGACGTAGCCTTCTGGGGCTCAGGGTTCACAATTCTCAGATGGGCGGTTCTCTAAAGTAGGGCCCTTTTTTAGGAACGCAAAAGAAGGTGGCACCCTTGCATAAACAAGGACCTATATTGGAGAACTACGCCTAAACCCCAAAACCCCAAAGCGACAGAGGTGCCCAGCGATGCTTCGTCTGCTCCACCAGGAGAGGCCCTGCTGCCCGGGCCCCGGGTACTGTAATGATTTGGGGTTTAAGCGTTTAGGGCGTTTAGGGTTAAAGGGTTCTGGATTGAAACGCTTAGGATTTAGTTAAAAGAATGTGAGATTCAGGGTTTCAGGGTTCAGGATCTACGGTTGACGGTTGGGGCTACAGGAGTGTTCGTCGACTATACTGCCCCTTAAACTTACAAGGAACCTCGAAGTCAAAAGGCCATGGTGGGATTATTTCCCCACTGTGGATATTGTGAGCCTACTAGATCTGAGCTCCAAGCCCGAAACCGGCACCCACCCCCCGATCCCTTGCTTAGGACATGGCGTCTCCATCGTTCTCGAAGAGAGGCCCGGCTGGGTTTACGGCTCAAGAACTTCGGCAAAACGAGTTCAGGTCCTTCAAATTTAGGGTTTGAGGGTCTAGGGCGCACAAACTCCGTGTCAACGAAGGGGTGAAGGTAGGGATGTGGCAAGGGTTCCAGAGTGTCGACGGGTTGAGTTATAAGCTTGCAACCTGTTCCTGTGCGTTGCTTATTGTAAGTATAGCGCAGTGTACCCTACCTGGACCCCAAAAGTATGTAGGATACTAGCCTTTTTTAAGGGTATTGGGCCATGATTTTACCTCCTTTTGCGGCTTTAGGCAGTCTCATCAGTCACACGCCTCGGCCTGAGTACGTGGCCGCTGCATTAGGCAGGTATAGGCCTTGCGAGTCTTCGAGGGAACTTCAGGTAGGTTCCTGGGTAGTACCCGCTTGCCCTTTTTTACTTGCATGGTTCCTTTTTTTAACCGAATATTAGGAAAAAAGGGTACCCTTTGGGTACTGCCCCCACTCAGTAACAGTTGGATAATATTCATAGTATAGATATATTGGGACCTTAATGGTCGCCCTCTTATAGACTGTTACTGTATGGGGGCAGTACCCAAGGTACCCTTATTATGAAGGGTTCACACAGGAACTTAGGACATGAAGGGAGGACGAGATTGAGGTCACTGCGCATCATTTAGGGGCATAAAGCTCGGAAAAAGAAGCTCAGGTGTGCCTCTTCATGTATCTCATCTTCGGCCTGATGATTTTAACAGGTCTTTGGGCAACATTAGAGTACAGGAATATAGGAATTACTATATTCAATATAGTACTTGTTGGTGCCGTGGATATCTTGTTCTTTCTCACTGTGACTCAACAGGTTATTCTATCTGTTGAGATGTTAACGTGATCTCGTCGTACCTACAACTGCAGACCTTGCCAGGCTTGTCCGAGTGTGAGTGTCAAGACAATGCTGGGGCTGGAGCTGGAGCTTGCGCTTTTCTTTCGGCCCTGATCGGGCAGTACAATGTACTGGCCTTTAAAAACCCAAAGTAATATCCTTTGGAAAAGCCGTATGTCTTGCACCTCGTGTTTCTGGTTTGTCATTGCACCTCTATATCGTGGTTGTATTGCTTTTCATGCTGCAGGAGGCGCTGACCATCGTGCGCGAGCATGCGCCAGGTGCCCACGAGGAGTTGCACCAAGCTGGGCAGTGGCTTCAGAAGCAACCCCCCCAACTACTACCAAACCATGTGCCCTGCTCGTCCCAGATGCCCCACAACCCTAAACCCTCGAAGCCCTAAAGCCTAATCCCTAACATCCCGAGCGAATCCTTCGGGGATCATCCGATAGAATTGGAACGATACGGAGAAGATTAGCAGAGCCCCTGTGCAAGGATGACACGCACGAATCGAGAAGTGTACCAAGTACGAGGGAAAAACATCTCGAGCTCAGAGGTCATAGGAGTGGAGCCACCGGTTTCT
This sequence comes from Symbiodinium sp. clade A Y106, assembly GCA_003297005.1. Taxonomy (NCBI): domain Eukaryota; class Dinophyceae; order Suessiales; family Symbiodiniaceae; genus Symbiodinium; species Symbiodinium sp. clade A. The sequence goes on along the minus strand of BGNK01000243.1, from coordinate 123,814 downwards.
GCAAGGGCCTCAGGGTTTTGGGGTTTAGGGTTTAGGTTTTGGGGGTTTGGGTTTAGGGTTTAGGGGTAATTAGAAAGCAGGACATGGTTTGCGACTTGTACGGTTCAGCGGCTGCTTAGCTGCTAGATGTGGGGGTTGATCAAAATTATGGGTCCCTTTTGGTCCCCTAGACTATAAGGAATATACTATAATACAGACCCCAAAAGGGCCCATAATTTTGATCAACCCCCATGTAGGTCTGAGGCCTGTGGACAGGGTTGTGCACTCTGTGCGATAAACGCAAAGCCCCAGAATCCCTAGAACCTTTACCCACACCCGATGTACATGTCCCCCTAAACCCGTAAACCCTAAACCCCTAGAGTCGTACTACAGACCTCGCCTAGTATTGCCGAGTGCAAGCGTCAAAAAAACCCTGAACCTTGCAGTTCATGGTTCAACCCTGAACCCTATAAACCCTAAGCTCTGAACCCGATGCCCGGCAGAAGAAGACCGAGGTGGGAGTTTCCGAAAATAGGGGACCCTAATAATATAGTACCCTAAATAGTAGGATCCTTATTATAAGGACCCCAAAATAGGGTATCCGTAATTTTCGGAAACTCCCAGGTCGGAGCTCAATCCCATCCATATCAGCGCAGAGTCTCAGCATGCCCGAGTTCTGAGGAGCCTAGTACAGAAGCGGGGCCTTGTTAGGGCTCCTTACAGGGATCTACGAGGATTTCTATAGGGTTTCTATAAGGGTACTATAGGGTTTAGGGTTTGGGTAGTATAGGGGCCTGAATGATTACCAATACTATTTTGGGGGTTCCTTATTATAATCGTAGCATAATGGCCCCCCCAAACCCTTTTCTAATTATTAAGGCCCTTACAGTATATATGGTGAAAGGGTGCGGCTTAAGCTTAGGGGTGCCTCATGTTAGAGTTTAGGGGTTAAGATCCGGGGTCTTTGAAATGTTGAGGATCCTAATGGATGGCTGTCAAAACTAGGGTCCCTTTTTGGGTCCTTAATATAATACGGCATCAGGGTACCCAAAAAGGGACCATCATTTTGACAACCACCCTAATGGATCCTACAGCTTGTATGCTAAATTGCAGGATTGGGGCTTCTTGAGGTTGCAAAAACCTTTGTGTTGAAGATCGTGATAGGCTTTATGGCCTGCCATGATTGTCGGGAAGCCCTTTTTTTTTTGTTTGGGGGCGGGGGGGGGGGGTTCACAGGCTTTGCAGGTTCCAGCCTTAAAAAACCTAATCCAACATCTGCATCGAAGAGTGGGGCTGCCTGTTTCGAGGGTTGCGGGCTGGATCTAAGTGACAGCAAAGTGTGCTGATTAGCAAATGTACAGGATGGAGTTTTCCAGTCGCTACAACACCGGACTAAGACGACCTGTGTCCATCTGTTTCCTGCATTGCCTTATGGCCATTTCGTCTATGTGGGAAGACCAAGCACATCGAGCAACTCGATATAACTCGATGAATTCCCGGATGCACCAGGCGCTTGTACCATCTTGTGCCAAACCCTCATCCCGAATTCGGAACACTCCGCTGTACGGGAATTGTAAACCCTAAACCGTGAGTATTGCAAGACCAACATCCTTTCGACGCTCTGTCTTACTTTATCCTCATGGGGCCCGGGACGTGGGCTCAAATATTTGTTCGGTGGGCGGTAGGCATGCTTCGAGGCTTGCACTTCAGAGTTAAACCTAAACCCGTTCTTAAGAAGGTCCCCAGTGATTAGCCAAGCTCGAAACCCTTTTTCAAGTAGATCCCAAGTCCACAAACCTTCTTGTAAGAGGATCTTAAGTAGCTTCGAGCGGAGACTCGTTTTCCGAGGCGCGGCCTTTGTCACCCTCGCCCGCAGCACAGCTGTCCAACAGGCCAGCAGGGCGCAGGATCCTGGGACATAAGGAAATCCGGACGCTTAGTTAGAACACATTTTGACCACGGGGTTGTGAAACCATGCCACGCAATGCTATCAGGCCTTCCTCTTTCACCGTTTCATTGCATAGTAGACAGTGGTATGAAATGGAGGATGTGATTGACCAGCGTAAACCCAAAACAAAGAACCCTTTCTCCTTTTCTGATAAATGCGTCATAACAGACCCTTGACCTTGACAGAAACATGTTTCGTGTAGCACGAACATGGAGACGAAGTTTAGCCGAAGTTGGCCGGCATCCGAGGGGTCGAAACTTCCACTCAGCTGGCCCTGCCCGGACAGTTAGAATCGCCCCAGGGTTGGGTCTGGGGTTGAGGGTTTGAGGTTTCTGGCACCCTAAACCCTAAGCCCAGAGTTGAGGGTGCGGAGTTGAGGGTTTGAGGTTTCTGTCCAGATGGCTGTACAGAGTGTGCCCTTGAGCCATGAGAGCTGGACCTTGCTGCTTGCAAGTCTGGGTTGAGGGGCTTAGGGGTTTGGGGGTTACGGACCGTTCGAGCCTATGTTCTTGAAGAAGTTTCCCAGTTTCTTGTGATGCCCAGTTCGGCATGACCACAAAGCAAGACTTCTGTCTTCTTCCATTGCATTTCTTCTACAAATTTTTCAAAGCCCTTAACAACGAATGAACAAAAGGGCAATAAGATGAATGGGTAGAAATTCTGGCTCACTCCGACTTTCGGGTAACGCAGGAACACACGAACTTTGAACAAAGAGACAAGTTGAAAAAATGAACCAACACGACAGCATGTAACTTAATGCGCAACTCTGCCCGGTGGCTCCAGGCACCAAAGAATGGGCTCTGGGAGGATGAGGGCTTTCAGTCTTTGATGCGTCGCACAGAGGACGGAGTGGGGGCGATTAGGGTTCTGCCACAGCTTGGGGTTTAGATTTAGGTATGTTCATATTGTTTGAAGATCTTGATAGGGTTTAGTCATCAGAGGCAGGTGCCACAGGGGACGAGGTTTTGGGATTTGGGGTACCAGGAGTAAATTTTGCACATAATCACATGCCCAAGTTCAGTCAGACTTGTAGCTGATACCCTAGAGGTGTTCCTGACTTTGGGGTTCCTTCAGGTTGACAAATGTTGGCGAATCGAATTTCTCAATTTTTGCTGTTCACTCTGCAGTTTTCACGTTTTGTACCGTTCAGAAGCTAAGGTAACGTTTGAGGCCTTTACTAAGCTGGCAAAAAGAGCAGATGAACGCGGAATCAAGTTCAGGGATGTAGGTTTCGCCGACAGCTAGTTCTTCTTCAGCCCGGAAGCCGACATGCCAAAGCCATCCATCGGTTTACATAGGGGTTTAGGAGTTTAGGGTTTAGGGTTAATGCTGACTCTTCTTGTCGAGTTTGCCTTTGGAGGAAGTTCTCGCAGAACACTTCAGCGCACAGTGCTGTGCCTGCTCCTCAGATGAGCATTCGAAACATGTCGCCGCAAAGCATGCTGTGTAATATGCGATCCGCAATATATCGCAATAGTATCCCCCTGTAGTCCATATGTAGTACAATATGTTTTCCATTTTGTTACCACGCCCCCCCCCCCACCCAGGCCTTATCATAGACCCGCACCCAGACCTTTCAAAAATCCACAACACTCCCACTAGAAACTCAACCACCCGACCTACTCTAGGCCATATCGCAGACCCAAACCCAGACCATTCAACAAAAACCCAGCATAGACGCAATAGAAACTCAGCCACTCGACTTATTCTAGCCATAGCACACACTCGAACCTATAGCCCTAAACAAGAACCCACCATAGACCCAAAAGGAACTCAACCACGTGGCCCGCCCTAGGCCATACTAAGGCGCAGAAAAGCATATACGCCACAGTCGAAACCCTGACCCTAAAATTGCCCCTCGCAGTGCGGGCATGGTCCTAGCCAGGCGAGAGGCAAACAAAAGTGGCACTTGAGAACTCCTATGACCCTAAACTCAAACCTGGTCCGTCCGAGTCTGACCGCCGAAACCCTGAACCGGACAAGGCCAATGTCATCTGGTCCCTGGCAAAGCTCCGGGTGAAGCCAGGTGGGTTGCTCTAAAGCTCGGAAGGGCTTCTTAACGGGCCCGATGAATGGTAAGTACCTGTATGAGGATACTTGAACAAACCACATAAAAGTAAATCCGTAGAGAGAGAGAGCGAGAGCGAGAGCGAGAGCGAGAGGGAGAGGGAGAGGGAGAGGGAGAGAGAGAGACCGAGAGAGACCGAGAGAGACCGGGAGAGACCGAGAGAGACCGAGCGAGCGAGCAAGCGAGCAGCACGCCTGGCTTTGATTTTGTTGGAAAGATGTTCAACAAGGTCTATAGGGCTTTAAAACACTATTATGGGAACAATTGCCGTGTCTTGAAGGGAGCATGCCGAATGGAGTTTGTGAAGTTTCGAGAATTAATTCTAGTAGAGAGCTTCATTTAGGCGGGGTGTGATAAAATAGGATCCCGAATCCCGAGTATGAAGGATGCTATGAACTTGTTTGGGCAGCTTATTTCCCTTGCCCTGCTGTCCTGCGCTGCCCTCTACCCTGCCCTGCCTTGTTTCTAAAGCTCCCAGATGTGTTTCAGAGGACGTTGTCTCTGGCTTCGTCTCGTCCTTCTCAGATACATGGCATGATGACAACCCTAGCATGTTCTATAGAGGGTGTGGCTTTGACCGCTCGATAGCCTCAGTGATAGAGAGATTTGAATTGTGATTAGACCTAAAACGCAGATTTTCTGGATTCAATGTGTGCTGTGAAAGCAACGCCGTCGTCCTCAAAGCCCTCAACGACAAATTACAGACCTTCCAGTCAGTACAGTTGGGATCTCGAAGCAGCCACCAAGAGCTTTGCCCAACTGGCGGCATACTCTCGCCGATTGCATTCCCGACCGTCGCGCCCAGCGTGCCTTTCGTAGTACAAGACTGCATTGCAGGCACGGATTTCAAAGTGCTTCTGTTCAAAGCAGCAGAGCCGCGGTCCCAGCTTCGGCCACCCACCACCCTCAATTTCGGCGCGAGAAATGAAATGAATGTAGGGGATGTGCTAAGCGCCATATGCGGTCGTAGTGCTAGGAGCTTTTAGAACCTGAAATGCATCCGCAAGAGGTCAGAGTTGCCGAACGAAGTTTTGGGTTGGGCTGAAAGGTTGGGGTGTGGTGTCTGGGGTTGAATGTCCTGGTTTTAGACCACCAGTGCGAAAGCCAAATCTTGCTGGTAGCAGCAAAGATTCTGCCTCAGAGTGCTTGGCCAGGCTCCGGCAAGGCTATCGTAGGTAGTGTGTCCGCGAAAAACGGATTATCGTTCCAGTCCTGGGGTGGGTGAGGAGGCTTCTATAGATTAACCAAAGCCTAAATACCTGAAGTCCCACATGTCGAATCGCAGCCCTCAGTTTCAGCAAGTGATCGGCATCCGTAGCCTGGACGAACGTTCATAAGTTTTCCTGTCTCTGTACTTTATGCCCCCAAGTCGCTCTTCAGCACTTGGCCGCCATAGCAGAACAGTATCAGCATCAACATCGTGAACCGTACAAATAGCAGTGAATGTCTGAGGCACAGTCAGGTCAGGCCCAGCACGAACCATAGTGCAGGGGCCTTAATAATTAGAATAGGGTTTTAGGGGTTCCTCCTCAGCATAAATATACGTAGTTGAATATACCCCCATTGCAGCCCCTATTCTGATTATTAAGGCCCCTTTGTTAGCCACAAAACCGGAACTACATCCCCCGGCCCAAGGCCCCCAAACCCTCGCGCATGTTCGTTTCAACGCTTCTCGAGCCTAAGAAATGTTGGGTTCATTCGATCCGGAGAGTGGGTGCCCTACTTTAAATGCAAAATCGCATGCCTTCATCGTAGACCACTTAACGAAAACTTTAAGCCAAACGAAGACTTTAAGCCTTTCCGCCCTACAACGCCCCACATCGCAAGCGAGCAGTAAGGCAGGAGATCTCCAATTTTTGGCCGCGCAACTTGGCCCGCGCCTGATGTCCGACAGAATGCCAGTGGCTGTAGTTTATGGTCTACCTTGCTGAGCGCTGGTTGGTTTAATCTCCGTCTTACACTGGGGGTTACCTTTACAGTAGAAGCCAGAAAGTTGGAA
>BGNK01000243.1:103081-117694 GCA_003297005.1 Symbiodinium sp. clade A Y106 | reverse complement strand
GGAGCGTGCTGTGCAACCTCCCTGATCAACCGCTTGACAACATGAAGTAGCCCACTTCACGAGTGCAATCTGAATCCGTCTAGAGTCCAAAAATACGCGTTGGATTCCTGTCCAGATTGCTGATGTCCGACAGAATGCCAGTGGCTGTAGTTTATGGTCTACCTTGCTGAGCGCTGGTTGGTTTAATCTCCGTCTTACACTGGGGGTTACCTTTACAGTAGAAGCCAGAAAGTTGGAANCTGATGTCCGACAGAATGCCAGTGGCTGTAGTTTATGGTCTACCTTGCTGAGCGCTGGTTGGTTTAATCTCCGTCTTACACTGGGGGTTACCTTTACAGTAGAAGCCAGAAAGTTGGAACATAGTTGTCCTCATACCCTTAAGGTAAAGTATAAGGGATCCTAGCACGAATCCTCCTAAAGCCATGTTCCAACTTTCTGGGTTCTACTATANACAGTAGAAGCCAGAAAGTTGGAACATAGTTGTCCTCATACCCTTAAGGTAAAGTATAAGGGATCCTAGCACGAATCCTCCTAAAGCCATGTTCCAACTTTCTGGGTTCTACTATAGAGTCTAGCTAGCGCATAGATGCAAAAATCAATCGACGAGTTGGCGTGGTATAGAACCACAGACTCACCTGTTCCTTGCTAGAACAGTCTGACGATCACAGAACGAGTATGTCGTTTCATTTGGCCAGGAGCGTGCTGTGCAACCTCCCTGATCAACCGCTTGACAACATGAAGTAGCCCACTTCACGAGTGCAATCTGAATCCGTCTAGAGTCCAAAAATACGCGTTGGATTCCTGTCCAGATTGNGGAGCGTGCTGTGCAACCTCCCTGATCAACCGCTTGACAACATGAAGTAGCCCACTTCACGAGTGCAATCTGAATCCGTCTAGAGTCCAAAAATACGCGTTGGATTCCTGTCCAGATTGATTTACCATTTTCGGTGGGAGCAGAAAGCACTGTATGTTGTTGCTGAAGGACTGCAGTGGCGGTTTCTGCGTTTGGCCTTACATTTGTGCTGCTGCAGGGGCAGCTCCTACAGCCGCTTTCGTTTATGGACGTTTCTGGAGGGAGTAGCAGAAGGGTACTGAAGAAGTCCTTAGAGTTCGCTTGGAGGTGAACATATCCTGGGGTCATGGAAAACCTAAACCGTAAAACTACGTCCAAAGTTGCGAGAGCGTAAGCCGCAAAACTCTGAGTGAGAGTACTGCACTTTGCAAGTATCCTGCAAGACGTCCGGCTCCGACATAGCTTGGACTTGTAAGAGCATTAAGTGCTTGTTGGGTGCTGCTTAGGTCTTGTTAGTGCTGCCTATACGTCAAGGGTTTAGGGTTAGGCTTCCTATCCGGCTACAGGTAGTCGGTAGGGCTTAGGTTTTGGCTTGGGGATTCGGACATCGGATTGCAGAGCGACCGCTACGTATGGCAGAAAACGTAGACGCAGGTGTGTTCAGAACGAATACAAGCGGAGTCTTAGGAAGGGTGGCTCGGCTCCTCAACATAGCTCCGAAAACGGGCCACATTCATTGCTTGCGCCCTTCTCTTCTGTCTGTGTAACTTAATTAATTAGCTAATTAATGCCCAGTGAGTTCATACGGGCCAGCGGCATGCCATCCCTGAAAGCTGAGGCCAACAGTCTGTGGGCTGCTGCAAGACTTCGCTGCCGAGCATCCGGCACTGTCGCCACGTTTCTATGCCACATGCGAAGAGTGGAAGTCTGGGTTCAATGCAAGAGGGTCCGCAACCGGTGAGGGTGCGAAGTGTGGAGTCTCGATTTGGAGGCAACCAGCCGTTTTGAAAGTCGGTCATGAAGCCCTCGGACTGGGACTTTCGGCTTCGGGGCGGAGCGTGTATATGGTGCGGGATTTGGGGTTGTAGAGTTGAGGGCCAGGGCGCAGGAATGAACAGTATTATGTCGGGTTAAGGTGGCTCTGTGGCTTTACGGTGTAATGCTTCGGAACCCGAACATATCAGACCACGAGACATCAAATCCCAACACCTAAGCTCTTTGCCCTTGCAGTCTTAACTTCTAGTATATGCATCGCAATGATTAAACAATAGCAACCGATAGCCCCGAGACAATCAGAGTATGATATTCCCCGAAACTTATTGAACTCGTTATAAGGCTCCTATCGTAAATTCAGGGCCTCTCGCTCTTGTTCTCTGTTCGTGCGCACGACACACGATGGGTTGAACGATTCTGCTAAAGCGTCATTACTAGACCCTCACCCTAAACCCTAAACCCATTGTCCTGTTGTCCTGTACTGTTTCCTGTTTGGCAAGCCCCCGCCAGGGAAAGAGATGTAATGTTTGTAGTGAGTTGTAACGGTAGCCCTGTGATTGCGAGACCTGTACCAGCCGTGCCTTCCTTGAGCGAGCGTGCGAGTCGAAACCCATACACCCGGCTAGTACGATTGTTAGAGGGTGAACCCTGAACTGAAACCCAGAACCCTGCAAGGAGCCCAGAGAAACCAGCAAGGCCGTGGGAGAAATCCCCTTGAATTATGTGCAGCCCTACCGAACCCTAACTCAGAACCATCCAAAAGCCTACCTTTGGTTAGTAGGGAATGGAAGAATGGTAGTAATAGTAGTTATAATTGTACGCCATTCCTCCATTCCCTACTAACCAAAGGTAAGAAAGAAAAAGCTGATATGCCCAAGCCTGGCTGGGATTGGAGTGATCCCTTTGAGAAGCCCTACCTGCAGCAAGCCCCCGGGACCCTACCTGCACCCCAAAAGTATGTAGAGAAAATAGCCTTTTAAAGGTGCCATCATTTTACCTACTTTGGGGGGTTCAGGCTACTATTTCCTCGGCATTCGCAGGTATCGGTGCCGGATTTTTCCATCAGGCAGCCGGCCCTCCCAGTTCGCGCTATCTTTGGGTTTGTTATTTGAAGGGGTTTAGGGGGAACAAAGAAGATCGACAGCTTATGCTGCTATTCCCATTCTGCTACAGATACCGGCGACACTTGAAGATTTCCAGGGTTTCGCGGAGGGCTATCTGCGAACCCGGGAACGCCAACGCATATGACAGGTGTCCCATCGCCTCAATGATTCGTAAGACTATTTCGTTGGTCTTCTTCAACTTGCTATGTGCGTACTGTACTATATCCCCTAGGAGGCCTCCCTACTCTGATTGTTAAGGCCCCCATATCAAGGTGGAGTCCGGGATTCGGGCCTTTGCTTGTACTTTATTGATTGCTGTTGAGGAAGTTGACAAGCAGGTCTTTAGCGGTTAGGGTCGCAAGTCAAGTTTTGCAGTATCGTTAGGTGGCATGGTCCTGAGCTTGACTCGATTCGGTAGGATTAGCTCTGTTCCGCTGCAGCTTCGTTTTTTTGAGGCTCAGGGCTTTAAATCCGCTAAACCCCAACAGGCCCTATAAGCACTAGTTCGACCTTAATTTCCAGTGCAGGGTTTGGGTTTTCAGGACTCGTAGCTTTTAGGAAGTCAGGGCTTCGCTGCGACACGGCTAAGGCCAGTCAGCTTGCAGTGGCTGCACCAAAGATGACACCCGTGGAGATCGCTGGGGCCTGAATGATCCTGAGGGCTTCGGGTTTCGGCTTTGAGTTTCGGGACTGATACCATAATAATATTAATAATAATAATACTAATAATAATAATAATAATAGTAATAGTAGTAGTAGTCGTCGTAGTAGTAGTAGTTGTACTCATGCGATTAAACTTGCACGACGTTGCAGACCCCCTGCCCTGAGAAGTATGGAGTGTTTTGTGTCTGCAAGTTAGTATAATCTAGTCATGCCGGATTAAGGCATGTACACGGCCCCATGCCCGGATTTCCGAAGTTGGCCTAATTTGTTTAATTCAGTGCAGTCAGGCAGGGGTTTTGCAACCGCCATGCAGGGGTTCGACGAGTGCATCACGCAAATCGATTAGGATGGAAGCTCTTCCCGGAGCCCCACACAAACCTGCCGTTGTAAAGTACAGTTAGGTGGCGTGATGAACTGAACAGCCACAGAGGACATGGTCTGTTGAAACCTAATCCCAGCATGCCAGTACCCTGGGCCCTAGCTTGGTTTTGCTGCACTGTCTCGAGAGCCGAGAACTTGATGACAGGTTGAAGACGATTTAAGCTTCACTTGGTGCATTAATTTACAGGATGCTCATAGACTCTTCAGAAAACTTCAGAAAGACTATGCAATTGTGCATTGTGAGAGGTCAGACACCCACTTCGCGTTCAAGCTGCAGCAGTCTGGAGTAATGTCGTCGTTGCAGAACAAGATCGAGTGGAACTTGACAGGGGAGCTGATCTTCAATGTTCCTGCACGATACACTCCCCAACCTTGGAAGATCTGTATCGCCACGCCCGAAGCCCTGGGGAGTCGTAGCCCCTCGCTGCTTTGCCGAGTCCAACAGCGTTTGGGCTCTGGCCCAGCTACGCCATCAGCTCAGCTTAACCTAGGGCTTAGGATTGAGGGTTTAGGGGTTTAGGGTTTAGGGGATTCTCCGGTTGAGGGTTACTTGGAGGCCCAGGGGACTTAGTAAGTCGGTTATAAGTAGGGTTATAATTGGGGTAACTCCAATTCGTGTACTTATAACCTAGTTACTAAGTCCCTTGGGCCCCTAAAGTAGGGTTCTGAGCAGGGTAAATGGGTGTTCATAGAGGTATCTATGAAGGTTGTGTAAGACTTTACTTAGGGACCCCAAAAGCACATAAGCAAGAGCATTTTATGGGGATATCCCTACCTTAATGAGCTTCATTATAAGGGGGTGTATATGGGATATCCCTATCCTTATTTCTGCTTATGTGCTTTTTTCGGGCCCTAAATTTACGCTTGGGGGCTTCAGGTTCTGGGCTCAGCAATCGGTTTCCGGAGTCTAGGATGTTTTGCGTGCTACGGTCTAGCATATAGCGCTCAGGGTTTCAGGTTTACTTCTGTTTAGCTTGCTACAGATCCTTTGCGTTTGCACATTCCAGCCTTTTCGGCAGCCCTAGAGCCTTAAACCCTGCTGCAGAACGCCAACTACAGGTGTTGAAGGCAGCGTCGATTTCTTGGATGCCATAGCCGGGGCCCAATCTCCTCGGAATCTGCCTGCACGGTTAAGGGTTTAGGGTTTAGGCTACAACGGCTTCCAGGGATGAGGCTTCTAGGTCCAGCAGGGTTACGATTTCAGGTTTGCTCTACGAAAGCTTGAAAATAAGCCCAGCAAGGCGCCCCGACATCCCCAAACCCCAGAGCGGTAAAGCTACACCAGGAAATTTTATGATTGAACCCAAACTCTAAGCTCTAAGCTCCAAATATAGACCCTAAGCATCCCTAAGCCAAAGTCAAAGCTGCAAGGGCGCGAGCTGTGGGCAGCTGCATCGCTGGAAGCCGCAGGCAGGCACTTGGGGCTTCGTCGATTGTGGATTTCGAGCTTTGGGATTTTCGATTCGGGGTTGTTGGGGGGGGTTTTGTGCCGGTACGCTCAGCCTCTTACCACCGTCGTGCTCACATGTTTAAAGGTGGCGACGGTGCTTGCAGTGATTGGTCCACTTGTGGGCAGGGATTAGGACGATGCTGACGATGCTCATCAACAACACATGTCATCATGGCAGGACCTCCGAATACTACTCGTCCTGATAGGTTCTTTTCGTCGGCATGGTAGTATAGCAGCGCAGAAATCATAATCACAGTCGTGCAAATGTCTATATCCACGCATCGTGCTGCACTTAATCAGCGCTACCAGGACAACAACACAAGCTCGGATGCTGCGGTGGGTTGGAAGTGCGAATTCGGAGCTGTGTTTGGGATTTGCTCTCGTGAGACATCTGAGGAATGAAGCAAGTATTTTTGTGACGACCCAGTGCGACACTGCTTTGAATGCGAGGATTGCTGTTGACCGGGTTTGTATGTGAGGATATCTCCAACACCCTGTGGGCTTTGGCTGCATCAGCCTCAGCGAGCCTGCTCTCACTTCAAGGCACTTCTGAATGGCTCTGCTTCAGCCGGCGTTCACGTGCCAAAATCCCGAAACCTTGGTTCCCTAATCCTTTACGTTGGTCTTCGGTGTCGCGGCATTCGTGCTGAAAGTATATGTCATCCATGGCATACATGTAAACTTTCCTGCTATAGGCCAGAGCCACACCCTCTGACTGGTGTCCTCCTCATGCAATGCCTTGACATGTTACCCTAAACCCTGAACCGAAGCAGTGATGTGACAAACATGTTGCTGGCATCGAGGAGTTTCAGTACAAGCCGTCGCGCCATGCGCTGAGATGTGCTTCATCCACTAGAGTGGCAATGGCAATTTGTGGCGCTTAGGGATGCTTAGGGTCTAGCCTGTAGCCTTCCGCATGCGTTTTGAGCTTTCGCCTTCCAGATCTTGTCTTCGTTCGACCAGCTTTACAAATTTAGAGAGGGAAATACAGTTTACCAGAAAGGGAACTACAGTGGAGAGCAGCGATGTGGCTGTCATGTATCTTCTGCACCTGAATGACGCTGACAGGTTTTGTGCTATGACAGCACTAAACACTAGATTCACTGGATGTCCACGTGTAGACATACCTCAGGTGAGTTTATGGAAAGCCTGGCAAGCACGCCGCGTCCTCAGAACACTCGCTTGTACTCGGCTCGGTTGCTCAGCTCAGAGGGAAGCGCTAAATCCTAAACCTTAGACCCGAGACCCTCAAGACGAAAATAAATGAACATTGCATGTTTTCACGACCGGCTCTTACAACTCATTCGCCCAACTCGGCATAACCCAGCCCGGCAGAGCGAGAGGGCCTTTGCATTGTACCGTAAAAAACCATCCTAAGCAAATCCCGGACACGCCTTGAAGTTTCTAAGGTTTATAAGTGCATAGGTTGGAATCGGAACAGCAGGGAAGGGGAGAAGGCTTGTTTGTTTTTGGGGGGGAAGGGAAGGGTGAGGTCTCATTCAAAGTTGGAGCAGTTCAAAGCAGACGAGCTGGCGATGAGCCCTGCGCTCAGCGCATGTGACCTTGCGTTCAGGCTTTGAGGTTTGGGTCCATGGTCCATTCGAGGTTTGGGAGTCTTCGTAAATTTCTCAATGTATTGCAAGTTCAGGATTTACGGTTTTTCAGCAATTCGTGTTTAGAGTTCAGGGCTGTGCGATTCGGGTGAGATATGCTTCTTGAAGGTTCAGTACGCCACCTTACGGGATCTACTCATCTACTTCCTTTCATGTCGAGGCGTCCTGTGTTGCAAGCTTTCAGTTCAGTTCATCGCGACTCTGTGGGGGTGTGGGCTTTTAGAAGCCAGCTGCAAGGAAAAGGCTCACCGGTTTTCAACGTCGAGGCATGATTTCTGCAAGATAAAGGCTTGAAGGCTGTCTGCATAACAGTTAGGAAGAAGAGATAGTTCCTGGTCGTCGTTGTGGTAGTCACACGCCATGACTGTGTTGGTGGTACTGGTGGCGGTGGTTGTGGCGGTGGTGTTGGGTGTTGATCGTGGTGGTGGCGCTAGTGGTGCTGGTCGTGGTTGTGGCGGTGGTGGTAGTAGTTACCAGTAGCATCTTGGCGGTGGGGGTTGTTGGTGGTGTTGTCAAAACTGTTGCGGGTGCTGTTGTCGTTGATTTGCCGTTGTTGTTGCTGTTTCTGTTGGCGTCGTCATCGGTTTGGTGTGTTGCCCGTCGTCGCCGTGAAAGCCGCAGCAAAGACCAACATAGCCGGCATCGTCCCCGTTGTATGACATGATGTTGATGCTGACTGATCACGGTGGTTGATGACGATCAAGATGACTTTGTCATAGTTGGGTAACATTTTACATTTTGATGGGTACTTAGACCCAATAAGGAATAAAAAGTTACACTTTTATTCCCTATCCCAACCATGAACCTAGATGAAGCTCTGTAGAGCCAGGCCTTCGCTCTTTCGTTCGCCTGCAACTAGGCCGGCTGCGCTCTGTCTCAAGAACAAGCAGCTAGGTAGGGCTTTGGGGCATTTTATATTTTCCCTTATTGGGCTTAAGAGGATCTTGTTTACTAATATTTTTCAAAAGCTTTAAAAGCCCCCCCTAGGTAAGTACTTCTTGCGAACGGTTGTGCCAGGTTTTCGCTTGGAGATGCGTGAGATCAGAGTACCCCGGGGCAGCGGTCGTCATGATTCCAAAGCCAGCTGATGTAGGAACCTGATTAAGAAACCCTGGGCTTATAACCCCCAAAGTACTAGGATTCATGTAAGAACCCTAATAAAGGCCCAAAGTTTCTTAATCAGGTTCCTACATTAGCCTACACACCCCAAGCCTGTGACCCGTATAAACGCCAAAGTCCAAACAATCGAAACACTAAGCCCTAAGCCTAAAACCCCCTGCAGAACCATTGCTCACCCCAATCGCTAGCTCTTAGTTCCCAAAGGCTCCATGTACCCATATAGTAGGTTCTTAGGCCTTAAAGTACCCATATAGGGACCCCTTTAAGGCCTAAGTACCTACTATATGGGTACATGGAGTCTTAGGGGTTGTAGCACACCGGGGACCCTGCCACTGATACCACCACTCCTCAGCTCCTGTGGTCCTACGGCTGATGATCTAAATCCTGCATTACCCATAATGAGGAATATACCATAATTCCCGTAGTGTAGGGTCCTTAAGGTAACGCAGGGTTTATATCATCAACAGTATGCCCTGAAATTCCCAAACATTTTCTGAGCATTCGCATGCTTAGCTTCACGGACGTTGGAGTTTATCACTGCATTTGTAAGAGGTGCGCAGCGATGTCAAAGGGTAGACGTCATGCTTAGGCAAAATCAACGATTCTAGCTGCCTTGCACATGATATGCGACGGCCTTTTGTCTGGCTCAAGGTTGTAGTGAAGTAGCTACATCGTAGGATCTGGATTATTAGTTAGTAGACTCCACCTGCTTTAGTGTGCATTGCAGCCACTTGCCGGTGATTTCGGATTTAGTGGTTCCTAGCGGTCCTAGCACAAACCTTGACAGTTGGCTTGATGTGTTGAGTGTTTGGTGGTTGGTCAACAGCACAGTGGCGTAGTTTGATCTGAGAACAGGAAAGAAGAGAGGTTCAGATTGCTACCCTTTCAATATTTTTTAGACTTAGACGCAGGCTGCAGGCGTTTCTATGCTGTTGTGCGATTTTGTCCAGGGACGAAGCAATTCTTACTGAGGTGCCTCGGGGCCCGGAGGGCTTGGCTTAGGGGTTGAAAACATGAAAATGAGCGGGCTCCGGCCATGGATTGTAGATTACTTTAAGTTTTGCGGACATCACCATGATATCCTTTCCCGCAGCAGTTTCGATACGTGGTTGCTGATGGTACTTTTTGGGAATCCATGTTATCAAACCCCAAGAGCGTGAGAGCTGCCTGCTCAGAGCGAGAGCCATTCTGCCAACTCTGGCAAGGGATCAGCTCCCTCTCATTCCCATACTGAGCCTTGAACAGGGCTTTTGCTCCTGATCGCGGACATCACGTACTGAAATGTAAAGCTTCTTTGGCAGACCTGCCCAGAGCTACGCTTGGAAGATCAAAGCTTGTCACAAGTTACAATGTGATTGATCCCAGGCAGACATGGCACTGAGCAGCACAGAGCTCTTTCGCACCATGGCTCGAAGTTGGTTGCTTGCCGAACTATTTCTGGCATGTGTCTAAATAAGTCGTGAGCCGGGAGTAGAGAGTAAGTAGTGGCAGTAGTAGAAGCAGTAGCAACGGCAGCAGCACTAGCAGTAGTAGCAGTAGTGGCGGTAGTAGTGGTGATAGTGGTAGCAGTAGCTGTAGCAGTAGTAGCAGTAGTAGCAGTAGTGGTAGTAGTAGTAGTAGTAGTAGTCTAGTAGTAGTAGTCGTCGTAGTAGTCGTAGTAGTAGCAGTAGCAGCTACGCAGTAGCTACGTAGGAACTGTGGTAGTAGTCGTCGTCGTAGTAGCAGTCGTAGTCGTCGTAGTGCTAGTCGGAAGTGGTCGTGGTAGTGGTAGCCGTAGCAGTAGTAGTAGTAGTAGTAGTAGTAGTAGTAGTTGTAGTTGTAGCAGCAGCAGCAGTAGTAGTAGTAGTAGTAGTAGATAGTAGTAGTCGTAGTGGTGGTAGGAGTAGTCGTCGTCGTGGTAGTAGTAGTTGTTGTTGTTGTTGTGGTCGTTGTTGTAGTCGTAGTAGTAGTTGTAGTAGTCGTAGTAGTAGTAGTCGTCGTCGTAGTAGTAGTAGTAGTGGTAGTGGTAGTGGTAGCAGTGGAAGTAGTAGTGGTGGTAGTAGTCGTCGTAGTAGTTGCAGTAGTAGTGGTGTTGGGGTGGTAGTGGTAGTGGTAGTGGTGGTGGTGGTGGTGGTAGTAGTAGTAGCAGTAGTAGTAGTAGTAGCAGTAGTAGGTAGTAGTAGGGGCGAAGCACTGTAGGACATGCTTCCTTCAGTCGAGCCCTCAGCCCAAACCCCCTGAGGTCCCAGAACTTGCTATCTAAATTCCAACCCCCGAAAGCCAAAAACAGTTAAACACCACCAGGCTAATATCTAAAGCCCCAACATCTTAAAGCTCTAACAGAAAGCCAAAAAAACATCATTCCTATCCTAAAGCCCTAAACGCTATAACCTCCCCCTTCCGTTCCGTTCAGTGCTCAGGTGTCAAGGACATTGCAAACGCCCGAAGGGAGGGCAATGCATCTTGGCTCCCTCCTGCTTCGTCGGGTTCTGGAGCTTAGGGGAAAGATTCGGGTTTAGGGTTTAAGGTTACGGTTTTGGGGCTGAGGGTAAAGATTAAGGTTTAGGGTTTAAGCTCAGGGTTTTGGCGCTTAGAGTCTAGGGATCAGCGATTTCCTGGCATCAAGGAGCCCTGATGCAAAAGGGTTTAGATACCACCGGAAGACTACAATCAGAGTGTCCGTGCGATGCAAACACGGCATATACTATAGGGGCCTAAATAATTACCTATGCTATTTTGGGGGCTCCTTATTATAGTCATAGTATAATGAGCCCCAAAACCGATTCTAATTATTAAGGCCCCTATACTATATGTTTCAAATTTCACCTTCTGAGGACCCTGTTCCCTCAAGAAGGAACCCAAGATATCAGCAACACTTTCAGCGAAGTTTCAACGCTTTCAACAGCAACTAGCGAGCCTAGAGGGTGCTTTAGGGGTCTCAATATTTACCAATACTAGTGTGCGTGTTCCTTACTATGATTATAGTATAATATACCCCCGAACCCTAACTATTCTAATTATCTTATTAAGGCCCTATAGCGGGCTGCACCTTTCAACAACAATGATGTCTCAACGAAGGCTTAGACCCGGGAACTCCGTGGGTGTTTCCTGGAGGAGTGGGTTCTACTCAGAGTCTACATATACATCTAGAAGTTTCGGCACCGAACGTAAAGGACTGTGAAGTGTCGGCATAAGTTGAGCCTTTCCGTTGTTAGATCCGAAAGGTTTCTGGGGTTTGCCAATGTCTGCCACGTCTACAGTAGAAGCCAGAAAGTTGGAACATGGCTTTAGGAGGATCAGTGCTAGGATCCCTTATACTTTACCTTAAGGGCATGAGGAGATTGATGTTCCAACTTTCTGGCTTCTACTGTAGGCCGTGTGCACTCACCAGCAAGCCTCCTCCCGTCTATGTGGTCCTCCGGTTCTACCATAACCCGTTTTTGCCGGGTGCAAACCGTGATTCGAGCATCTCATTGTTGGAAGTGCAAAGGATCTTGCCAACCACTCGGTTATGCTAGTTTACGATCAGGATTGGAGTTTCGGAGCCTGGCCTGAGCAGTTTTTCGCGGGAAGGTTTGGGGTTCGAAGGGTTTGGGGTTCTGGGATTCTTCAACGATCCGGGGTCTTCGGTGCTGCAAGACGCCTGATTCGTTTTACATTGGAACTGTTTAGAACTCCTAGCCCTGAACCTAAACCCTGTAGACTCTCTCCTTGTTTTCTTTAGGCACTCCCCCTTTAGCCACTCCCCCACTGCTCTACCGAAGCCTTTTGCCGAGGATGTGTCCGACGCCTGGGACTTAGCACTGGTTCCAGAGAGTGTTTTCCCTGGACCTCGACCCGAAAACACTTATCTTCTATCGTCTACGAAGAGATATACATATATATATACTACACGTCATATGCAATATGAAACATCTGTACACACACACATATATATATACGCATGCGCATGTATGGGACATCTTTTCAGGAGCCCTAGAAAGGCAGGATATATATCGTGTACAAGGTCCAGATGTCCCTTGGAGCCCGCGGATCTCAAACCTTGGCCTGATGCCCTAAACCTAGGTAGGGCTTTGGGACATTTTATATTTTCCCTTATTGGGCTTAAGTTTAAGAGGATCTTATTTACTAATATTTTGCAAAAGCTTTAAAAGCCCCACCTAGTAAACTCTGAAACGAGTGTAGACGTAAGCCCCAAGTTACAGTTTGCAAGTGTCAGGGATTAAGATGCTTAAGGGTTTTTGGGGGGGTTGGACCATACCTGAACTGAGCTTTTAGGGGTCTTGTTTCGGAATCATTCCAGTTTATCTGCACTTTGGCTTGGTCCTATATAGTCTTGCTCCATCATGGAGCCTTAAATCCTCTGCACTTCCAGCACGAACCCAAGCCCTCGACCCGACTCTAATCCCAAATCTGAGGCCTTCTCGGACGTGAGCGCTTGCTCTGACACCGACCAGTATCGAGTGAACGAGCGCCCACGCTACGGTGCGGAATGGGAGGCTCAGACTTTGGGGCGGCATAGCCTTCTTACGAGTCTTTCCCGAAGCCCCGAGTCCTAAGCCTCAGCACTGCGCTTCGGCTGTAGCTGAAGTGCTGTAGATGCTGGGAGGGGCTGTTTGGGATAGAGATTTATGGAGCCACATCGTGGTCTTACGTGGCATCTCAGGGCTCAACACATCTTGAGCTTCGATGCGCGCTGTTTTCAGCCATTGTCATCGGCATGAAAGATAAGAACCAGCGAGCTATGCCGTTTCATCCTGGTCGTTTTGTTGCCAGTGTTGTTTTCATGCGCTTGTCGATTAAGCGTTGGCGTGTTTGTAAAGTGTGGGTGAGAGGTGTAGACATGTCGTGGGTTCATGGGAAAGTGTGGCTCTTGTCGTCATGGGCTCAGTTCTGGAGCCGTGAATTCTGTGAAACACTTCTTATGGCCGGCCTGGTGGCCTATACTATATAATTCTAATAAGGAGCCCCCAAGATACAGTAGTAGTTGTAATTTTTGGGTACGGGCGCACCAGGCGCCACGTTGCAGTCGTACTTAGAAAGTGCGCGAAACTGCGGTGTCAGCACGATTTATGCAAACAAAAACAGGTTTGTAGCACATCACGGTTAATTAACAAGATCATCAGCAGCATCATCAGAATCATCATTGTCTTTATCATCAACATCAGCATCAATTTTTGCTCACAGGATTCTCACAGCTTCATCAGAGACTTGTAACAGCTGTTCTCACAGACACTGGGGAACCGGATTTCATTACAGAGTTCTCACAGAACCCGCTTGCAGCTTTCCCACAGATTTCTCGCAGAAAACAAGACCTTGATGATTCCCATGCCATCAGCACTCGAGAGGATATGCGACGGCCGGACGCTATTAAGCCCCCCATCCCCCCCACCCCCCCAGTCCTAGACAGCAGCAGAAACTTTGGGACTGTCCTGTAGAAACAGTAAAAACGCATGATGTCACGCGGCGCCCTATGCGCCCGCTACCAATTTTTTTTAGCCCCCTACATATTATATTAACCTGTAATTGCTGAATGCAATACATGTACAGCAGCTGTATGAAGCGAAGGCTCCGTGGACGAAAGCCTGCAGCAGCAGTAGCAGCAGCAGCAATTGAAGACCATGTACGTGCGAACTTAATCAGAAAGGGTTTAGGGTTCAAGAGACCTCGTTGAAAAGGAGGCTTTAGGGCAACTTAGACAGAAAGGGTGCCTTTTTTGGGCAAGCCCTCCCGCACGGACGCACAGGGACACATAATTCATGTGCAAGCATGTATGTATACGCACGGGTACATGCCTTCTTTCGGGCAGGCTTGCTTGTTTATCGACTTCGCAAGACATATAGCTTTTGCGGGGTTGAAGCGAAACACAACACAACCTACATGTAAAGTGCCCCCACAACCATTGAGGATAGCCCGTAATCATATGATAACCCACTACAACCTATGTATTATTATTCCTTATGTATTTATGTAGTTGCAAATCTCTGCCTTTGCGTTTGAGACATGATTGCCCATACTTAACTTGTTATGCATCAGACAAAGTACCCCATCGCTATGATGCATGTGCTGGAAAAGTGGGCGTACTCATGGCAACAGTTTCTTCCGCAGGTTTCGCAGTGCACGCTTCTACACAACGTGTGCATACATACAGGTGCGTGCATATACAAATATGTCTGTATGTATAAATATTATATATATATACATACACGTGCAATGAAATAATATGCATGTGTACATCATACGCAAAATGGCCTATTTACAGTTTAGACACGTGCACGCAGACATCTGTATATCTAGGGAAAATTAACTAATACTGAACCTTAGTATATGTTGCTTGTTGCGATCAGTTTACTAGTTTCGCACATGCAAGAGCAAGTGTGGGTATGTAATGTGCGTATGCCTGTATATGTATGCATGTATGTATGTATGTATGCCGGTTTTTGTATATACACAGACACACACACACATGCACGCACACGCACACGCACACACAGACACACACACACACACACCCACCCA
>BGNK01000243.1:29008-99008 GCA_003297005.1 Symbiodinium sp. clade A Y106 | reverse complement strand
ATCCACAACGGCAGACGACGTACCAGGCACCGGGGCTGAGGACTTTATGGTTATCAGGGTTCGGTTTTGCTTGCGCCTGCATGCTCCAGGAGAAGATAAGATGCAAGAGCAGCTCTCCAACCTATATGTGTGTGATTGCATGTGCGTTTCTGTAGCCTGATCGCGCCTCGCTTGATTATGTTTTTTTTTCTGCTTGGCTTGTGAGGGGCTGGCCTGGCACTTGCTGCAGAGCGTCCCACTGTGAGGGATCTCTGGCTTGCGGGTTTCCGGCTGAGAGCTTTGTTTCATGGTTTTGTCATCTGTGTGTTTCGGTTTGAGAGCAAGTGGAGAGAAATTAGCGTGAGAAAGCGGCAAAGGCGAGAAGAAAGACAGAGGGACACAGAGGGGCGCGTGCTTGCAAAGTAAATGTGGAATCCTCATCTAGGCAGGTCGCACAAGATCGAGATACCAACGGCTTGTCGTTGAAGAAGGACTCCCCATACCATGTAATGTATATATATATATATATGTACACACACATACATATTCCTTTTCTTATGATGTACAATTCTTCTTAATGTGCATATCGTATATGTTGGCACATCTTCCCCTCGACTATAAGACCTTGAAACATGGCATAGCTGTCAGAATCACTAGTAATGCCATGTCTAAAGGTTCCTTGCAATAACTATCGTAGACAACCCCCAAGGCCCGGCTACCAGACATTAAACCCTCGTAAGTGCTGTAAGTTGACCATTTTCTCGAGCCAAACTCTTTAACCGTACAGAAACCTGACCGCAACCCTACAACCCCCTGCTGTAGTGACCCGCATAGCAACCCTAGAGCTTGCTTTAAACCCCAACCAGATTCGACTGTCCTGGCTCATGGATCCGCTTTGGCGGCGGTGAGGCGGGCGTATAGGCATTAGTATAGTTTAGGATTGTTGCTTCTTTGACTTTGGAAACAGAGGCAGGCGTACAGGCATTAGTATGGTTTAGGATTGCTGTTTCTGTGGCTTTGCACACGCGGCGTTTCGGGCTGAGGGGTTGGTGTGGCTTCCATCGTTGGCTTAAGTCAGTTTGTGACAGCTTGTGGTAATGTAGTGCCGGTGGGCCCAGAGCGCTGGGACTTGAAGGCTGCAAGCCTCGCAACAGCTATGCAGTGACGGCTGTGGGTACCCTTGTAGGATCAGACATGGAACTCTTGTCGGTGCCTAACTTGTTTCAGGACATAGAAAGATACCCGTGGTTTTCACATCTTGTATCTCTGGATACCATTGGCTAAAGCGGCTAAAGCCTAGAGTAGTTGTTTGTCTGGTTTAGGAATTAGGGCTTAGGTTTGGGGCGTAGGGCAGTTTAAGCTGTGTGCTGGACCCTGAGCCATCAGGCCACGCGGAACTTAGGGTGAAGCCGACAAGGAACTTATAAGCCTGCGCCCGTCTGAATTATCGCATGTGAAGGCCCACGCATATTTGCTAGCCAAGTTGGTTGAATCTGAGTGAAAGGGGAGGCAGTGAGAATCTGGGGCTTAGCCCAATTAGGTAATTTGTGACCATGCTTAAAACTGCCCATCCTTCAACTTCCGAATGCATAGGCGAGGGAAGAATACAGTGTGGGCTTGTGTGTGTGTGTGCGTGTGGACAACAAGGTCCTTGGACAGGCTTGGGGTTGAGACTGAGAGCTCGCCAGACCCACCCTCCAAAAAACTTGAGAACAACAGAAGGTCAAGCCAACAATGTCCCGATCTCTAGACACGAAGTCGATCCCTGAGGTTCCAACTCCATTATCTGAAGGCCTCCTAGGGCCAAGTCCGACACTCAAGAAAAGTAGAACAGGCCCAAGACTTGGCTTGCAGGTGCCTAAAGATGGCGTAAGGCGGGCATTAGGCGAGAGAACGCGTGCCGGGTTACAAGGTTGTGATTTAGCTTAAGGGATTCAGGGGATTATGGTTCCAGGATTCAGGTGTGAGTGCGAGGAGGGGCGGCGAGCTTAGTATCTAGGGTTTGAGAATGGGGATCTGGGTGTTTTGATCAGCGTATTTTGGATGAACATGATTCGGACGTGGCGAAGATGCGGCATGGAGTTCGTGAGTATTAATCCTGGCGTAGGCCGAATGAATCCGGAAGGGGTTGAACCCCCAAGACGTGCAGCGACATGCGAGGTGGGCTCAACCACGTTTGCTGCGGAGAAGGCTTTTTGTTTGCTTGTTCGTGTGTTGTTGTGTTTTCAACTGTGGGCGGAACTGGTCGGAGTTCTGAATCTGCGCCCGTGACGGCGGGGCAGGACATCGAAAGATTCACCGACAGCGAGCAAGGTGGTATGAGAAATAGTTATATATCTACCCAACGTACGGCCACCATTCGGCCATTCGTTCCCCCTTTTCCGGGCGGGTGGGTGGGTGGATGTATGGGTGGGCGAAGAGCGAGTAAGTGTTTGAGTGTGTGTGTGTGTTTCAGGGGCTTCATGGGTTTGCCTGTAGCCCCCAAAACCACCTTTTGGGGATTCTTTGTTCTGGTTTCGTAGTAGAATTCCTTAAGAAGGTAGGTTTTTTAGGGCTGCCGGGAGGGCTTAGCCAAAACCCCGAAACCACATCCCGTCATGAGGCAGCAGGGCAGTCCACGGCATCCGCTGGCGCGATGTTTTTACACGCTCCTGGAAGAGTCATGGGTCCCAGAATGCTGCGACCCTAAGAAGCCCTGAACCCCAACCATGAATACCGAAGGCACCTACACTTCCTAGGCTCTAACTTCCTGAGCCCTGCTGCTATTAGCCCGAAACAAGGAGATAAGCTCTAAGAGTCCGAAGCCCTGAACTTCCTGAACCCTATGGGCCTGATGTCTGTGATAAGCCCTAAACAGTCACTGGCCTACTAAAAATTGGGGGCGCGGTAGTCTGAAGCCCCTCTGCAGACACCAACCCAGAAATTGGGGTTTCGGGCGTTGGGTTTAGGGTTTAGGCGTTTGGGTTTAGGGTGTTGAGTTGACCCTTTAGGCAACGATTCAAGCTGCAAAACAGCATGACGAAGCCGAAAGCACATGCAGCCTGAAACAGATGTTGAACATAAGCTTCCCCCAAACCCTAAAACTTTAAAACATTAAATATTAAAGCCTTGAACCCTAAAGACGGACCCATGACGCAAGAGGTGAAGGTAAATGCCTGGACTTCGCATGCTGCCCAACTTCCTGGGAAGCTGTGGAGCCGGCTAGGACCTCCCTTTTTGGAGCCGCGGGCCATCCGGTGTCAAACACGTTCCCTGTTGTTGCGAGACCAGATTTTGCTGTTATGTACCTTCAGACGTCCCCAAAGCCCTTGACCTTACCTTGCTGGCACGATCCGAGGACAGAGGAAGGATTTTTTAGCTTGCCTGCTGCATTGAACCGACCTCCTTCCTTTAGTTATACTTGTTTCGTTATTGCATCCAGATCTGTCGCCCGGAGGGCACAGGATTGGGTGCAAAGTTGTCGCGAGGACCCCAGACGGCACTTGTTTGTGCTTCTTCTTATGGAAATGATGTGCACAAGCCCGGGTTAAAACGGGCAGAAGGTCCTTCTTGACTT
Source organism: Symbiodinium sp. clade A Y106 (assembly GCA_003297005.1). Classification (NCBI taxonomy): domain Eukaryota; class Dinophyceae; order Suessiales; family Symbiodiniaceae; genus Symbiodinium; species Symbiodinium sp. clade A. The sequence goes on along the minus strand of BGNK01000243.1, from coordinate 95,473 downwards.
CGTGCCATCTGCGAAGCAGCATGAACCTGTGCCTCTGGGCTTGTTGATAGTACTGCCGAGTCGACGGATGTTTTGGCAGGCTCGCGATGAAATTTTCCCCGGTGCTGGTCTGTACAAGCATGGACATGTGGCATTACATAGACACCACGTGTGTAATTGTACATATATATATATATATACACGTACATCCATGCATGCCTACCACCTTCATGAGAGTATACTACTGTCATGCCGTCTTGCCTTCTGTTGTTGTGCTAGTGGTTTAGCCAGTTTCGTAAATTTCGCAGCCTACTGTACCCTGCTATGTCAAGTCTCTGCTGAGACTACTGCTCTCCGGCTTTGGCAGATGCTATTGTTTGTTTCTTTCCGGCGTGTAACTGAAGTTCTCGGAGCGGCAGCTCGAATGCAACTTGTCGGGTTCATAATTTCCGGTGCCGAGTTGGTGGTTGGGCTCTCCGCCCCCTCCCCCTTGAACATGCGCTAATTTCATCAATGAAAATCTTTCTCCCGCATTCGGCCTCGCACACATCCCGAGCCCTGCAGCGCGGGAAAAATTATGGGATTGCTGCGGTTCGGGTTTTGGGTAGAAGCCCTCATTGTTACATTCAGCTCAAATACACCCTCCAAACCAGCCAAACGCTAAAGTTCAACCGGATACTTCAGATGCACTACCAAATGGGCCCTGCCAGCTCACTAGAGATATCAGGCTTTGAGTGGGTACCACACTTGGGGTTTAGGGAATCTAGAGTTGGTTTAGGCTTCAGGATTGTGAGATGAGCATTGCTTGAACGAATTTCGGGTTGAGGGACCCAGAAACTCCACCAATCACACAATGAATTCCTGACAAGTCCCTGGCTACTGAAATTCATGCAGCATTCGTGGGTGGGTAGAGGCTTTGGAGGCATTTTTACACCTGGAACAAGCGGTGTTGTGTCATACAGCATTCCGTTATGAAATCTTTGGGACCTTTATGGTGGCAGCGATCCTTGATGATATTTCCTTGCTGTGGCATCTTCCATTGTTGAAGACGGCATTTGCACAATGTGCATCTTTGTTTGTGCGAACATGGTGCGAGCTGTTCTACAGCTCCAAGTAGAGCAATCGACCAATGCCAAATGCGGATGTCTTTCTCTTTCTCATGTCTCGGCACGATATTCGCACATTTCGACACCTAGCACCACACAAGGTTGTATTGATTTTTGCCGGATGTGCAGCCGTGAAACCAATTAAGCACAGCTGACCCGAACCAGACAGCATGCAAGGTGTACCGAACTAGCTCACCTGCAGCCCACACCCGTCACCGACCCTTTGTAGTTTCACAGCCGCAGGTCTGCACTTTTGTTAAAGATCTTGTGGCTGCCGGGGTGTACAGCAGTCGGACTTCAGCTGCATCCCTGCTTGGGTTGTTGAGCTAGGTTAGGTAGGCTTACCATCGTAAAGTTCAGACTCTGGCCGCACTTGATTTCAATTCTGTGTCCATGTATGCGTTTTGGCAGCGATCGAAAAGGTGTGCAATTGTCCAGATGAAGTATCTGATGACCTGGTTTGCACACGCTCCGAATCTTACACTCTGAATCTTAAACTCGATCTTAAGCGGCACTGCGTAAGTCCACATTCCTATCTTGTGCCTTACTGGGCACTGGGCTTTAGCAGGCAACCCGCCGTGAACCAATCCCATGAACCACCCGGAATCGCAGCCTTCTTTCTGCTTCCGAATCCAAGCACATGCTGCCTCGCAAAACCAACAACGAAAGTTTGGGTGCACGGTGAAGGCTTTGCCGTACTGTTCGTGTCCCAAATCTTACCTAAACCCCGAACCGCTCAACCTTCAGTGACCCTTTGTTCGCTGCTTCCGGAAGTTATAAACCAGTTTCATGCTTTCTACTACCGTATTCTCGGCCCGGATCCGTATCACTCGGCTTTAACTGACCATTATACCCATAGGCCCCATAGAAGTTCCTTTTTGGGGTTCATATTCAGAATCCTATCAGGTAATCCCAAAAAACAACTACTATGCGGCCTCTGGGTAGTGTCTTCTATGGTTGAATTTGCTGCGGGGCGCTCCGTTGGAATGGGTTGTTAAAAGCAGTCGGGTTTAGGGTCAGGCTTCAACTTTAGGCTTCAAGCACCTTGAAGAGGTTTTGCAGTTGATGATGTTTCGGCATGGAGTGTCGGCTTTATCACACATGTCAAGGCCTGTTGCAAGAGGCGCCTGGCACCTCCTGTTGTTTTCGTGTAAGATCTCCGGAGGCAGTGAAGCGGCACTGCTACCTGCAGCGGTGCGTTGCATCGGAGACAAGGCTTTCGCTTGGAAACCTCTTTATTGCCAGGAGCATCGTGCTTCGAGAGTTCACACTATTCAATGCTAGTCCTTATCCCCAGAAATAAAGTGTAGTCTAACCTAAGAGCCCTCTGGTTGTTTAGCTGTTTGTGTAACTTCTTTGGAGCCTTGTTCAGACCCTCAGCCCTAAACCCCCTTATCCTAAAAGAAGCTGAAGTTGGGAGGGTTCTGTGGGCAGGGTCCAGGGTAATCCTAGGAACACTCCAGTTGCAGCTTGGGTGTTGCACGAGGTCATTTGAGTCTTGACAGCCCAGCTTGGATCCAGATGTTCTTGGGTTCAGGTTGCAATGTAAATGACTTGCTGTTTAGGCGAGTCTATGTTGCAAGATTTCTGAGTTGCCGGCCCTAAACCCTAAACCCTATATATAAACCATATAAGCCCTAAACCCCAAACCCTATTGTTTTTGTTGGTCCCTGCGTCGGAAATCCTAGATGCCCGTGAGGAGAGCTAGAACTGATCAACGTCAAGCGACGACCCTTGTACCCCCGTGAACCGGAACCAGCATCTCTGGAATTGTAAACTCCAACCCCCAAGCGCAAGTGTTGTTTCTGGACCCCGAAACCCAAAGGCTCCATGTACCTTTATAGTAGAGGTACTTTAAGGCCTAAGCATATACTGGTTGGGCACATGGAGCCTTCGGGAAATATGATGGTTTTGTGTGTCTCCCAGAGACTCCAATATCCCTTAATTAAGGAATATACCTTAAAATTATAGTAGGATCCCTAATATGATTTTTGTTATATTCCTTTTTAGGGATATTGGAGTCTCTGGGCACCCACCCCGGCGAGGCTGCAGAGTTGAAGCCGGCACGCTTGGCAGATGCGATTCTAGCTCTGGCCGCGCTCCTTGTCGCTTTGGGCTTTTGGGGGGTTTTACTATAGGGGTCTTAATAATTACCTATACTATTGTGGGGATTCCTTTTTATTATTGTAATTACATATAGTATAATATACCCCGAAACCCTATTCTAATTATTAAGGCTCCTATATTAGCTGGTCCAGCTTTTAAGATTTGGCGGGGTCTATTTTGCAATCAGGATTCTGGGGTTGGATTTACATTTTCAGAGGTTCTGTGGTGGAGTCTTGGGTTTCAAGTCCCGGGGCAGCAGTCGATTCCCTGGTGAAACGAAAACTCTGGGGGCCCTTGGCGTTTTCAAGATGTTGGAAGAAACTTGTCGACATGCGGGCGGCATTTTCTCGCCAAGGTGTTTCGCCTCAAAAACCCTTCCCTCCCAAAGCTCACTGTTCCTAACACACACACACACAGACACAAGCACAGACCCACGCACCATGCACACGTACAGAGAGAGAGAGAGAGGGGTGCCCGAGGTGCCTAACTCGCCCCTTAAGCCTGGGAGAAGAAGAGAGAGAGAGAGAGAGTGAGTGAGTGAGTGAGTGAGTGATAGCCACAGGGGCGCGGGGACGAGGCGGGGGTTGTGTGACTGTTTAGTGTTCAAGGAGGGGGTGACAACTCGGAAAAACGGATCCCACTCAGTTGTTTTGTACCATAGTCTGGACTGGAATACCCCAAAGCCGACCACTTAATGAACAGATGGGTGGTCGGGCGGGCCAAGTGCCTGAGGGTCGCGAGACGACCCCTAAGCCCGGCAGAAAGAAAGAAAGAAAGAGAGAGAGAGAGAGAGAGAGCGACAGAGAGAGAGACACACACTTCACCACTGCATCCTAGAGTTGTTTATTAGCTTTACATAAGCACCCTACACCCCAAACCCGTGAGTGCTCTTCCCAGATGGATCCGTCACATGTTCGAAGATCCACGAAACATCATTCTGCAGGCGGAGCTCGGCTGTAATCCTGAGCAGGACGGGCAGAGGCGAACAATCGTATACAAGTAAGGCCTAGCAGTTGGATGGCGTGCAGCCATTTTTGATTGTAAACCCGGTATTCTAATGCCTTTGTTTTTGGATCTCTGTTGTTGCAAACTCCGACAGCTGTAGTGAGGTCCTGTTAGCTCTTTTCGCGTAATATCGGGGCCTCAAATAATTGCCTATACTATTTTAGGGGGGTTCCTTATTATGATTATAGTATGGGCCCCAAAACCCCATTCTAAGAATTAAGGCCCCTATATTATAGAACCTTACTATAGATCCTTATAGAGCCCTTTAAGGGTCCCTTTAAAGGGAACCCTATTCTAATTATTACCTATATTAGCCGTTTTTCTTTTATGAGCCCTTCAGGCTCGGCCTCAGCCTCGCCAAGCCAAGCCTACCAAAATTCTACCACCGTTTTAAGGTTTAGGGTTTAGGGTTCGGATGCGGTACAGAAAAACGGAGGGAATCCCAGGGTTACTAGTACCAGATTTGAAGCTTCGATGGGCAGTGGTCGGGATTCGAAAGCAAGTGGGTGAATTCTCAAGAGCATGCGCCTGTCATGTAGCTCCTGTTTCGGCATAGGGAATTTCAGCCCTAAACCCTTCAAACCCTAGTAAACCCTAAACTCAGTGTTGGCCTTAAAACAAACTTAGTATTGGTTGAAAAAGGACAAGGCCGGGCTCAGGACACAGCTCCTTGTTAGTACAGTTCCCCGCGTCATGAGACTCAGCTTGTTTCATGCTGGGTAGCTTAAGAGTTGTTTTGGGAGAGGCGGGATACCGCAGGGCTTGCCCCTTCTCTCTCCGTCACTAGTGTGTTTCCTGGAGAACGACCTGGTCAGTTAAGCGGGTGGCAAAAAGTCGGGCGAATCCACTAAGCAAGCTAGATTCCAAACCCTAAGCTGTCAGCCCTACCAACTTCTGAGTCCTGTAGCCATACGTACTTACAGGCCCAGTGGACTTACTTAGAGGCCCAGTGGACTTACTAAGTAGGTCATAAGTAGAGTTACAAGTGCCCTAAATGGAATTTAACCCAGTTATAAACCCCACTTATAACAAACTTACTAAGTCATACTTAGTCCCCTGGGCCTCTGAGTAAGAGGAGCTGAAGAAGCTGGGGCCGCTCCAATCGAAGGCAAATGACTGTGGGAATCTGAGCAGGTTCGGGATTTTAGGCTTTGAAGGGTTATGGGCTTACAGTTGCGGGAGTTGTAGCGTTCAGAGTTCCGGTTTTCGGGCTTAGGGCGAATATGCAGATCTATGTTCCAGATATGGGGGGGTTTCAGGCTTGAGGTCCGTTTGAAGGTTTAGTTGTTTGGGGCTCGTGGCTGTAGCGGTGCTTGAGCCCTCAAAGCTTTCAGGTTTTCAATTGTATGGACACGGCTGCGTTGAGAGGCCGACTGAGGTTGTCAAAGTCAGCATCTGGTCCTGATTGAAGGATGGGACAAGGGCCAAGCTGCGCTGCGAGGCTCGCTTTCATCATTTTATGTAAACGCCTCAAGATGTCCATCATGCACCTGTAAATGCGAGTTTGTGCATGGACTGGCTAGCATTGGTAGGTGCAGTTGCCTACATAGAAGCTTAGTAGGCATGAGCATATCGCTCGCAGAGCGGGCATCCGATCGAATCAATGCAAAGGCATCACCACATCCACGATCCAAGGGGGGTAGCGATGGCAAAAACTAATACCCAGACACCTCCGACGGTGGTTTGGGACCATGAACCTGCCAGAAAAAAATACCTTTCGGACGTTGTCCCTCAAGCTCTCGTTCATTACGGGAGGTGGCCTTAGCGGCGTGGAAGGATGCGGTAGCTGCCCCAGAATGGTACTTAAAACGGGTAGGGAGAGATTGTCATGAATACTCCCTAGCCTAAAACCCTAAACCCCAAACCCTAAACCCTAAAAAAGGACCCCTTTTAAAGGCCTAACCCGTAAACCCCAACCCGATCCCCTAAACCATAGGTGTACCTAGAGGCTCCACAGCAGTTCCTTTTTGGGCTTCGTATATAGAATCCTATAAGGTAATCCCAAAAAGGAACTACCTGTAGTCTCCATTGTAGTTCCTTTTTGGGGTTACCTTATAGGATCCTTATTATATATTTGGTTAAACCAGAAAAAGGAACTACAATGGAGACTATAGGTACTATGGAGCCTAGGAGCCTATGGGTACTACAATATTTATGCGGCTTGTCACTGCTAAGCTGTGGGCTCAGTCCGAGGACTGGGCCGATCCCAAACCATAGTGAGAATTAGAATAGAGGTTTCGGTATATTCTACTAGTGCTCCTATGATACTACAAGGAACCCCAAGATAGTTTTGGCAATAATTTATATACTCAGTTTACAAAAATCAATTGTATCAGCTTTTCTGTAAGCTTCAAATCGCTGGGCCTCCAGCACAAGAGCCACAGCAGACGTAGTGAGTCCATAAGGCTTCCCAAAAAACACTTGTCACACACTAGTCCAAAATTGTTGCACCCCTCGACCATGCAAATTCCTACCATTCCAAGCCCGACCTCTCAAGTCTCCGGGCAAAAGCTCAAAAAGCCATCGAAAACAAAGCCTCGGGCCGACGTTAGAAGCCATAGAAACGGAGGTTCCTAAGCCCTTCAACACCAAGCCTGCGGCCCGTTAAAACTGTGGGCAAAAGATCGAAAAGCAAGCCTCAGGCCTCTTAGAATCCTTATAAGACCTCCAAAACCTTCCAAAGGCAAGCCTCCGGTTCATTGAAATCTGTACATAGAACCAAACCAAAAACGCGTAGATTTCTTTCAATTCTTATATCAAGCCTCAGGCTTTAAACTTCTCAGAGAAGGCGCCAAATCCCACCAAACGCAAGCCTGAGGCCTCCATGTGTTGTCTTCTACTCAATTGGGAGTTTCCGACTCCAACCTCTCTGAACTATCATATGGGGGTTTCCGAAAATTAGGGGTACCTTATTTTGGGGTCCTTATAATGAGGATCCTGCTACTATAGGGTACTCCCAAGTATAAGACTGAACAGTCACAAGAAGGAACAAACAAAAACACAAATCCGGCCGAAACTGGAGCACGTTATAGAGGGTAGTTCTGAATTAGAACAGGCCGGAGCGCATCATGAAGGGTCACGTAAGTAAACCCGTCCCAACTCCTCAACCATTCAACTCTAAGCCTAAACCCCAGATCCTCCGCCCGAAAACCTGGGATGTCGGTGTGACTTTATTGTTGTAGTTACTGATTTGGTCATTGTTGTTGTCGTCGGTTTAGGGTTTAAGGTTTTCGGAGTGTTGTCCACATTGCCCTCCCGTTGCCTCATAATATGCTTTGTTCATGCATTGGTCGGTAGTCAGTCAGTCGGCCAGTCAGGCACTCACTCCATTCCGCTCCCCTCCAACCACTGGAATACTCTGTGAGGCATGTAAGTGGTGGGAGCTGAGAGAGACGTTTTGACGTTGGTTTTCTCGAGGCGAAGTCCATGCAGCTGGATCGAAGGCAGACCGCTGAAGCAAAGGCAGGGTTAGGGTGGGTCTTCCAAACGGCGTGGGGTTTGGGACTCCGGCATTGCAGTTGATTCCTATGTGGAGTCAAGGGCAGGTCTCGTCTGACATGTCGAGCAGCTCGCACCAGCTAACGCCCCTCATTTATGGTCACACGCTGCGCGGCCCCGCCCCTCCAGGATGCCCCCCCTTTGGAGCTTGGTGTGGGGTACCTCTTCTCCCTGTGGGGTAGTTGTGGAGTTTGGGGGGGCTGGAACGCCAGACGCCTGGCCACGTACGATGCCCCGGCTCCTTTGAGGATGATCCTTGAAGGTACTATGGCCCTCTCGCTCTTCGATCCCATGCCTAGCGAATTTGTCGGTCCACATACATGGGACTAGGAACTTGACTCCGGTCGTGAAGTTCTGTAGATTTTATCGGGGGGGCCGGTCCTTTCTGTTTTGATCGGTAAGGTTCGGAGTGGGTTCGTTAGGCTATAAGCCTCGACCACAAGCAAGACAAGGCTCCGTCATTGAGAAGTTGGGTGTAATGATCTATTCAATCTGACAGCTTAGGGGGCTCGGGTGTGGGAGCCAGGAGTCTGGGTTAAAAGGGCTTGACGGCTTCACTTGAGAACGCAATCATCCGGAGTGGTGCTTCGCTCATAACCTTGTTTACGCCCTGTTCTTGTGACCCCCTGGCTTTGCCGCCCTTGCTTCTTTCAAGATGACTGGGCTTAGGGTGTGGGAGTTTGCAACATCCGTAAACTCAGCCTTCAAATGTGGACCCAGTAGCCGGTGCAGGAGCAATTTTAGAATGCTTCACCCGAGTTAGTTGCTGCAAGTGTAGGCTCGTGTGGGGGAGGGCGAATCCTGATTTAGCAGACCGAGCACCAACGCAGCTGCATCGTGCTCCAGTGAGGGGGAGTGGGCAAGCAAGATTACGGATAAAACTTCACAAGCCCTAGCCCTAAACTTCCTAAAGCCTATAGGCCGTAATCCCCATACCCATACCACATGCCCCGAAACCCCAAATCCCCAAACCCTTCATCTCTAAAGCCTATCTTCCTGATTCAAGCCTTAGGCTCCTGAAATCTAGGCTCCAAACAGCAGGTTGCAAAGGCTCCTGAAGATTATTGGTATCCTTGGTCCCGAGCCGGGGCTGGAAGTTCGGGTGTTTACTTAGGTAGCGGCTCCTGGGTGGTTATCAGTTGGTAATTACTGTTTGGGTTGCAGGGCTGGCGCTATAGCGAGTTGAAGCATCCGATATGGCGTCCAAAGACGCCAGCCGCTCTGACGCCGCCGTTCCTGCGGCCATGCGTACCCAGCCTACAGCAGAATTGGGGAAGACAGGAAGGGAAGGGGGTGTCATGTTTCCTTTTTCTGTAATGCAAGGGCATCCAAGTTTTTGTAATTGATTCGTCTTACCGGGGGCTTTGAAGGCCTCAGCTCTAAGTGCCGTGACATGTGGCTAAAATCAAGAGCAAAAAAAGCACATAAACATAAACTTTCGGTATTGGGACGACATAGTAGGGACAGGTAGCCAGAAGGCAGGCCCCTGCCAGTTTACAGGTCCATGTGTGCTGTGCGGGATCGNATAGATCGCAGCTTCGGAGTAGTAGCATATTCCCCTCGCGAGGAGAGGTTGTAACAGACATGCCATCTCGCTGCATATACAGTCAGCGCAAGTGCTCCCTTTATATAGAAGTGTTTTTTTGCTGTGTCGTGGCGACCCACATGAACTTTTTCAAGCCCGCGGACATCCCCGCACGAAGCCCGCGCGTCCCGAGCAAAAAAGTTTGATACTTTTTTGGGGGAAGAGTACTTTGCCTTGCTTTTGCAGGCACATAAACTTTCTTAGGCACTGATTTCTCCGGACGGAAATTTCCCGGCATCCCGGGAGAATCTCAACAGCGTTGTTCAGCACTAGGTCTTTCCATCGACTGTTGCAACANTTCCCGGCATCCCGGGAGAATCTCAACAGCGTTGTTCAGCACTAGGTCTTTCCATCGACTGTTGCAACAGTGTTGGGGGGAGGTGTTTAAGCATGACGGTGACTCTATGCAAAACATGGTTTCAAGTTTTGCCTGTGACCTTGCCTTCGACCTGTGCATACTGCACATCCGGTGCCCTTGTGGCCTTCACTTGTTGGTTCTGTGTTGATGCCTTGCCGATTCGTCCCGAAACCAACATTTATTAGTTTATGTAGGTGTTTTTGCCCCTATAAAATAGATCGCCAGGAAGGTGCCTCTGATGATTTCTAGTACATGACATGTACATAACCCTACAGACCTGCCTAAACCCTACAAACCCTAAAACCTGACGCTATCAACCTCTCAACCAGGTGGCCTCACCCAGAATCAGCGACGCAAATTCTTCCACAGAAGAGGAGTGGCACATCTCGCCCTCCGGGCCCAAGCCGTGGGCCGTAACTGTGGTTTGTGATATTATGGTGATTTGGAAATTAAAGCTCCCTTTTCGCGGTCCTTATGAAAAGGAGCTCACCATTTCATCACGGTCGAGTTTAAAGCCACAGGGATCGGGATGGCGACAAGGTTTGTGATATATACGACATGTACCAGTCGTTTAGGGCTTAGGATTTACGGCATAAGCGCCCGGCTGCAGACAAAGGTTTATGGCATAATTGGTCATCAGAGTTACAGCCGTTCCTAGAATCGCCGCAGTGATGACAGTACTTGTCTGAAGTACCGCGCTCTTCTGGACAACAGGTTCAATCACGAAAGCCAATGACGATCCTTTCTGAGGGGGTGGCATTTGGATTGCATGGTTCGTGACCCGACACGTCCCTATCAATCGATGTGTGGGGAGCTGGATGTAGGTTGTCTGCATGCTCAATCATGAGCGGGTGTAAGGCCCAGACCTTACCCGATACACCCTATGGGTTCGAGAGATAAGTTTGCCACCCATACGTTCAGGGTCAAACCGGTTTGGTTGCATTTTTCACGATAGCAGGATCCACACCCTTAACAGCATGGTACGCCGAAATGAGGCACCCATAAGTTGAAGCAGCCCCCCACATCACTGCTAAGCCACAGTTTTTGAGCGCGAAGTCATGTCTTTCGGCTACGCTTGTCTGATTGGGGATACCCTCGTCGGCTGTTATCGAGTGTAGGGCTCAAAGGGGACTTCCTGGCTATGCGAGCTTGGCTTCGGGCTTGGATGAAGATCACTGCAGTCGACACTGTAGGTTGTAATTCTAGGCCGTGCGCTACTCAGGTCCTGAACCATGTCAGTATCCCAAGCTACCTTCGGGTTCGTAGCCGTTAGAAGGGAATGCGGGTGTAGGATGCAAGGAGCCCAGACCCCAGCAAAACCTGTTTCAATTGCTGAAGGAGGAGAAGCCAACACTACCGAGCCAAGTTCCAAGCGAGCTTTGGAGAAGACGCCGGCAACTCCCTCAGTTTGCCCGGCTTTTCTTGGCGGGGGTTGTCTTGTTGAATACCCACGGCCCTCACAGGGCACCCCATTCAAGCCTCTCTTTCAGATTTACATTTTATATGGGACCCAAACAATGCTACGATCCGAGTTTGAGACCCGCAGACGTGATCCTGCCAGAATGCAATCACGAAGCCTCAGACTCTCAGGGAAAATTATCAGTTTTGCAAGTGGTCGGTTTCAAGTTGAGCCACACGTTTGGGACCTCGAAGACGCAGTACGAGGGATCCCTAATCACAAGCGTCAAATCTTAATCTTTGGCTTGGGAAATGGATGGAGCTCTGCTGGCTGCGTTTTTTTTGGTGTTTATTCTCAATATATCCCTAAACCCTAACCTTTTGCTTCTGGGATCATCGGGATCTTGCAAGCCTCGTCTACTAACCATCCAGGAGTCTTGCGAATAGTCGTCCTATGCCCTCAGCCTGGGTGGCCCAGTGAGGAGGAGGCGGCAGAAGCCCATTTCCGGGCATTGCGCAGAAGGCGCACATCTCCGCGGTGTTGTTTTGTTTTGCGCTTTCGGGTTTGGGGTTCTGGTTTGCTGCACCTTGGTGGTGTTGGATTTCCGGTCGCTTCAGGCGACTCGCTACTTCGGCAGAAGTTTAGGGTTTAGGGTTTGAACAGCTAGGACCAGACTACGTCGACTGGGAACGCACGCAGACACAACCGCAACAGACACAGGGTTCAGGTACATGCATCAGCTAGCTCAATTTTTTGGGCAAGAATCTAGGTCTGATTGAGATCACAGTACGTAGACACTGAGACTGCCACATCATATGCACACACGTATGCATTCTTTTTTGCAATGGTGACACTTATGTGCCGTATGACTTGCTGGATGACTCTGAATCATGTTTCTCATCATTTTCAGGGGTTTACTCGGTTTAACGTTTCCATTGCAGAAACTTGACGGCGATCTTCGTGTTTGAGTGTGGTTGGCCATGTGGCTACACGCATGCAGATAGATGCGCGCACACACACATGTAAACCTGTGCATATGCATGTAAAAAGATGTGTCAAAGGGGAGAGAGAGAGAGAGAGAGAGAGGGGGAGGTGTGTGTAGCCATTTTGGCTCAAGCCATTTTGGCTCAAGGTGCCTTCAACGACTTCCCGTTCTTCGCCAGCTCAAAAGGGGGCCTGGGGCGGGGGGCATCCGACCTGTGCCGTCGGGGGTGCTCGCCCCGACCCCCGCCCTCCTTCAAACGTAAACGCTAGCTGGGGGAAAAGGTGCCTGGAGCCATAAAGCTCATCCCAGAGATCGCGACACTTTGACGAGAGTGTGACTGCAAGACCGTCCTCATCTTTGCTTTCGAGGGGGACCTCAACCAGGCCCACATCGTCAAGGTCTTACAGTTCCTCGAGTGTCCGGTGGAAGACTGCGTGTACGCTGGGCGGGGGGCTACCTCACTCGGACGGTTGAGCTANGGGGACCTCAACCAGGCCCACATCGTCAAGGTCTTACAGTTCCTCGAGTGTCCGGTGGAAGACTGCGTGTACGCTGGGCGGGGGGCTACCTCACTCGGACGGTTGAGCTAATGGGCAACGCCGGCGAGCTCGCAAACTTTGCACTACGGAGAGTGGGGGAATAGACCCCTTCTTTTTGGGGTTCGCCAGGCCAAAGGTGACTTGGGGCGGGGAGTAAGCGAGAAAAGCCGTCTAAGGCAGCATGCGCGGTGGGGCTCCTGACATGTAAGCCAACCTCTTGCGTGACGTGTATGCCGACCTGAATGGGGTGAGAAAGCAGAGCGCTAATTAGTTTTGCCTGCATTGCCTGTGTCAAACTTCGTTTGGTGCCAACTCTTTAACGGGGTTGTGACCACGTTCAGGGGCCATAAGCTCCACTTTTCCGCTCCACGGGGGATAAAACCTCGCCTGAAGTCGCTGTGCGGAGGGTGCAGCCTGCCTCGGCTCCTAGCCTTTGTGCCCTTTTCTCCCGCAACGCTAGCGACTGTGTACTTGGGTACCGCACCGGCCTTTGGTAGTCTCTCTCTCCAACTTCGTTTAACACCTGGCAGGGGGGTAACCCCCCATTCCATCCATCTTTTCCGCTTTTCAATGACGGGCCGCTGGAGCCTCCATATTCCTCGAAACCTCGCCCCCTCTCTGGGGCTAAGCACATGTACATGTTCTTTTGTACTGTACCATATTAATTCCATGGCCGGTGCCTCAGACTTCCACGATGCGTACACTTCTGCCTGGTTATCGGGAGTACCTATGTTGGCTCGCAGTTTCCTTCTGGTTTGTGAACTTCGAAAGGCAGTGATCGTACCCTTGTTGGAGTTTGCCGATTTAGTATGTCGCTCCGCAACAGTCGGGCGCGCAAACGCGCGCGGGCAAGGGGGTCTCCCCGTTGTCCCTAGCCCTGGCGAAAGAAAGAAAGGAGGTGTGTGTGTGTGTGTGTGCGTGTTTTCGCACACACACTCTTTGTATACATGTATTTGTATGCTGCGCGCGCATAGAAGCCATGTTGTTTGCAAATTTCCGCAAACTTTGCGGATCTGCTCCTGCAGTTCACAGCGATACCATCAAGTTACTCAAATGGCTCACTATACTATCAGAGGCTCCTGAGATGAGTTGCAGATTAATTACATCCTAAGTGTGAGGAGTGGGCAGCATGATAGATTGTTCACTTTGACAACAATGTGCAAAAACACATAAGTCAGAGGTACTTGCTATGACAAGTTTGCAGTTTGGCAAGTAGAAGTCTGTGCGAACTTTGAGGTACGGGCCGAAAGGTGGTAACTGTGAAATACGAGCTATGTGAAGTTTCCAATTACGGCATCGAGACAACGGAGCGGCAATCTGATCGCTTGGCCCTGCCGAGATGTGGTGTTCCAGACACCGGCGTGCCTCGTTTTTTCGAGCCGGTGTTTGCCTGCCTCTTGGAAGCGAGATGATTTGATTTCGGGAAGCCTTCCGCAAGTAAGGGAAAGTCGTAGAATGTGTTAAAGCTTGAGTGGCCTGGTTGGGTGTGCTGAGTGACGCGTGTGTGTGTGTGTGTGTGATGAAGTGAGTATGGTTTACTTGGACCTTCTGTCCTTGCGGACCAGGCGTTCTACATCCCATCAGGACAGAATAGGAGAGCCTTTGAACGATGCCAAAGCCGCAGACAAAAGGATGCTCCAGTATCGAGCTGAAGAGTCCTTGGTGTAGCCAATCTTTTTGAATATGCTCCCGCCACTCACTGTAGGCTGCTGCTGTTGTGTCTGCTACTTGTCGGTTCAGTGTGTCATGATGTTTTTGCATCTAACTCCGGAAGTCGTAGCCATGCTAGGTAACTCGGATGCCAAGAAGCGCTGGTCCTACCGTGCTAGCACCCTTCAAGCAGCTTATGCAGAGAGGCCTGGCATGCTTTGGAGCACCACTCCCTTAGGCTCCATGTACCTATATAGTATAGTATATACTTTTGAGGCCTAAGTATATACTTTTTTAGGTACATGGAGCCTCAGGGATTTGAGCACTCAACGCGTGGATGCAGGGCTTCTATCCTCTTTCGCCTCCCTCAGTCTGGCTCTACATCCCGATTTGTTTTAAGTATGCCTAGGAAGTAGGGAGGCTGAGCAAGCAAGTGGTAAGTAGGTATGTATGTAGGTATGTGTGTATGTAATGTATGTATGTATATGTACGTATGTACGTAGTGTATGCATGTATGTAAATTGAAGGTGGGTAGCTATGCCTATGTGTGTTTACGTGCATTGCAAGATAGACATGATCATTTCATGTAGCTAGTCAGCATTCATAGGCTTCCAAGATCGAATAGGCTTTTGCTTGTGGGAGAGCACTGGCTTTGGAGGATACTCAAAGAGCTCAAGGTACGTGGCAGCGACCTACAGTAGTGAAAGACTCTGGCGCTTCACCACAATCGAAGGCTTTACTTTTTCGGTGTTGTTCCGCGTTGCATTGGCATGGTTTCTCGATGTGGGCCAGCAGACAAACTGCAACAAGCCGTTCGGGCATGACCTTCAAAGGGCCTGACACTTGTTGCAGTCTTGTAGCCTACCGAAATATGCCAGTATCTAGTTAGTAGTTTTAGTAATTTTAGTAACCAGTTAGCAGGAGTAGGAGTAGGAGTCAAGTAGGAGTAGCCGTCCTCGTTGTTGCCGTCGTGGTGATGTAACTGTAACAGCCTCACCAAGACAACTAGCAACAGTAGCTGGAAGAGGAGTCGTGCACGTGCACACGCGCAACTGGGAGCTGCAATTTTGCGCTTTTGTCTCGTCAGGGTCGAGTGGACACCTACAGAGAAGCAGCTGCTTCAACGGGCAGCCCGTCTTGGCGTGTCCATGGGTTTTTCGTGTTGTGTTTATAGACTCATCCGGCGTGTGCCTGTTTGGCTACATAAACAAACAGCGTTTTCCAGCGCTGTGGAGGTAGCCACTGCTCCGACCTCCTTAGAATTCCTTCAGACTTCAGGGCGTCCAGCTAGTACTCAGGAAGTTTTGAAGCATTGCAGTTGCCACTCAGAGTCGCAAGAAGAATCCTGCGTATCCTAGACTGAACCTGGTATCCTGAATTTGTCAAGTCATGGAGCAAGCTTCCCACCCCGCCACGACAAGCTACTTGCAAAACTGCATTCCCCACTGCTGCGGAGAGTTTGTTTGCCTACTAGCCGCAGGAATGCTGTCGGAGTCCGGATGCACTCTGTAGCATGATGCATAGTGCAATCGAAGTACAAAGCCCAAGAATGATGAATCAACGTCCTTGGCCTGATGAATAGTTCTGCTATGTAGACGACAGCTATGCCGCATGCCTTCGCACTACGCTCCAGATTCCCTAGCCTGCTTAACCCTACACCGAAGGCGAAACCCAAAGCCCTAAACTCGTAAATCGGGACCTCGGCGAACGGAAGCAAACAAAAAATCGTCAATCCTGAGCTCAGCTCCTAAACCCTAAACTCCTAACCCTATAGTTCCGCGAGACAGAAAAGTGTCGTTCAAGTTCCGAGTCCACTGCTCTTCGGAGATACCATGCAATGTGGGCGTGTCCTTGCTAGGTAGGAGGGAAAAGTGGTCCCAACATACCTTTCTCTTCTTGATTCTTGGCACTTCGGCCACATCCGAGGCCTTGCACGCCGAGCTTCAGGAGGTCAGATGCGGGTGTAACGTAGGGGTCGGAAGAATGATAATGAGTACCCATAGGCCCCAAAGTAGTTCCTTTTTGGGATTACCCTATAGAATTATAAATATGAACCCCAAAAAGGAACTACTTCGGGGCCTATGGGTAATGCTATTCCTTCGGGCCCAGAAGTCTATGTCATTACTCAGGCCTCTCCACCTGCAAAAGCCAGGAGATGGATTGGTTGTTGTGGTTTAACATGGTTTAACGACATGCAGTAGTCATGTTGGTTGCCGATTCCCAGCTGATGCAGGGATTGAGCCTGGGCTCAAACTCAGGCCTAATATTGTTTAAAGTTTTGAGAGGAGGTTACACTGCGGCCGGTGTATGTCGAGTTCTTCAATGTTGAGTGTTGACTACACGTCTGGGCTGTCCTTGTAAAGGCGGTACCATTTCAACAGAGAAGCTTCTCACCTTTGTGCGAGGAGCTTACGGTTTCCTTTGACACAGTTTTACACCCTAGATTCTAGATTCGTAACATCAGCAAATAAAAGGAGCCCTGACAAGCTTGAGGACTAGAAACCGTGAAAGAGATGTCAAGCTCCCTAAACCCTGAGCTGCGCACCCTCAACACCCTAAACCCTTCAAAACCCTAAAGCCCCACCTACAGCCCTAAACCCGAAACCTTACAAAACCCTCTCACCCTTTGACTGACCCTTCTGTTCCTTTAGCCCTAAACCCCCAAACCCTAAACCCTATGTAAACCTAAACCCAAACCGGAATCCTCCCAACACAGGCAGCGCTCCAGGAAGCCATAGAGGGCCTGGAAGACTGCAAGCCCGCGGCGACAGGGGCTCAGGCTTTTTGTAAACTCTTTAGGGTGGGTTTAGGGTTTAGGGTGGATTTCGGTTCATGGTTTCAGGGCTTAGGGTGGAGTTGGGTTTAGGGATTAGGGCGCTGAGGCTTTAAGTTTGAGTGTTTGCAGGCCTCTCGCGCTGAGGGCTTCGGGTTTGAGTCTGGCGGTGCTGTTCAACTGATCGGCAGAGCCTGGGTTCCCAACTGATCGGCAGAGTCTGGGTTCAAAAGGGTGGATTTGGGACTGAGGTGGGTTTAGGGTTTATGCTGGGTTTGGAGTTTACCGTGGGTCTAGGGAGTAGGCTTTCATTGGGGAGGTTGGCCTTGGCTGTTGGCCGTGCAGAGTTTCAGGAAAGCTTGCGTGTCCATGGCTGCTGACGTTTTGATTGCTGCTTGTCATAGGCCCCAAAGTAGTTCCTTTTTGGGATTACCCTATAGAATTCTAAATATGAACCCCCAAAAAGGAACTACTTTGGGGCCTATGGGTAACAGCAGTCACACCGTTCCCTCTTGCCAAGGCGTCAGAAGCGTCTCGTTCAGCTCGCCCAGCAAGTGCAGCAAAAGAGGCAGTGGCAACTTTTTGTCATCGCCTTCAGGTTTACTTGGCGACCTAGCGCATCGGCTTGCAGCTTGCTAGTCACTGATCTACAACTGTGCCCTCAACCCTAAACTCTGTATTGCATTCCGGGGTGGGGGGGCCTGTGATCCTTGCAAAAATTTGCAAGGGGAGACCTGCAGAGTCTCGCACCGAGGAGCAGGGATGCACGACTGCGCAGAGAGCGGTGAGTGCTGCTTGCTGGTTCAAGATTAGCAGAAGAAGATGTTAAGCGATTTTGAGAGGACGGAGAGTAGAAATGGTTCATCCACCTCTTCAGTGGAGATAGATCGAACCTAAGCCATGAGCATGAGGTTCAGGTGGAGACACGTAGCGAGAGAGCCAACCGTTCAACACTGACATTTCAAAAAAAATTGTCGATTCGGCGAAGCCCCAGTTTGTTGAGCCCGGATTACAGTTCAAGATTCAGATTGCCTTCCCGCAAACTAAACATACCAGATGATTCCTATTTGGATTCACGGTTTAGGGTTCAGGGTATCGAGGCCCTAAACCCGACACCCTGAACCCTAAACTGATTGACCCTGGTTTCAGAATGGAACTACCTCCGGTACCGGGCTTGCAATAGGCTTCGCGAGCTCCTCGCAGAACGCGGCCAGGTCCAGTTGCCGAAGTTTTGCGGGTGCGGTAAAAACCAGTAGCTTCGTATTGCTGGCTCCTGGGAACTTCGGCGATTCGGGCGGCAGGGAGGAAGCGAGCTTTGGGGTCTTCTCAGCTCGTAGTTCGTTTTTGTCTGCGCTACTGGGGAGGATTCGGATGCTATAAGATCTTATAATAGGGAGCCGGAGTTCAGGAGAGGCTCAATCCTGTGGGACTGCATGAGCTGTCTTTTGGTCGGGAGTCCCAATCGCAACAAGCTCCTACTTTTTTGAACGGGTTTAGGGTTTAGAGGTTTAGGGTTTGAATGTCAGATGCTGCAGCGTTCTTGCTGCTCGCGCGAAGCACTACCGCAACTGTCATAGGTCGAATCTGATCCTTAAGTTAACAGCATCTACCCATAGGCCTCAAAGTAGTTCCTTTTTGGGATTACCCTATAGAATTCTAAATATGAACCCCAAAAAGGAACTACTTTGGGGCCTATGAGTATTTTGACCCCGGGATAGCACGCAGTTCGCAGTCGCTGCTTTCTTGGTTGGGGGGAGATTCGGGGCTTTGGGCTTCGAAGATCCACATTTCGTTTTGGGCTCCAGGGCATCTTTGCCGGGCCTAAAGCCCCAAAATAATAGGATTCATATAAGGGACCCTCATGAATGCCCAAGGTTTCTTAATCAGGTTCCTACATCCTAAACCCTAAATCCTAAACCCTAAACCCTAAACCCCCTATCACCCTCAACCCGGGGTTCAGGCCTGGGCTCTCCGTGTAGGGATTTCATGAGACCTGCCCTCCCGCCCAGCGCATCGACTGGCTGAACGTCTCCAACAAGCTTCGGGCCATGTTGCTTGGACATTACAATGTTGATTCTGGTGGTAGTAGTCGTAGTCGTAGTTGTAGTAGCAGCAGCAGCAGAAGCAGCAGCAGCATGTAATAGGAGGAGTAGGAGAAGGAGGAGGAGTAGGCTGAGGAGGGAATCCTCGAACCTAGCCATGTAGATATGACTTCGGGCTCTCTCCGCTACTCCGCTCCAGCAAGCTAGTGACTACGAGTAGTCAGACCTGGATCAGAAGCACCTTTTCCGGGATGGTGGCCATGTGTTTGTAAACCCTAACCCCCTAAACCCTAAACAGTGTACTTCTTGCTGGGCCTAGCCTAGAACTAAACCCTAAACCCAATGTCTGCAATCCTAAACCCTAGAGCGATAAAGAGCATGTATGCCTACATCACAACAATTTTCAAAGACAACAGATGATGGCACCATTCACGAACTATCACACCATGATAGAAGAAGATGAACGCCTGCGCTACCGTGAAACTTGTTTTTTCAGAAACTCTTGCCCCACGGTAGCCCTTTCTGAAACCCTAACTGCGATGACCGAGGCCAGAAATGGCATCGTTCGCTCCTCGGAATCTGCCGAGCTCATTCCACGCTTTGCGTTATATGACGTATATCAAATCATACTTTAGAGAGCCCTTGAAGATCCCGTGATTTTGTAAGCCTCTCTTGCACCTGCGAGACATGTGCTAGCAAACCTTGACAGTCCCACTGCCCGGGCAGCGGTAACCTCTATCGTCGCATTGCCGCCATAGCATGGCAGCATGCATATCCGTGCATATTGCCGTCGCACTTTGCCGTGGTGTTCAGGTTGTGCTGTCAAATGTCACCTAAACCCTAAACCCTCAACCGTAAATGAGTGTGCTGCTCATTTGGCGGGCCTCAAGAGCCCTTAACTCCCCGAGTATAGATCACCCGGCTGGTTTGGTGTTACGGGCCAAGGGGCGTCTTGACGATCTCGCTTTCTCCATCAGTCTTCAGCTGCTGTGGTTTGACAGGAGCTCTCCTGATGGCACGGAGCAGATATGCCTCAGTGCCCAGCCTGCAGAGTACTGCACAAGACGACTCAATCAGCACATTGCACATATTTAAGACGCAATGAAACACCATCATTTTAGGGAAGATATGTGCTGCATGTAATCATAGGTATACGAGATGGAAAGCGATGCAGCTGGGGACTCATGCGCATGGTTATACCATGTTGCATATCGTCTAGGCATCGACAGAAGCATGTCCTCTTGACCATTTTCCCATCTACGCGACTATATTCATTTGTACATGTCTGCATGTGCAATGTATGTGTTCTTGGCCTATTCTGGCCTGTTGATGTCTGCATATCGGTGCAAAAATGTTGTTCGAAGTCTGAGGTTAAAAGAGCAGGACCTTCGACCCACTTTCCTACTCCCATGCTCTCTACACCACTTCGCCTCAAGCTTTGCACGCTGTCTCGATGCGTACGTGAGAAGCAAAGTTGGCACATTCATCCGAGCATCCGCCACTTGCCGATTTCTGAAAGTAAATATGCACAGAGTGCAGATGGGTGTATTTCGCATACTTCGGCATGGATGTAATGTATAGGTTGCACGTGCGCCCATGTGCTTGTCACAATTTGTCACAATGTCTGTTGGCAAGTCAAAGTCTTATGTGCTTCTTAATTTGTAGATAGCCGACAACTACTGTACCCTTGCAGGGCATATGTGCTTTGTCAACATTCAAAGCACACACGTTTGCAGTTTCATTTGGCCGCTTGAACTCACGTCCGAACGTTGCCTTCCTCCGGTTCGTATTTGCAAAACCCATTCATTCAGCAGCCAAGTTTGCGCTTTACAGCAAGCCATGAGATCGGGATTTTTTCCTTCGACTTCGACAGCTTGCCGGGTTGGCTTAAGCAGAGGTGCAGCCAACTGCTACATCCGCCACCTGCATGATGTCCAGCGCTCCTCAGATCCGGTGACGGCTGCCGAGGACGGCCTGGTACTGTAATCAACGCCCGTGACACGCCACAGTCACAAGCTTTGCATATGCCATGTGTTTGGTGCAACACCTCTTCGCCACTAGTATCTAAGCACTCTCTCTCTCTCTATCTCTGAAATTACGATACAGGTTAATTGGCTATAATCTAACAGGCTTCGACCGACACACGAAAAAGGTGTCGGGATTTGTGATCCTTGCGTTGCCAGGCAAGCGGAGTTAACTGAACGAGGCCTGAGCAAGTCTCCGAGGCCCTGACCTAATCATCAGGGCTTTTCTATATTAGGGTTTAGGGTTTTAGGGTTTAGGGTTTAGGGTTTTGGGACTTGAAGGTTTAAGAGGTTTGGGGTCCCAACTCTGCCATGCTCCTACATGCGATCGGGGAGGAATCTGCGAAGGAGGGTGGCGATCAACACCCTGAAGCCCGCGAAGCCAGAAGCCCCCATTCCCTACACCCCTTCCAATGCAAACTGACCTCTAATGACTACAGGCGCCAAGCCCGAAGTCTAAAATCCTAAAATCTGAACGTTGCTACCCCAAAAGCCCTAAGCCCAAAAGCGTAAATCCTGAACCCACACCCGGGATGCACAGGACGCTAAGCTGGAGGCAGCAGCCCGAAAGAGAGGGGCGCTGCACTTGGATGAGAGCCGTGGCCAAGTTTAGGGTTTAGGTAGAGTGCCGAGGAGAATTGAGGTGGCTACTGTTGTTCGCAACAGCAACCTCGCCAGGCTTGTCCCAGGTGTGAGTGATGCAACCCTAAACACAAACTTGCTCTTTGCCAGACTGCTGCAGCGTCGAAAAGACTTAAACAAAAGCATAAACCCTATACGCCCAGGATCGCAGAATGCATGGGCGTCGAGCTTCCCGGGGCTTGGCGACCTTTGCATGCACAGAATTCGCCAGACTTCGGTACCTTCAAGACGGGACTCCCTTGCAGGATTTTCTGCCATGAAGGCTATCAATCATGAATCTGATTGCTGAGTTCTGCTACGCTATCATTATAAAGATTATCGTGGCTACCGTTAGTATCTGCTAGTATTGATGCATGATGTTGCCTGTATTGCCTAGTCTCAATTGGCGTTGTTATATTCGGTGTGTGTGGGTGTGTGTGGGAGTGTATGTTTTTGGTTGGCCTTCGTCGGCCACCCAGGTTTCTTTGCCCAGCATATGCAGAAGATGGCTACTTGACCGCAACAGCTTGCAGGTTTTGGCCGTGCTTCGGACCTGTCGTGGGTGGACCATGCAGTACTCGAAATCAGCCCACGCACATTCACATACACACGGCGGGTAGATTTTGCCTACTTTCGTGGACAACGGCAGACCTTGGAGGAGCTGCTAGTCAGATTGACGCTTGAAGGAGCCACTGGTGCCTCGAGGTCAACGGCTTGAAACCAGGTCTCAGGTTTCAGCTGCTTCGTAGATCTTTCGTTTTGTTTACAAATTTCCTTCTCGTCTCGTCAAGAAATTCTCCTAACGGGTGCATAATCTTGCAAACCATGCAAGACGTCGTGTTTCAGCAGGCATCCTTCGGCATTGGTTGTGGCAGAACCGGTGGAAGTCTAATCCTTGGTCATAAACCACAAATAATGCATGCGAATCACGAGAGCTTAAGCCGACTCTTGGCAGCTTGGGGTACAGGCACGACAAACGATCAACATTTTAGAATGCCTGAATTACCACGCCCCTGGAGTGCACGGAACCCAGCAGCTGTTAAAAGAGTATTAAGTGTGTTATGCGTATTACTGTTATGGTGATGACTAGGAGTTTTTTGCTGCTATTATTACAATTATGTATGTATATTCTGTTTTGGGTGTTGCTCAACTCTATAAGCTCAACTTCAAATCTAGCCTAAACCCTAAACCCTTATGACTGTTATCGAATTCTACAGGCACGGGCGCGAGCCGAGTCGGCTTGGTCTCCCTTGGATGACAAGCGGCTGCTGCAGGCGTGCTGGCGGTGCTGACAAAAAATCCTTTCTGTCGGATAGGCTAACAATGACTCCGCCTATCTTCACTTGGCAGCGTACAACAAGGAGAACCAACTCTAGCTTATAGGGCTAGTAGCGGCAATACCGCGCACCAATTCCGCACAAGTCTTAGAGGAACTGTGGGGTTGATCCCTGCTCGCATTCCCACCAACAGCAGCACCGTAAGTTAGCTCGTCCCATGTTTTTGCGCATGCTGAAGCCTTGAACCGCAGGTCGTGTAGGCTTTAAGGGATGTTTCAGCTGCGTTTCTCCAGACAGCTTGCATGGGCTCTGTGTGTGTATAGTGCTGCCGTTTGGCCAGGATATGTGTCAAGTGCTGGGGATTTTTCCGGATTTTCACAAATGGTCCTTTGCCAGGGAGACACTCAATCCAACGATGGGACAAAGACCATAATCCCCCACAAATGCTTATAGTGAGTGATGTGTTCTTTCGGGGAGCCGTGACCAGTGGATTTTGAGACTTGTGCTGTGGCAGGTTGTTTCAGCTTTGCAGGGCCCAGTATGTATGTATATATATAGATATTATATATATATGTTATATTATATTATATTTTATATACAGAAAAGCGGCCGAGGGTTTGGGATTTTGGGTGAGACCGTTGCGCTGACTCAAAAGCCCTTTGCTGCGAAAGGCCCGCGCAGACCTGGGTGACGTGGACGGCAACTGGGAGTGACCCGGCGGGTAGCCGAAAGTATTGAGTCGCAAGGGCACAATAAGAAGTACGGTTGACGATCGCGATCAAACGCTGGCGAAGCAATCATTCACTTGAAAGCTTCCAAGGAGACTTAAAGACCCGAACCCGAGCCCCTAAACCATTCCAGAGTCTTGAATCTGGGCTTCGACACGCCGACAATCGATTGTAGGGGCCTTCAGTCAATCAATGGACCAGTCTTTGGGGTGCCTTATTGTAATTAAGTCACATAAAGATAACAAACCCAGAACCATCTTTCGAATATCCTACATTAGTTGGAAGTGGCTGGGAACTGAAGAAGGAGAGACAGGACAGTGAGTGGACCGGGAATGGGACATGGTGCGGTGGAGGTCTGTGGGAAAACACTGGGGTCTGCATGTTTAAGCCCGAGCCCAAAACATGCTGCAGGTTGATGGCCAGTCGAGTGCCCGGGCGCACCCCAAGTGAGTGCGAGAATCGCTTCAGGACACCGGACCGCTGTTCTGTTAAATGCAGGGGCCGTAATCATCAGAACAAGGTTTTTTTGCGGTATAGTAATGTATTTACACAATACATGGGCCTGGGCGCTATGAGTGGGCATTCTTACGAATCATTCAGACTGATGTTTCTGGTGTTTCAAGAAGCTCAGGGTTCAGGTTGGAAATTGAGGGTGTAGGGCAGTGTAGGATTTTTGTGCATGTGCCAGATGTAGCGGGCGCTCCCCTGGTAGTCCGAAGCTCGCTTCGTAGAGATAAGCCAGCATCAGCAGCCTGGAACTGTTTCGGGCTACGACAAATCAGAGCAGCTCGACTCAACATGCCTAAAGTTGCCGAAAGGCTCCTGCAAGTGCCGGCATCGCAGCCGGCTGAGGGGAGTCTTGGGCTGCAGAACAGCCTATGCCAGCCCAGATCCCCGAACAACCGTCAGGACCTCGGTTTGGAGTAGAATATGGCGCGTTTTGTGCTTGTTCGTTTGCGTCCTTTGGCAACCTTTGGTGTTGCGTACACAGAATCGCCCGTCATGGAGAAGAGCCCGTTCTAAGTATTGATCGGCTTGATTCTATGAAATCATCACTAGCACCAGCTTCATCATCACGACACCATCAACACGAGCATCCTCGTCAACAGAGCTACCAACATCCACACTACCAACGTCAAAACTGCTGTCTTGGGCCTAGCAGGCGAGAGTCGGCCCTCGAAGCCAACAGCCATGCAATAACACCTAAATACTAAACATAGCTGGAACGTTTCTTCATGGGCCGCGAAGCTACGTGTCCCAACTGCTGTTGAGACCAGGTGATTCTCCGAAAATTTGCTAGTAGTCTCGTCATTGTCCCCGTGACTGGTTGCGAGTAGCTACTCTAAGGAGTGCGTGCGGTGACGGGACGCAGGATGCAGCTGAGCTTCCTTCGGTGGAAAAGTGGCCGGTGCCGACTGAGGGTTCAAGCAACACAGCTCGCTACCCCACACCCGTGATAAAAACTTGAAGTAGTAGGGATCCTACTAGTACTCTCGTGGTGCTCATGGAAGGCAGGGTTAATTGATAAGGCGGATTATCCGGTTTTGGATTCAGGGCCGAGGCACTATTGATTGTCCATGGCTTTGCGGGTTTACGACTTCAATGCTTTGCTGAGCTTCAGTTGGATGCTGGGACGGCTGCTGCCGGAATGCACCTTTCCCTTCAACCCCTCAACAGGGGCAGCCAATATCGGGGACCGAACAACTTTTAACACTATCCACGAGTTCCCTGATCCAACCATCCAGATCAGAAGAACGCCCTCAAAAAAAGCGTTAATTTTCGCTTGTTTGTTGGGGCATGCCAACATACGAACACGAGACGTCCTCGAATTACACCACGCACACACACACACACACCAGATCCTAATACTCAAGCCGGAAGATATGATCTGAGGTTCCAAGGGTCCGAAATTTCTGTGACTGTACGAGGCTCAAGTTGAGGCGGCTGCCAACGCAGCGGCTGCAAGCACAGGCCATGCCTCTCGGAACCTCTACATAAAAATAGAGGTTTGAAGACTCAAGATACAGTATTTTTTCTGTTATCGTTTGGCAGCCTTTGATATTTCAGGTTGCAATCTTGTACGTGCAAAGGCCCGAATCTAAACCCCAGAGGACTGTCAGGATTTCGGGTTCGGGCTCAGAGAATGCATGTTGGATGTTTGCTGCCACATTGCTGGTGTTATGCACGGAGGTGAGGTCCGAATTGTGTTTCAGTGATTGCGCTTTTCCCCGAAGTTGATACACCCATCTACAGGTTCTTCTGAAGCCTTGTTAAAGGAAGCCTTACAACCCCACGCATGTTCGAATGGACCCATATCTCTTTCTACAGCCCATAGGGGTTTCGGATTTCGTATTGAGATCTGTTGAGCTAAAGTTGAAGATGCCGTTGCTGAGCTCAAGGAATTTGGTAAAGCTTAGGAAAGGCTGTTGCATGCAGGGTTGAGGCATGTTTTCTGCTATAGGGACCTTAATTACCTGCATTATTTTGGGGGCTCCTTATTATATTTATAGTATAGTATACCCCAATTAAAACCCCTATTGAAATAATTAAAGCCCCTATAGTACAGGCCTCAAATGAAAATTTGGTGATATAGGCAGCTGGCATCTCGGACTTTCAAAAGGTAGTCATGTTTGGCACTGTGGCTTTGGCACAATCCGTTACAAAATGTAGATGCTTTCTTTGTAATAATCTGAATTTGGTTCTGGATTCTTTAGACACGATTACGCTCAAACCATTTACATAAGAGCCGTACCCACGTTAAGGAACCCTCATTGTAACCCTTAAATGGTAGGTCTCAATCGCTGCCTTGCTGTTTCCAGGCCTTCCCGAGTGGCCGGAGCAGACCCAAGAGACGAGTGTCGAGCAGAAAC
Source organism: Symbiodinium sp. clade A Y106 (assembly GCA_003297005.1). Taxonomy (NCBI): domain Eukaryota; class Dinophyceae; order Suessiales; family Symbiodiniaceae; genus Symbiodinium; species Symbiodinium sp. clade A. The sequence goes on along the minus strand of BGNK01000243.1, from coordinate 68,928 downwards.
ATGGGCCTGCGGGGACTGGGCTTGTGCGGGAGTGCGGGTCTGGAAAGTTATGCACAAGCCCTGTGTGTGTGTGTGTGTTTTCCGTATCCTTTTTGCATCTTGCGTGTCTCCACAGATTGATGCGCAACCAGGCGGTCTAGGCAGCAGAAACATGCGACATCACGTGCTCAAAACTTTTCAGGTCTTGCTTGCCAGTGTTTCTTGGTACATGCGCCAAGGGCTCAGGGCTGGTTGTTGTAAGTTAGGCTGACTTTTCAAGACATCCAAACCGAAACCTAAACCCCTGGAAATCTATCCCTAAACCCTAAACCGTAGGAGCTATTTCGGGTCAGAGCTCGAGGTGGCGAAGCAAGGGGTACATGAGAATAGCCGAAGACAAAGTCAAGTCCTGAAGTCCATGGTATAAATATTGCATCCGAATCAAGATTGACATCGGTATTAATTAACTACGTATTCATTATAAAAAGATACAATACCATGCAAGCTTCGTGCTGCGAAGTCCTCCCACCAGGACATTCCAGATGTTGGGAAGCACCCGCCAAACGATGAGAAAACTGACGTAAGCTCTAAGCCACGATATGTCATGTAGGGCTTTGAAGCCTTGCACTTACACGGCATATTACGGACCATTGTCATAACAACAGTCATGAATACAGACCTCTTGCAGCTCATGTTGCGAGCTTGAGCTTCGAGCTGTTTGGGGGCACCAAACAACGACCTCTTGAGCCTAACCAGTTTGCTGTGCCACCTAAACAGTCAAGGCCAACTCACAAAACCCTCAGCTTTGGTTTCAAGGCCTCTGCAGGAGGGATCCAGCTTTCCCCACCAAGCCTCCCACCCCAGAACACCCAAGACTGGTATAGGGGAGTTTCCAAAATAGGGGACGGACATGGACGGACCCTACTATAGTACCCTAAATAGTAGGATCCTTATTATAAGGACCCCATAACAAGGTACCCCTAATTTTCGGAAACTCCGATAACTGTCCGGCCGGCGCCATGGCTGAAGCATGGAGAAGCGACCGACTAAGGCAGCAGGGGCTGAGCTTCCGGAGTTGTTCCCGACAGTCAGAGTCCGACAGTCAGAGTTTGGGGCTAAGTTGTTCGTTATAGAACACTTAGACATAGAGTTCCCCTGAAGATGCTGTCCAGTGGTGATTTAAAGGGCTGGAGGGTTAGCGACTGGAGAGCGCAACCCTGACTCTCTCTGGTGCTTAGGAGGGAATGGGGGAATGGGTTATGGGACTATTTTTGGGGATTATATAAGGACGACTGTAGGGATCCATTCCCCCATTCTCTTCTAAGCACCAGGGAGCACTTGCATGTCCTGCGAGTGGACGGGTCCGATACTTGACACCGGGCCATGGCCGGAGCTATTCCAGAGACTCCAATATCCCTTAAATAAGGAATATACCTTAAATCATATTAGGGATCCTACTAGAATTTAAGGTATGTTCCTTAATTAAGGGATATCGGAGTCTCTGGGACTGGCCATTCGGACATTTTTGTCGGAGTTCGTGTGTCACGGGGTCCGAACACTAAATTCGTAGCTGACAATCCCGCGTGCTTCATAGGAGATTTCTTATATAGCGTATTACAGTGCATTACAGTGCGTTGTAGCATATTCGTAGGCGATAATCGGTTCATGATTCTTTATAACTTATAACTGGCAACCTAAACTGGACCCCGACGCTCTCCGTTGCAAGTTGCACATGTTCCCAGAAGTTGCGGCAGGGTTGCCAATCTCTTCGGAGGTTTCAGGTCGAGGTTCCTTAAACCCCAAGGCCTCGTGCTTCCATCCAGCTCCCGCTAGTTTAGGGCATAGGCTTTTGGGTGTTTAGGGATAAAGTCACTGCTCCTCAAAGTATGCTAGGATCTAGAGGAAGGCCCTGAAGCCGAAGAACCTTCCTGCGCAGCCCCCTCGTGGACGCCCTGCCGCCGCGCGAGGAGAGAGTGAGGGCCCCCAGCCAGACGTTCGGTGTGGTTTGCATAATTTGCCAGACAACAAGAATTATGACTACTATCGGAGTGGCTACGATATTACCACCATCAGTTTCCGTTCGTCGTCAGGATACCCATGAGAAGTGAACGAGTTCATGTTTTTTTCCAAGACGTGCTCAGGATCGGAAGCAGGATCGCACAGAATTGCCCGGCAAAGAACAAATCACATGCAAGCGTTCAAAGAGTAATGCCGGGGCTTTGTTGCTTCAGAGGCTACAGATGACCTCAGCGGTTCCACCTAGAATAGCCCGAAGTGAAGACACACCGAGGAGTCAAGGTGTGGTTTTCTGAAGTTGGCAAACTTGGGTGTTCGGACCTTCGTCTCGCCTTGGGGGTCAAGTGCGAGGAAGAGATTTTGTGTTCAAATCTGGGAGCTTCCGAAACTTAGAGGTGCCTTATTTTGGGGTCCTTATACTAGGGATCCTACTATTTCGGGTACTATATTGGGGTCCCCTATTTTCGGAAAGCCCCATCTATCGGAAACCATTCTCTAGTCTCGATTAAAGGTTTTCGCGGCTGCTACTCGGGTCCATGGTGTAGTGTAGTCCAGCTCCCAGACAAAAAGGAGATGTGTCCCCGTGATTTGCCACAGTTTCCCTAGCCTCGCGTTTACGAGGCTACGCGCCGAAGATCTTCGTATCTTGGCAGCTTAAGCACCTATGTAAGCCCTCACCGGCGCGAGACGGCTTTGTGGAAGCTTCTCAGAAGCCAAGCCCCACAAACCAGAACAGTGGGACCCTCACTCTGGGTATATCGCCTTGGTCCACGTGGTTTACGGTGCAGGGTTTGGGGTTTAAGTTCAGGCCCAACATTCAGCAAATCCAGCATGACCCCAGACTCTGGAATATCAGGTGGCAATTGAACAACAAGCCTCAAGCCTTACTTGATCCCCGTCGTGCGAGCCTGCAGGATTGATGGAAGCTTTGATTTGGCTAGGGGCTACTGGTGTGACTTCTGAGACGATATCCCTTGTTTTGTTGGCTGCACGGCTGCGCATTTCCTGCTTTGTGGCAGGCCAAGCAAAATCAATTTCAGATAGAAACCCTAAACCCTAAACCCTAAATTCAAAACCTCCTGAACCTGGACCTGGCGCGGCTGAAGCCCCAAACTCCATAAATCCTTCCGCCCGGATTTCCATCTCCAAATTCTAAACCCCTACAAGAACTTATAGTAGAATCCAGAAAGTTCGAACATTATTCTCCTCATGCCCTTAAGGTAAGGTATAAGGGATCCTATTAGCACGAATCCTCAACCCATGTTACATCCTTCGGACAAGCACCAGTCGCAAGGCTTTGGCAACGTAAGCTCCGAAGCTCCGGCGTGCCATGAAGATGCACTGGCGGAAATCTTCATGCACCCTTCTCGCCTCCACGGCCTCTCTGGGCGGAGCAGAGGCGTTTGGGTGGCGCCGGGCTTTCCGCGCGAGGCGCTGGCCGCCCTGAGCCCGTGGCCAGCGGCTCGGCGCTTCCAAGCCTTCCACGCCGTGCTGGACGGCGGCGGCCGGGAGATGGTCACGCACCTTCTGGACATGTACCCAGATGAGCAGCTTGTGCTGTTGGAGATTGGTGGTTTCCTCGGTGGGTCAATGCGGCGGTGGCTCCAGCATGCCCCCAACTTGATGGCGGTTCTTCTCGAAAGGGACTATTTCGGCCAGTCCGGCAAGGAGCTGGCGGACACGGTGCAGAGCGTCAGCTTGCAGAACAGGGAAGTAGGTGGAGTTCTTGGATGCTTTGAGGAGGCGTTGGGCTCTCTGGACAACATGCGCGAGCTTGACGGCGCGGCACACACGCTTTTTTCGAACCTGTGGGATTTCCGAGAGCGACTGGTGATCAACTTCAAAGGATTTCCTTTGGGGCTCCTGGAGGTCCATCGGCTCGGCCTGATTCCTGACCTTGTCTACATTGACACCGACAAGTATATGGATGAACTGTGGGTCGCGCATGCGCTCTGGCCTGGTGCACTGCTAACCGGCGATGACTGGACCTGGGGAAAGGCCCGGGCTGTCGTCATGCGCTTCGTGCGAAAGTTCAACTACACGCTTCGCGTCTCCGCCGAAACTTGGGTCGTCTTCGCTCCGAGCACCACGCGGCGCCAGTGGCGGATCCCACCAGCCCGGCCACGTGGTGTGGCCCAGAAGCATTGGGACCTGCCATGGCTCAACGCTTAGCTGGAGATCTACCTGTGGCCCCAAACCCTACAAAATAGTAGGTTATGACCCCTTAATTAGAGGATCTAACCGTTAGTCTAACCCTTAAAACGGTAGGTTTTGGGATCCACAGGTAGCTCAAGAGGACAGCATGTGGCCACCCCCATTTGACCTATATCCGAATCGGCCGACGAAGTCCCGGATGGCAGTCGACGATTAAGCTCTGCAGTTTAGGGTTTAGGGTTTAGGGTTCCCGTGCACCCGAACACAGAGACCTGGACCTCGTCTGGCAAGTCCGAGTTGCGAGAGTGTAAACCCATGTTCCAACTTTCTGGGATTCGCAGGAAGCCCTGAAGCCCCCCAAAAACTCAACCGCCCTGAACTCTAAGCCATTGTAGATCCATCCTTCACCGCAAAGACCCTTCCTCTTCATAGACGTTTCAGCGGATATCATACTGAGGAGCCCCAAAAACGGGTAGGTTCTGAAAAAAGGACTGGAGGATCGGTATTCCTCAACCCAGGGTCCTAGGGGCAGATGTGGGTAGTTCTCTAAATTAGGGTCCAGATTTAGGGTCCCTTTTTTTATAAGGATGCCGCCGTAGTTTTGGGGACCTGATCTTTCAAGTCTGCGAGCTTTGCGGCTTAGAGTCGGGCTCAGAGCTTTAGGAGTGTAGGGTGTGGGGTTCAGGTGACCTACCTTCACCTACTAGAATCGGCTTGTTTTGCAGGGTCCCTATAAGCCTTTAATTCCGATAGTAGGGTTTATAATAAGAGCCGTCAAAAACGTAGGGTTTAGTAGGTCTAGGTAACCCCAAAGACTTGGACAAGGCTTTACAAACTGGGCAAACGCGGGCTTTGGAGTTTCCTTGTTGACCGAGGGCGGTCCCTGACATTTTGAAGTGAATGTAGGACCTGTAGTCTCCATTGTAGTTCCTTTTTGGAGTTACCTTATAGGATCCTTATTATATATTTGGTTAAACCAGAAAAAGGAACTACAATGGAGACTATAGGTAATTGAGAGATTGAGATACTCTCCTTGACAGTTGGGGTTAGTGAAAGATAGGGACAGCGACTTCCGGCGCTCCTTAAGCATTTGGGTTGTGAAAAGGGATCGCATTATGAGTGTTCATTTCTGTACGAGGATTGAAAACTCCTGGTGCCAAGGTATATCTTGTCAGTTCACCTCCGCATCAACTGCTTCTGGGCATTGCATGCCTCTCCATTTTGGTGCCCTTGCAGCAAGTGATTGCTCCGGGACTTGGCGGCTGTCCGAAGTTAGATATCCAATCAGTGTTTGTGCCAGCAACCTTTGGCTTTTGCGCCCTACTGGCATGCTCGAAAAGATTACGAGCTATCTACCTACGTTTGTGTATCTGCATGTTTGTAAATGCACGCTCTCTTTGTGCGACTGGATCATTTCAGCCGCTTGCGGTTTGGGAACTTGTAACTTTAAGCCTCTAATGGTTTCAGATCTGGGGTATTGCACTCAGAGACCGGGCTTGGATCCATACATGTTTACCCTGGGCCCTAAACCCTAAACCCTAAACGGGGGCTAGGCGGCCAGGGTCACCGGGTCAGGGTCGAAGCCTTGGGACACTGTAGACCAACACTCTGACGAATCCTCCTTGCTTTTCAGGGCCATAGACTCGGGGATCATCATCCCTCTTTGTTTAAGGGCCATACTAGTAGGATTGTGGTTGAAGGGCAACTATGAGGTTAGCGTTTCTTGGGCAGAACTTCCACACCAAGGGTTTTTCGCATGGGTGCTTCTACGGCCTCAGTGCAAGCTGCCGCGGTTCACAACGATTTCGAAGGCTGGGTTGAGGGGAGCGGCTCAAGATCGGGGGGCATAGTCGTGAAGATGAAGGTTTATGACTTTTTACCGGCTTCTATCAGACTCAATGTAGGGAGTGGGGCAAAATATCTACATATGACCCCGTATTCAAGACGACGGTTTAGGGTGTAAGCGTGCTTTCAGCATCGAAAGTTTTAGAACTCTCTACAGCTACAGGGTTCGAGTCTTCTGACGAAGGAATTTCAAGGAAGCTTACAAAAAGTCGACGGTGGAGGTTTCATGACTCCATCAAAAACCTCTTTTACTGCAAAGCCTGACTTAAGACAAGGCAGCTTGAGCAAAAGGGGGTGCATGGAAAGATTTGTGGTGCTTTTCTGGATAGTGGCTCGCCTCCTGCCCAGAAACTCCTTAAGGAATAGACCAGATTAACTACCTTGACCCTGAAGAACCTACCGTTTTAGGGTTCCTTATTATGATTTCCTTATACAAGTCCTTAAAAAGGTAGGTTCTTCAGGGTTAAGGTAGTTAATATGGTCTATTCCTTAAGGAGTTTCTGGGCAGGAGGCGACCCACTATCCGGAATAGGCCATATTAACTAAGGATAAGGAGTTTTGGAGTTTGCCGAGGCTTTTACATTGGTGAAAACGAGAACCAGTGCCAGTAGCCCACACGCAATTCCGCACGATTTAGTCATAGGGAGCCTTACGGGGGGTAGGTAGGGGACTATACTTCCTTAAATGGGCCTTATTAGGTCCTTATTATGGGTATTAAGGCCCCCCTACCCCCCTACCCCTACCCCCCTAAGGGTCCTTATGATTTGGGGCACTGTTACGCATGTCACAATCAGAACACGCCCAGCTCGAGTCCCACCATGCCCGGTCTAGCCTTCCCAGAGACACCCAACCCCTGGGTTCAGGAATGTACCTCCAATTGTACGGGGCTCCTTCTTATTTTACTATAGGGACCTTGATAATGAGAATAGGGTTTCGGGGCCCATGATACTATAATTCTATGATTATAAGAAGGAGCCCCCCCAAAATAGATGATGTAGAGTTTACTGCAGGGCCTTGGGTTCAGGCTCAGCGTGCAGTCAACCCAAAGCCTGCCTTTGCTACAGCTGAATCCGAACTGAGGTCATAGTGCTTCTGAGCCTGGAGCGCGGCGCCCAGCAGCAGAGAAAGCTTGCGGGGCCCATGGGGCCTAAACCCTTTGGCCTAGGTCCTACCTGGGCCCCAAAAGTATGTAGAATAATGGCCTTTTATAGGTATTGGGCAATTGCTTTACCTACTTTTGGGGCTTAGGTAGGTGTCTGAGGTTCATTGAGTTCCAAGGGTTCAGGATGCAGGGTTCCAAGTCCAAAGCCCTGCACTTTCAAGCAACCCGCGGCCCCACAAGCCATTCTGTTCAGCACCCCAAGCTCTTGATCTCGCGATGCAGGAACCCTCCACCCAAAACCCGAAACGCCATTCCATCCAATACCTTATATAGTATACTATAATGACTAGAATTCTCTGCTTCGAGGTTCGTCAGGTTGCAAGATGTCTTGGATGCCACCAACCACTTGGTTGTCAGAGTCAAGGTGGGGGGGTTTTAGGTGTTAGGACCGCAGCAGCTTCGAGATCCAAGTGGGCATGCGCAAGTCTGTGCTTAAAAAGGACCACTTGGTTCAACGGCGGAACGAGAAGAGCCCCAGGTTGTGCTCTCGGAATATACCCTGCATATTGCACTGTCGTTTATGCCGAGACTCTCATGAGAGGAGTAGCTGGCTCGATACATCGCATATTCGACAATATTCAAGCAACACCCAAAGGCGCCTTCGTTGCTTTGATTTCGTGGTGCTGCCATGTTGTGTGAGTTTCCGAAAATTAGGGTACCTTACTTTGGGGTCCTTATAGTAAGGATCCTACTATTTAGGGTACTGCATTAGAGTCCCCTATTTTCGGAAACCCCCATGTGGCTATCCGTGCAGACCACGGAGTTCGTGCAGGGCTACAACAGCTGGGCAGAGGCCGATGATTCCGTGCCTTCGGGATGATTCCAGTGCGCATGCATGTACTATAGGATACTCTTTACAGGGTTTAGGGTTTAGGATACTCTTTAAAGGGGTCCATAAGGTGGCCGACTTGCACAAACAGGTGGCATCAATGCCTAGCTCATGCAGGTTCACGACCGCGTAGCTCGCCTGCCTGTTCGAGTTCCCCCGAACCCCATCATTGCTCTTCAGTGATGTTGATTGACTGCCTGGGCTGCCACTATTACTTCTTACTACTCGTACTATTCCTGCTCTTACTCCTACTGCTGCTGCTGCTGCTTTCACAACAACCGCTGCCACCATTAGATTTTGCATAGCAACTTAATTGTTGTCAGCGTTGTTACTGACCCACTCAACGCGACCAGGTTCGTATCCTCAGGCAGTATACGTCGCTTGTGTCGCAACTCCAGCTTCAGTTTTCCTAGCCACATTCAGGCGAGTTTTCCTAAACAAACCGAACCTGTGCTCTAAGCGCTGAGGGCTCTGAAGTGCCCAGCCGAGCGCCAAATTGAACGCATCCGCACTAGAAATCGAATGCCGGAAGCGATGCCCAGAGGGAAATTAGATGCCACGAGTAGTTTAAGTATTGTTTAAGGGTATTGCATCCGTAAGGCGCGAGTCCTGAATCCCATAAGCCTCATGATGCACCACTGGCTCGAAAGACTGTCCTCGCGTCTGACATTGAGATTTATACAAGTGGGTGCGCAGACTGGCTCTATTTCTATCACGAATGGCTGAGATCCTGGGCTGTGTAGTACTATAATGTACTACATCTGGGTAGCCTCGTTTGACGGACATTGAGGTATTACAAGACCACCCACTCACTCCCAGGAGTTGTAACCTGAAAGCCACGATGACCCCGACATGTGGCTACTTACTCACCAGAACCCCACAAGATGTTTGTCGCAGCCGCGCCATGGGGGTTTGCAAGGGCGACTGGTTGGCTTCGCTGCAGGCAGCTTGCACCCATGAGACTTGGCCTTGATGCTGTGGGGGCTTCTGCCGTCTTCTTAGTACATCTTAGTACCAACAGTTCATAAGATGGTAGCTGGGAGTTACAATGGAGGCCGCTGTTCCTGTATGCTGTTGCTGCTGGTATCGCCACTGTCACCAAACAAACGACAAAGCAACAACAACGGCAACCACAGTGACGACGAGTGGATGATCCCAGGAGCGCCCATCAAGCTTCCAAGACCACCCCATGAGTCCAACATGCAGAACACACTTCTGGTACCCCAGGAAACAACACACAGACAAACACAAATGCAAAAGCACACACACACACACGCACACACACATACAAACAGTCACACTCACGTACACACAAACACAAATGCACACACAGACACACACACACACACAGAGACACAAACACACACACACACACACGGGGAGACACGCACGCACGGCATCGCGGCAGCAGCAGTTGGGCCGAGTACGATTTTGCTACGGGTTTCTGCGATCTGGGGATGCAAAAGCGCACGCGAGTGTCGCGGTCTGCGGCATCGACTAGCGAGCTGGGGCGCGGTTGATTGCGAAGCGCAGGGCTTATTCAATTTCCTTAGAACGAAAGTGGAACTGAGATGAGAAGTCCTGAGGATGCTGAGTTTCCAACTTTGTGGAAGGTTTTATAGTTTCATCCACACCGCTAAACCCCCTGAACAGGCCCCATGAATCCTAAACCCCTAAACTCGGTGTGTTTGGGGTTGCGTCAACGTGTGGGGCCTCCTGAACTTTGTCTCATCAACCGACCTGCCGAGCAAGAACCTCATCTGGCGCCTGAACCTACCAAAGCCTACTTTTGGTAGGGTCCCTATAAATTCCATATTAGGGTTTGTAATAAGAACCTACAAACAGTAGGGTTTGGTAGGTGAAGGTAGACCCTGAACCCTAAACTCCCTAACCCCGAAAGCCCTAAACCCCGAACAACTCCTCAAGATACGGCCTCCTCCACGAGACCGTCAGGCCAGGACCAAAGACACCCTCCAGCCCTCAAGCAACAAATGATCTAATTGTAATCTGATACTATACCAGGACCCCCCAAGGGCCCTTTAATGGAGCCCTAATGGCCCTTAATAGTGGCTATTTGGGGTATGTTAGAGGGTAGTTGGGGGCTCTAGGTACTACCAACAATTAGGAAATAGTTTCAGCATATCAACCCTGAGGAGTTTGTGCCTGGCTGGCTTCGGAAAAGGAGGAGCTGTGAGGTTCCGCCAGGACGCGTCAGCGGTATGTATAAGAGTTTGGGGCTTGGGATTTAGGGTTTACCATAGGAAAACGCTGTGGGGATCCAAGTTATCCAAGCTCCCGGTACATTACTTCATAAGGCTTCCTGGTTACATTGGGCAGCTAATGCTGTATAGTGGTTTCTGTGCTGGTAAAATGCAGTAACTTTAGGGCCAACACACATAGTATATAGCTACATGGACCTTATCGATAGACAGGGGACATGTCATTTCTTTAAGGAGTGGCACATGTCAGGAAGGAGGGATTAATCAGGGACATTGCACTCAGAGGAGGCAGGAATGCAAGCATAGCAGAAAGGCAGGCAGGGAAGAAATTACAAAGCATTGCATATCACTCACGCTGTGCGCTATTCCCAATCTCTGTCCGTGCGTGTGTGTGCGTGTGTGTGTGTGTGCGTGTGTGTGCGTGTGTGTGCGTGTGTGTGCGTGTGTGTGCGTGTGTGTGCGTGTGTGTNCCAATCTCTGTCCGTGCGTGTGTGTGCGTGTGGGTGTGTGTGCGTGTGTGTGCGTGTGTGTGCGTGTGTGTGCGTGTGTGTGCGTGTGTGTGCGTGTGTGTGCGTGTGGGTGCGTGTGTGTGTGTGTGTGTGGTCTTTCCTTCCCTCCAGCACATCTCGCACAGAATATGCGAGGACCAGCTCTCAAAACCGGAACTCCGAGATCCAAGCCGGCGCTAATAACAAAGAAGCCCTGACCAGGAGACTGGCCGACGCTGCTAGAAGTATCTGTGAACGGATCTGGCATTGCGGGGACCTACCGCGGCTTTGCCTGTTGTCGGAGTCTTTTGGGCCCGGAGTGCCGGGGTTGAGGGCATCTGGCATGATTTTTGGCCTAAATTTTCCTGGCTTCAGCTCATGCCCCAACCACACCCTTGCTGCCTTGCAGGGGGCAGACGGACCCACGTAGCTACGTAGCAGTCATCCAGCGAAGAAACCTGCATCATTCCTGATGAGCTTGTCTGTCCGAGCGTGAGCGCAGAAGGCGTGCCTACTATAGGGCCCTTTTTACTAGAACAGGGTTTTGTGGTTTTTTCTCTTATCATAATGAGGAATCCCCCCACAGTAGTATTGGTAATTATTAAGGCTCATATACCATAGAACCCTACTATGGATCCCTTGTAGACCCCTTTAAGGAACCCTGTAAAGGAACCCCCCAAAATAGTATCTACTTATACTTAAACTCTAGAGTCCACTTCGACCCTGAAAGGCTCCCATTCCTGAACCCCCGAACCGTAACTGACCCAAGGCTGTCTGGTTCTTAGTAAGGTTTAGGGTGTAGGGTCTAGGGTTTAGGGCATAGGGTTTAGGGTTCAGGGTTTAGGGTGTAGGGTCTAGGGTTTAGGGCATAGGGTTTAGGGTTCAGGGTTTAGGGTGTAGGGTCTAGGGTTTAGGGCATAGGGTTTAGGGTTTAGGGTTCAGGGTTTAGGGTTGAGGGTTCAGGGTTTAGGGTTCAGGGTTTAAGGGTTTAGGGTTTAGGGTTCAGGGTTTAGGGTTGAGGGTTCAGGGTTTAGGGTTCAGGTTCAGGGTTTAGGGTTTTGAATGGGCGAATGGATGCCTATGACAGTCCCTTGAGGGTCCCTTCCCACTCCCCCATTCCCTACTAAGAACCAGACAGCAAGGATTGCAGGCGAGGGAGCCGGGAGCACCGCCGAACTATGCTTGCGATGAGGCCCAGGGCTCCCCTGCGGATCCAGAAACTCCAATGTATGAAGGGCTTGTAGGATTTAGTGAAGTTTAGTGTTGCCGGGTTTGTTTTTGAAGGGACTTCTTGGGGCGGGGAGCACTAGCATCCCCACGGCCCTAGACCCTACTATAAAGACCATAATAATTACCTATACTATTTTGGCGGGTTCCTTATTTATAATTATAGTATAATGGGCCCCAAAAACCCTATTCTAAATTGAGGCCCCTATATTGCAACCTCTCGAAGCCCCGAATGCACGGGTTCAACGGAGTTTCAATTTCATGTCTCTGACTGAACTCGGGGCTCCTTTAACACAGTTAAAGGAGCCCCGAGTTTATGAGTTAGGGTTTAGGGTTTAGGGGTCAGGCTGTGAAGAGTTGCAAGGGGTGGGCCGAAATAGCGACACGCGTGGATGAGCGTCGTGCATATGCCGATTGCACCAGTAGCTGCCTTCGACGAAACCCTGACCCAAAATCCTCAAATCCGAAACCCGAAATCGAGGTACGAAGGGATCTATAGGGCTTCCGCTAAGGGATCTTTTGTAGTTCCTAGTAACCCTAAACCCTCACCTCAACCTTTCATTCCCTTTCAAACCCCGTCAACATGCAGGTTCCTGGAACTTGCCTGCGCTTTTCTGAATCGCTGGGCCTTTGGGTCTTGATCCATGGCTGATGGTTCACGGTTGAAGGGAATATCTAGGGGAAGACTTTGTCATAGTATCCCCCTTACGTAGAGTAATGTAGTCTTTATATGAATCTGCTATGTTCTTTAAGCATACAGCATACATTTCAAAATCATAGTACATAGATTTCGTAGAAGACGAGGAATAGTTTTTGACTTGCCTGTCGAGCCAGTCTTTGATTGAATCATCGCTGTCTTTGCATCTATTCGGGGATGATGGTTGCTTGTGCTTTTGCTGAGCCCATGCAGCAAAGACGCCTGCCACGTGCAAGGGTTTCAGGGTCTCGATCTGTTCGGAGCCAATTGATCTAGCTCTAGTCCCACCCGGTGTCTTGTTCACTGTAGCTGTGAAGGTTTGATGTTGCAGATTCTGCTTATGCTCTGCATGCGTGAATACGAGCGCTGCGTAGCAGACACGCGGTGCACCAAGAGTTTTCCGACAATAAATGAGAGATAAGAAGAATGCTGACTCCCAAACCCCACACCCGACACTCCAAGAATCTAGCTGTCATCAGCCGAAACGTGACATCAGATATTCAGATGCATGAAAATCTCTAAACTAACCCTACTTTGAGCAAACAGCAAACTAATCCCTAAACCTTCCTAAACCCAAAACCCCAAACCCTAACTTAGTCCTTGCTAGGTAGGAGGGAAAAAGACCCTAACTAAACCTTCAGACCAGGATCAGCATGCCTCCGGTCAACAAGGCCCAGGAGCTGAGCGGCGCAGAGAGGGCCGAAAGGACCGGTGACCGAAGTACTATAGGGGCCTTGACAATTAGAACAGGGTTCCTTCAAAGAGTCTATAAGGGTTACTATAAAGGATCTATAGGGGTACTATAATATAGGGACCTTAACAATTAGAATAGGGTTTTGGGCCCCGTTATACTGTAATTATAATAAGGAATCCCCAAAATGGTATAGTTGAGGCCCCTGTAGTTCAGCTGGCCGCTAGTTGCAGGGTTCGGTTCGATGTTACAACTTCTATTTGGTTTACCGAATGTACATATGATATATGTATACATACATGCATATAAATACGTACACATACAAGTATGTGTGCGCAGACTGTATTAAATACGTACAGACAGACAGACGGAGATATAGATATAGGGTTTCTGTAAGAGTGTTGGGTAAATGTGTTCCCTTACCGTGGTCCTTCGGTCAGATTGGCGATTTCTGGTTATGATTGTTGACTTTGTCGCTTCCCGCCTCTTTCTTATACTTTGTGTGTGCTACGTAAATCCCCGTGCCCAGGTTTTCGGTGAATCAACATTCCGAGAGCTAGGGGGCAGACGTGGGTTCATGTTATAGGATCGTGTAGCCTCAATCTTAAACCCTGAACACCTGTTGTGGTGTTTTGTGTTTTGCAGTCTAATGGATTTAACGGAAAGTAAACCCTCTTAAACCTGGTGTGTCGAGAGTGTACTTGGAGGACCCGGCACTTCTACCGATTGAGCACGCCAGCCGTGGGATGGCAGCTTCTATATGCCACTCACTCGCTTCACGGTTCGGTGTGAATGGGAACTAAGGTATGTCGTGTAGTGTGTGTTTTTGTTGGTGGGTCTTGGTTTTCCGACTGCCGCCAATTTCTGCTTGAAAACATTCCATTTAGAGGGCATGTGCTCGCTGCTTGAGCATTCCTGCTTAGATAGCCCAGCCGAAGCCGTTCAATCCCAGACTTGCCCAACGGCTGCTGTACTACGAGCCTGCAACTCTTCAGCGACATGTGTGACTTTGGCCGAATGTCATGTGTCAGGTAGGCAATGCAGTGTCGAACCTGGCTGATGTGGATTGGATTCCTGCACCTTGCCTGCATGGAGAGCCTCCAAGCTTAAAGCCTATAGGTAACATGGGCCCAGTGATGTAGCTTCATCTAGGTTGTATCCGCAGAAGAGGTCGGGATAGTTTCAACTCGTCAAAATTTCAATACCATGTGCCTTGCCATGGTTTAACCCCAAACACCGAAGCATCCAAAGTCCTCTTTAGACTATGTTGTAAACCCAACATCATCCAAATCCCACATGCCTCAGCCACGCCAACGCACAAACGCAGGAGCCTTAAGCACATCTAGAATATATACGAGATGCGAACTTCGTAAACCCGGTTGGCAAAAGGGACACCGCGTGCACTTATTAAACCCTGCACCCCCTAGAATTGCAAAACCTTAAACCCGAAACCCCAAAGCACACGAAAATGGTCCTGCGTCCTAAATCCTTATGAGGCACGAAAACCCAAACAACACAGCAAACAGCAAGGAACCAATCCTAAACTCCTAAACCATCCTAAACCCAACTCCCAACTATAAAGGTGCTTGGTCCGGCGCCGGCTCCCCGCACAGCACCGCCGGTGTCCAAAGTGCTCCTGACCGTGGACTCCCTCCAGATAGGCCCGACAGCTAAGGTTTCTGGCAGGGCCTTGTCAAGGATCCGTAAAGGTTCAGAAAATCCACCATGCATATAAGACTATCATCTACATACACACACACATATATATATATATATTAATGTATGTATGTATGTATGTATATAATTATACATGTATATATATATATACACACAGACATACGTGTGTGTAGACATGTATATATATATTATAATATTATATATACACGAGTGTTACACACACACACCTACCTGGTTTCTGCGTTGGGTTTCTATGCGGGTGTAGGGGTACATGATTCGATTTTTTGGTTGCTGGGCGCGGGGTTCGGGAAGATCTGCGGTTGAATTCGTGCTCGTCGGTGTGGCACTTGGGCTTTCTGGTTTCGCTGAGGCCACGTTGACCTACAACGTTGCGAGGGTCTTTGGTTGCAGATTTAGGCATGCAAGCTTGTCCAAGTTTATGATTTACTTTGAGGGGATGGGTGAGATACGCCTGTGTGGAGGTATTTCGAGATGGTCTAAACCGGCTTACTTTGGAACCTTTATGTTGCTAGCAGGATGCCACGAGCCTACCATGAGGGAGCCTATCATAGGAGAGCCTCGGTGACTCTAGAACTAGCTTTCTTCTACAGGTCCTGCAGAGTCAAAGCATAGTCAATCCGAAATGTACACGAACCTTGTTTGACCCGTAATCCCCGTTAAACATACGTGAACCGCGTTTCATGGCACCTGGACGTCGACTTTATGTTGAGTTGCTGCCTGTGTTTGGCAAACAAGCTGACGTTAATACCTGATAACACGAACTGCGTGCCACGCCGGAGCATGGGTATTGGCTTATGGGATTCTTTACGGCCCCTGCCAGCGTTCTTATTCATGTGTTTTCATGAAAAAACATGTTTTTTTCATGAAAAAACATGTCCCAGCTCCCGTGCGGTAGATTATTGAATCTTGCGGCATTAGAAACCCTGCCCAAGGCCTACTGAACCGAGGCTCATGACCTTGATGCTCTAATTGGTTTAGGGTTTAGGGTTATGGTTCGTCTGAAGTCATTTGCCATATCATGCAATCGCAGTACCAAGATTCATCCCCGCTTACAAGCACGGCCAGCGCAAATCGAACAACCTGCGACAGGTATTCAACTCCTGGGTGAAATGCTTATCTCATGTCTCGTCACGCAGGTCGCAGTACCAAGCTGTCTGCGGAGACGGCATCACAGGCCCTCCGTTGCATGCACTCTGCATGTACGACAGAGACATCTCACTATTCTCATTCTGAGCCGCTTTCGCATGTAATTCACAATATTGCAAGACTCTGGGAGCAGCCGCATGCACGATTATCCGAAGCCGCTTGCTAGAATGCCCAGCCGGGGCTCCATTGCATAGTGTTGTCTTGTTGTAAGCTGACAGATTTGTTTTTACTGGAAGGTCAATGCATGCTTTGACTGTGCTTGGTGTGATGCACGGTTCCAAGGGGGGACATTGTGTCGTCTAGGGCAACTGTCAGAACATGTTGCTTGGACTGTTGACGTTGACTGTTGACGATAGGGCCTGCAGAAAAAGTATGGAAGGGCAGCCGCCGTACGTAGGTCGTCAGAAACTTCCTGAAAGATGGGAGGGGCGAAATGCAATTCGAAACAGCACCTCAGCTTGAAGCTTGTGTAGTGCTTGTGCCAAAATCCAACCCACAGTCGCGTACACGTTTTCACAGCTGCTGTTGGTTTGTGTGGGCCTCTGTGCGAAATGCTGCCGTGCTTCTGATGCTGCTTATGTTGCTCCTGCTGGCTTCCGTTGTTGGTTCGCACAATTTAGAGCTTGGGCCACCCAGGCAGATGCAAACTCTACCTTTCTTAACTTCATCCCTGCAGTGCCTTGATTTCTGAATTACCAAGCCTGAATCCAACAAAAACGAACAACAACAAACATTTGAACCGCAAACCTGAGAAAGCCTGCCGTGCTTGCTGAGGCTTTCGATGCGGGAGCCTACTATAGGGGCATAAATAATTACTAATACTATTTGGGGGGTTCCTTATACATATAGTATAATGGGCACCAAAACCTGGCAAAGTACGCTGAGCCTTGATACCGCAGAACCAAAATGCACAAGCGAAGGCACAAAGCCACAAGCCGTGTTTGTCACTCAATGCTGAATGGGTGCTGCAACCGTAAGCTTCTTTCGGGCGTATGTGCGTAATGACACTATGAAAAATATTGCCGTTTCTTTTAACAGTTATGCGTTCCGGGTTAAACACTCGGGAACTCATGAACTAGGGGAGCCTTGTACCCAAAAACATACACTCGAAACCCTAAACCAGGAATTCTAAACCCACACACACACACACACACTTGCTGACCAGTCATCCGGTGGGATGCTGTTTGTGTTAGGGTTACTTGTTCCTGTCTTTTTCTTCGTAAGACCAGTCATCCCGTGGGATGCTGTTTGTGGTAGGTTGCATCTTCTCTCGAATGCTATGCTGGGGTTTTCGGCTTTGCCCCTTGCCACTTTCGATGCAGGTACGCCTGGATGGCCAATCCAGGTATCCCCTAGGATGACTAGCTTCATTGGCATGGGTCATCATCCTGGGCCCATGCTTAGGGGTTTAGGGTTCCCCTGCTTGATCCTGCATCCTTTGGTACAGGAGTTGCACACACACCGAACCGGTCAAAGCCGGTAGACTAGTTATGCAGAACAACAGAAAAAGGGGCTGGCGGTTTGAGGCACAAACTTCACGGGCAGTTGCACTCACAGATGCGCACTCCCTCGCAATCAGTCAACACCACAACCCCTACACGCACAACAAAGACGACGAACGAACGGCAGCAACACAGCAACACGACGACGACAACGACGACTGACTGCAAAACAGCCAACACCACAACCCCTACACGCACAACAGAGACGACGACGAACGACCGGCAGCAACCCAGCAACACGACGACGACGACTGACCGAAAAACAACAGCAACAGAACCCCTACACGCACAACTGGCCGAAAAACAACTGCAACACAACATCTACTCCTGAGCTCCTGGACCTGGGGTCTTTCAAGGAGCTGTCCAGCCGTCGGTATAGTTTGCCATGGCTCAGGACACAAAACAAAGATTGTGATACAAGGATGTTATATGATGAAATGGTTATGAAAGCGATTCCTTAGCTCCTTGACTTGGGGTCTTCTTGGAGCTGTCCAGCCAGGCATGGGGGTTCCTTCTTCAAGGGTGTCACACCAGGCGTGCTCGTCCGAGCTTGATCCAGGAGAGTTAAGTTCCAATGGTATACTCGGCAATCGGGGCCTGATTCATGTGGGGCCTTTGGGTCTCAAGGCTCATGCTCCGAGGAAAAGGACAGGTGTATTCATGGGTTGCCAGATATTTCAAGGGATCCCCCCCGCAGACCGGGAGTCCGACAGCGCTTTGGCAGAATTACTGTCGGGAAGCACACTTGCTGACCAGTCACCCCGCGGGATGCTGTTTGTGTTAGGGTTACTTATTCCTGTCTTTTTCTTCGTAAGACCAGTCATCCCGTGGGATGCTGTTTGTGTTAGGTTACATCTTCTCTCGAATCCTATGCTGGGGTTTTCTGCTTTGCCCCTTGCCATTTTCGATGCAGGTACGCCTGGATGGCCAATCCAGGTATCCCCCAGGATGACTAGCTTCATTGGCATGGGTCATCATCCTGGGCCCATGCTTAGGGGTTTAGGGTTCCCCTGCTTGATCCTACATCCTACATCCTTTGGTACAGGAGTTGCACACACGCACACACACACACACCCAAACCCCGCAAAAAGACTTCCAAAAACACCGAGCCTTTCTCAATCCACACACACCCAGACACCCTGAAACCCTCGAGCAAACGACCCGAGAACCCACCAGGCAAAACACCCTGATCCCAAAGCCTAAATTCGGAAGTTTTGGCCTTTTTGAATTTCTATAGCTATACGAAGGAACCCTTAAAACAGTATTGGTAATTTATCGAGGCCCCTGTAGCAGCGGGCCCTGCTGCAGACCATCAAGAAATAGTAGGAGGAGTAGGGCTCTGAATGCCAGAATCCAACAGAAAAGGGCCAGGGTGTTAGGGCCCTGAACCCTACACCCTCTTAATTTGTAACCCCTAAAAAGTCGAAAGACTGTTCTGTGTGTTTTGCCCTCGTGTTTTTAAGATAATCCTAAACTGTAAACTTAAGCACTGCGGAGAAAGAGCCGCTGCATTTAAAATGACCCTTAAGTTTCGCGAGACTGGAGGTGCTCAGCTGGCTTCTCGACCTCGGGTCTTTGAGGCGAGGCGAGCCAGGGAGCTACCCCAGGGCCTTTTGTTCCGGGGTTCCTATGGGTTCTAACAGCGCTTTACATAGGGTTTCATACAGGGCTTCCTCAGGATTCCATCAGGGAGTAAAAGTTTTTGATGGGATAAGATTTGTTTACAAGATTGAGGCGGTTAAAGTATGATTCCGCTTAAGGAACATTCGATGCGTTAACATTGCAATACATCTGAATTACCAGGGTCCATCAACTGACAGCTAAGGTTCTTTAGGCGGGAAGCCCTTTGTCGGAATGATGATGAAGTGCCGGAAAGAGGGTTGCAGGGAGATTGTTTTCCTACGCGACGGTTGAATTTGAAATTTGAATGTTTCGGTTCCTTCCGTACCTAAGGTAAGCTTGATGGACGGATACTTTAAACGTTCAACCGTGGTACTTGAATGGAGGTGTTCTGGAGCTTCTAACCGACTTCTCGTGGGTATCAAATCATGCGGAGGCAGACCGCTGTGAAGTTCCCTCACTGGCACCCCTCTGGTTTAGGGCCCTTCCTGTGAAGACTGGTACTCTTGAATATCGTGAAATTTGGATGTCACAAGCCTATACTGCAGAGCTTCTGATGCTCGGAATTCGAGCTTTACTGTCCGCGGTACAGACTGAAGGTTAGGAAGGCTAGAGACAAAGACCACGGGTGCCTCTTGCTAGTTCCAGCTTGGCTGAGCTTGCATACCTTCTCTAGAACGAACGAGCTCCCGAACATCGTCCTAATAGGTCCCGAAAACCTGCATGCTGCTACACTGGGCGAGGTTGAAAAGCTCCATCCGCACTCAGCCTTCAAACTGGATCTGCGACACGGCACCGCACGTGGCGATGTGGATTCATGGGCACGCAGGTGCCTCCTGTCAAGGGCATCAGCTTCAATACGTTTGGAGCCGATAGGGTTCCTTTGATCAGGTTTCAGAAATCGAAGCGGCTCCTTATGGCATTCTTGGCCGATGGCTTCTCAGAACCCCCTCAACGCTTGTAAAACTTTCAATCAGGGCCTTACCCGAAAGCCTTTAATTCATAAGACCCCTAATTTTGCGTTGCTGGATCTTTCATCCTGGTCTCGAGTCGACGTGGCCTGATTGGCTGCGTCGTGCGTGTATATGAGATACCGATCTAGGCCGGCCATTTTCTCCTTAGACTAGATCCTACAAGCCCATATCAAGGACTCATTCCCGAAAAGGGGCAGGATCCTCGTCCACCCACCTTCCCTTCCGAAATCCCACCACCGACAAACAATCGTTGAGGGGAGTTTCCAGCCGTGAAGCTTGTTCACACTGTTTTCCTGGCAGCCCTGCAAGACTCTACACCATTCTGTCCGAGGTGTTTTACACCGCTGAAGCCTAAACCGTGCCTGGTGACTCTTGTGTAATTCCGGGCTGGGCAGACGTTCAAAGAACAGACCAACGGATACAAATGGAGTTGTACCTAAGCAGAGCTGAAGTTGCCGTAATTTATAGGGCCTTAACACTATACTACAAATATGATATGAGGAACCCCCCAAAGTAGTATTTGTACTTATTTAGGCCCCTATAGTACCTTCTTGCCTGACTTCTGGCTACCAAAAGCCCTGATTGTGAAGCCCAGCAACCTTTCAACTAACCGGACCCTGCATCCTAATGAAAGACGAGTAAGTCATGAACCGCCAAGTCCACAGTTTGTGACAGGCGATGCGAAGGCTTTAGCTGCTGCCTCTTCGGCTGCACCTCCAGATACTTTAGGAGCTATGACTGGGGGTCTCAGGCTTCGGGTGTAATTTAGGGCTTAAATAATTAGCAAAACTATTTTGGTGGTTCCTCATTAAAATTTTAGTATAATGTGGTAGAGCCTGGGTTCAAGTATAATGGGCCCCCAAAACCTATAAGGTCTGCGGGCCGGGTTATGATGTTTGTACTGCTGCAGGGGTGTAAGTGCATTCGCATGTTTGCGCGCTGTATCTTTCATAGCTCTGAGTTGAGGATGCACGAAAACTGGAGGGGGGTTTGCCAAACTGCATGTTGCAACCCTGAACCCTTAGCCTCAGGCATAAACAGAGCATTCTTGCTTCACGCCTTTCTCTGGGAAAGGAGGCCGTGCGCCCGCCTTAGGACCGAAGTAATATAGGAGCCCGGTTAAGCAACCTCTAGTCACTCTGGTCTGTGTTGAATTTAAGACAGATCAGAGTGCTTTAAATTCAAAACCTATCTAGGTAGACCTTTGAATTTTACATCTTCTCTTAAGAGGATCTTATTTCCGAATAGTCTGGTGTCGTATATGAGGTTCCTACTTTAGGATCGACATAGCGACGGACCCTGCAGATTGTCGCCTCGGCAAACTGAGCAGAATCCGCAAGTACAGTGTTATAGGGCGGGGTCTTGCTCCTAAATCCGGAATGGTACCCTAAACACTAAGCCCTAAACCCAGCTCTCGCCAGCAAGCTTCACATTGATGGCAGACTTCGAACCTATGCCTCGCCCAGATTGTCCGAGTATGAGCGCCGAAACCCTAAACAAAATAGCCCTAAATCCTGGACTTGACAATCTAAATCCCTTGTCTCTGGTGGCTCCACGTGTCAGCCTTCCAGGGCAACCGAAGCCATCATAGTCTGCGCCTGCATCCTAAACCCTATACTCTACCCCAGGCGGTAGGCACAACAGAAACGTTAACCCCAACTCCCATAAACCCCAACAAAAATCTGAACCAAACGGTCTCGAGCAACATTCCTTTACTTGGCTTTCATTGGGGCCACTGGAGGATGCCCCAAAAACCCGACTGAAATTATGAAGGCCCCTGTCGTAGGCTCAGGCCACAGGTACAGGCAGAGCGCAGGTTTGCACTGCATGGCGCAATGTGGCGCAGCTGTACCGCTCTCGGTGGCCACAGGAAGTCAAAGGGTGAGGGTGGGGTGCCTTGATGTTTGTTTCATGTGCACACAGACACGTGTACATGTGTTTGTGTGTATATATACATATATATATATATATAATATACATATATACGAAATATAGATGTCTACTGTCTTCTGTGGCTTCTGTGTATCTGTTTTCAGAACTCCGGAGATAAGAGACTGCCTGCGATTTTTACCGTCTGTCCTGCAATGTAAGCAAGCGACACACGTTACGTTCTTTGTGTTTAGGTTCCTAAACCCTAAACCCCAAACTCCAAACCCTACACACTAAACCCTAAAATCCTAAGCCCTAAACCCAAAAATCCTAAACCCTAAAACCCTAAACCCCAAACCCTAAAATCCTAAACCCTAAACCCGCAGACCCTGAACCACATGCCTCGCCTGGATTGTCCGAGTGGTGCGCCGAAACCCTAAGGCTCTGATGATCAACCTACACACGGGAGTTTCCGAAAATTAGGGGTACCTTATTTTGGGGTCCTTATGATAAGGATCCTACTATTTAGGGTACTATATTTGGGTCCCATATTTTCGAAAACTCCCACATGAAGTTGAGCATGTCTAGAACTGAAGGCAGCTTAAGGCTCGACCAGGACCCGCCAAGGGCCCTTTAATAGAGTCCTTATGGCCCTGAATAGTGGGTATTTCGGGTATATTAAAGGGTAGCTGGGGGGTTTAGGTATATGAGCTACTTCTAAAGCTTTGAACCCCGCAGTAGTTGCCTGCAAGACTTGTTAGAGCCTTGACATCGATCTGTCGAACATGTTTTGCTCCCCCTTGGTGTATTCAAGCGCTGGCAAACACCACATCGTGAGCAAACTGCAATGTAAGTTCCGTACACCTGGTGAACTGCACCGCGGTCAGCTTCTGTTTTCTGACGCATAAGCTCGCGCAGACGTTTATTCTTATTAGACCAGGTTTCATTGCCGGCGATGAAGTTCGCCCAATAAATGCACCCGACAAGCTCTTCTCAATCTCGGGCATCTTACAACTGGAGACAGGATAAATAGCAGGACCCCCCTCAAAACAAAAAACAAGAAACAAACCAGAACGCGTCATGATGCGTCGTTAGTTTTGCGGAAAAGCCTAGGCCCCTATGACCCATTTGGGGGGATCCTTTCTTTCTCAGAATAGCCTTAAACCCTGTGTATGAGTGTCAAAAGAACCTCAGATATCCGCCGAAGGATTTCCGCCGGCTCCTGCAGCTGGACGTCGGGCACGGCTGGCCCGTCGCTTCAGCGAGGGAAGCTTTACAGGCCGGATCGCATTCATACCTCCTGCACGGATTCTACAAGGGTGATTACAAGGGATTTGTCAAGGGTTCTATAGGGATAAGGGATCTTCAATTCCGGGGGTTCAAGGGTTTCCGATATCAGCAGGGTTTTCCGTAGGGGTCTCTGGGCATGATGACGGGTCTTGCTACAGGATGCTCGGAAACTGTTGACACTTGTCGGAAATTAACTTTGCATTTGGTGATAGTTTTCCTGCTCTGTTAACTCTACACCGTAATCCCAGGGCCTATGGTCTATTGGCCAGCCTTGTACAGGATTTGGGGTCCGGTGGTGAAGTTGTCCTACACACGAAAGACAACAGCCCCAAACCTAAGACCTTCCGAATATAAGATGGCGCCTAAACGATTATACCCATAGGCCACAAAGTAGTTCCTTTTTGGGGCTCATATTTAGACTCCTATAAGGTAATCCCAAAAAGGAACTACTATGGGGCCTATGGGAGTTACCAAGACTGTTTTGGGGTCCCTTATAGTTACAGCGCAATCTTCCCCCAAAACCTTCTTCTAATTAGTAAGGCCCCATGTTACAGGATGTTGGAATGGCAGTTTGCTTTCTGGGTCTTCGCCGTGGAGGGCTTTAGCTAAGGGACCTAGACCCTGTAATGATTAGTTCAAGGATTCGTACTTTTCTGAAGCTGCTAGAGCCTTGGTGTTAGGATCCTGAAAGATACATCTGCTCGGGATTTCGGGATTTGCGAAGTCCGTGGTCCGGAGTTTTGGGTTTCTGCCCTTGACGTCATACGAGCGAGCAGAGAACCGCTGATAACCTTGGCCGGACAAAAGCTTGTAGCCTCCGAACCCCCCGCGGCTCAAGATCCAAATTATCACTCAACACACCTGCCGGAAAGCCGATGTTCAAACACCTATAAGGAAGTTACGAAAAACCTTTCCATGACCTGCAAAGCCCAAAGTCTAATCCGTAAACTGAGCCCAGCCCTCAAACCCTAGACTTTAAGCACGACCTGTTGCACAGCATGCGATAACTTAAGCACAGGCTATACCCGAAACGTTGGCCTCGAGCAGAGGTTTGCTGAAAACCGGCATGCCCTCTGAGAGGATGCAGTGAGAGTAACGGCTTAAGTTGTAGGATTTCCATGAAGCCCTAAACCTCAACCCTTTGAAACGAATAATCGTAGTCTGCGGTCTTGCCCTCAGGTTCTGGCTCGAGCATCCTGGCAGAACATGCTGCACCTCACAGACTTCCCAGCGCTTCGGCTGAATGTATGAGCATCTTCTGCAGGGTGCAAAGTTTCCCCGGTGCGGGGGCTTGGGATTTAGGTTTGCGGACACAGGCTAAAGAGAGAAGAGAGAGAGAGGTCAGACACCCCTCATGCCCCGGAGAAGAAGAGAGAGAGAGCGAGAGAGAGACCACGAACACGGGTGAAGCCATGGGCCCGAGGGGTCTTTCGAATGCCATCCACGACCAGGAGAGGTGGCGAGAGCGAGCGAGTGAGTGGGTGGAGCATCTGCGCATGTAGTGACGTCAGGGAGCTGCAGAAATGCTGGCCTTGAAGCATAGCCCGTATTATCACGTGCAGCTGCCAGGCACCACACAAAGGAACTCAGCCACAGCATGCAATTCAGAGCAGCCTTGCCCCCTATGGTTGATTATCATTGCCAGCGCAGCATTTCAATCAGACATGTCATTGGTCCGACATGTTCCGTCAAGTAGTATCGACACTTCGGTTCAGATTGTGGGGCACAGGTATCGATAGCTATACACTCGAAGAGACCCTGGGCTACGGATGGTTCTTGGCACTCATATTGGGGGTTACCGCGGTTTGCAGAGGCCCCTATCACATCTTCGAGTTTGTTGTAATACTCGCACCGATACCTGGGTCCCAGCAAATTACATACATCTGCCATCTCCGATCTTCGAGCTCAGACCGGTTTTGAGAAAAACGTATCTGCAAAGTCCTGCACGACCTCCGCCAGCGGCCTTGGTGGCGTGTTTCCAGGCTTTCCGCGACAATGCTTGGCCGGCCCACGTGACCTCCGTGGCTTTGAAGATGCCGGTGCCATAGGGTTTAGGGTTTCTTGTATGACATCGTGAATCCCTTGAAAATTTTGGCATGATGAGATTCATGGTTTGGCTTGCAAGGATCATGCCTCGAAGATTCCGAGAGACATTTTAACATGTGGTGCGGAGTGCTGGCCCGCCTATACCCTACATGTAGCCCCTTAGGCCTGCTTGTTTAAAGGGTTCAAAGATGAAGAACAAGCATAAAGCAACCCCGCGAAGCTAAAATCTTGGCCCTACTCCAGAAGCCTGATCGTGTCGGAGATCGCAAGGGGAGGAAGTTCACGATTGAGTGAGAGCTGTACCAAATCATGGTCCCTGCTATTACTGCCGTAAAATTTAAGAGCGAGACTAATGTTATTGCCTTTTTGCCCATTGGTTCTTGTACTTTGGACACTCGTTAATAGTGAACCACACATGCAAAGCAAGACTTGCATATGAAAACACTGCTATTGAACATCCTTCCTGGAAGGTGAGGACGCAGCTGGACAACTAGAGCTTCGTCTGCAGATGCGGTTAAAGGTGTTTTTTGGGGTTCGGGTTGAGGGATGTTGGGTGTGGGTCGGATACAAGCAGCCCTGGCTGAGTGGAAGGCTACGGGTTTTAGAGGCTCAAGGCCCACATCTGGCATGCAGCCCTGGCAGCAATGGCCGCGGCTGCGAACACCCGCATAAACGAGGCGGTCTTTCAGGGATTTCCGACCCTTCGAACTGACCGACTCTATCTTCGAGCTCTTGAAGAAGAAGATGCTCCTGCGCTCTTTGCAATCCGCTCCGACGCACGAGTCATGGAGTTTCTGGATCAGAACACCCGTAGTTCTGCGGTGTCATATGCCGGCATGCCCAAGAGTAGGAACGGATGTCATGATGTAAATAAAGTAGTGCACCAAGAACAGACCTGAAGCCCTGCGTCCACGGCAGGATCCGCAACAGTCCGTGGAGGAAGCGCAGCAGTGGATTGCCAGCACCCATGCCAGGTTTTCAGAGCGTGGAGGCATCAAATGGGCCTTGGAAGTGCCGGGTGAGGCACGCTTTATCGGATACGCCGGCATTTGGCGAATCTTTCCCGAGAGTGTTCGTGGCGAAGTGGGTTATGCACTTCATCCAGACTACCGGGGGCAGGGATTTGCCACTGAGGCAATGAGGGCATTGGTACGCTTCGGCTTCCAGGAGCTGCAGGTGCACAGTCTCATGGCTTCAATCAACCCTGGAAACTCATCGTCACGACGAGTGCTGCTGAAAGCGGGCTTCCAGAAAGAGGCACTGCTGCGAGATGCCTGGTTCTACAACGGGCGCTTCATCGATGACGAGTTGTACGGCATGTTGGAAAGCGATTTCACTCCGACCGCACCCTCGGCAACCACTGGATGACACTCATTTGTTACAGGTTGAAATCCCGGGTCGTCTACGGACGTGGCGACTCTGTCTCGCGATCTCAAGTTTCCGTCCGTTCCGTTCCGGCAAGCGGTGCCTGGCACTCGAGGGCTCAATCCACGGCTGGAGAATGGCATTGTACAGCGTGTGTACAGGTGTGCGGGAAGGAAACAACTTGCGACTGCGCCCATCAACTTTCTACCGCGGTTGCGTGGTAGGCCTTTCTCCGTCTAGGTATGCTGCCGATATGAGTGCGAGTTTCAGATGCAGAACCAACCTGTTTGTGTGAGAGAACCAAAATCGAACTACCGGGGCAGAGATGAAAGCTCAGTTCTTCGGCGTCGTTCTGATTTATTGAACTTGCTTCGGTGATCCATTTTCTTGCGGAGATTGAGGAACCATGCAAGTTAAGGGCCAGTTTAGGGTCTGGGGGAACCGCATGCATGTTCCGGGTCATCACAAGCCCCGCTTCAGTATGGATCTAACATGAGAACCCCCGTAGTGCCGGACAGGTTGATTAAACGGGCGTTCTGCGTTACTTCAAACGACAGCTTTTCATACAGCGTCGCAAAAGGTGTGTGCATTCGTCCAGTTTCTTTGCCACATCCCCTCCCGAACAAATTCTGCATGCATATTTAGATTTCCTTGTACACGAGCACGTTCAAACGCGACACCATACGTGCAAATTCATCATTTTACCGTAAACCCAAAATGCCTCTTTATCTGTTGTCCAGTAAGGGCATGGAGCTGAGTTGTAGGATCGGATCATTGCTCCCGCTGCTGCTCCACGGAACAGTCTACATACACACAGAGGGGTCGATATGTAAAAAAACCCAAATACATACAGTTATTATCGTCAACATGCATGTGCTGCCGTGGATCTAAAGCACTGCCATTCTACGCTGGTAATGCCAGGCTGGCATTATCACTGTTGTTATTTTGTTGATCGCGACCATATTCTGCGAGTTTGCTGTGCGCTGGATTGTGGTGTTACTGCAGTACGTATACTTCACCGAAGACTGAGTAGACAGCACGAAAGCATGTCGTCGTAAGGCTAGCTGAATCACTGCAGGAATCTGCCGATGTGCCCCGAATCTTCTAGTTGTAAGTCTAGCGGAGAGCCCGTGAGTTGATTGCAGTTGTTACCTGTGAAAACAGTGCAACAGATAGTTGCTATGTTGCATTTCTTCTTATGACTACAATGATTGTTGATGCAAGTTGTAAACTCAAACTCCCATGGGACGATCCAGACAGGAGCCTGGTTTGCTAACGCTTCACACCTCTAGTTCCCCGTTTCAGAGACTGCACGGCAAGCCAATGGAGCCAATGCTTTGTACCGTAAGTACCGGAGCTTTGCAGATTTCCTAGCGATGGTGTGCAAGTCCTGCAAAATCAATCCCTAGGTTTGATGTGCAAGTCCTGAAAAATCAATCCCTCATCCTTATAACCATCAAAGAAGCATCTGCAGTTTGGACTTCTCCGTGCTGCGAATGCTGCGGGTGCCCTTTGCCGCCTTCGCCTGGAAGCTTCTGCATGATGTGCCGCTACCCTGGGTCAAGATGATGGCTAGCAGGCCCTCAGGCTTCGTGTTTCTGCAGTACAAGCGTATAAGGCTTAAGCAGGGATTGGCAGAATAGAATGAATAGAAGGACTCAGCATGACGGCACTTCGCTTTGCATTACTGCAATCAACGTTGTCGTCGTGGCGGCCAAGCAATTCATGCCCCAAGGTTGAACCCTGAATTGCTCTTGAGCAGCTCACATGTGAGGCATGCGTCTGTCTCCACGACTGCAAGTTTCAGACATGAAACATGGACACCTCTGTGAACAAAGCAAGTGGTACAACAAGAAACGGGAGATGAGCGCCTTCTGCCCTCTGCTGATAGATAAATATGCATATGTATATAAATATACATATATATATATATAGATATGCACATATATCTATGTGTATATATATATATCTACGCATATATATATATATATATATATGCAAGAGCCTGCACTCGTAGGTTTGGGGTCGACCGTGTCCAGGGACAAAACATGACAAAACCATGTTTACCCTAGCTTTTCTTTGACATCATGTTCAAATCAGTCCGATGCGAGTGTGGGGCCCGCGATCTCGTCTGGGAAGTTTTCTGAGGGTGTGGAGGGATCAGAGGTGCAGAGGGTTTGGAGTTTGCAGGGCTTGGATTCTGTACGGTTTGCGAGGTGCAATTCGGTGTAATGTATTGAGGGTTTGCATTATATGAAAAGGCTTAGGTTTTGGCGTTTGGGTCTTGGGTTTGGTGCCAAGTTTGTCAACACTGCGCCACTGCGCATTGCAGGCCAGCTGTCCGTGAGGGGATGACTTCCTCGCGTGCTGCTTCTTGCGACACTGGGGCTGCAAGCCGTCAACTAGGTTTATCATGGTAAATCCATGTCCAGTGTTGACTGGTGTTGCTTTCTTATTGGCCAGTTTTGTGGCTTAGGTTGTATCGCGTTTCCAATACAGCCCGGTGATTGACTCACCTTTGATTGTTGCTACCGAAACTGCCACCTCTAGCTGTCTTCCACTCATGTTGAGAAGGACTCTGAGTCCAAGACGCTCACCGCTGATCTGCTTTGCGAGAACAATCTGCAAGGACCGCCTGGGGTTGTTTGCGAGGTCAAGCCGATAGCACAATAAAGCCACAAACCTTTGTTTGCCACGGAAAAGGCTTGAGACGCAGTTTTTGGGGTAGGGCTGATGTCGCTATGCATGCACGCAGGCGTTTGCAGCCCTTGCTGATCTCGGTTTCCAGCGGATGCTGTGGTTCCTGTGAAGATAAGCCAGATAATGTGGGAAACTGATCAAGACACCCTGGCCATATCACATCATATCACTTCAAAAAATATAAAGAACCCCAAGCAAGACCCAGCATTTCTTAATCAGGTTCGTAAATTAGGGGTGGGGAGATTGCACGCCAGTTGCAAAAGGGGTGGGGAGAAGAGGGTCGACAGTAGGAGCCCGACACTGCGAAGCTCAACCCTGAACCTTAGGCCGAAGCTGCATTCTGACCTAAACCCTAAACCCTAAACCGCAAATATGTGGAGCCTTGCCTGCCTTGTGCGAGTCGCCCTTAGACAACTATGTATCTGGTTCGTCGGGACTTGTGTTGGGTTCCACGACGGCTGTCGGAACCATGAAAGCTCTTAGCTCACTTTCCTGACGAGACAGTCCTTTTCATCAGCATGCCAAGGTCCTGTTGTCTTTCTGAACATTTGTTCGGATCTCCTGCGCCACCTCGAGCAGCCGACCTCTAGCCCGGCAACAGGCCGCATACCCGAAACATCAACACGGAACTGCAAATCCCGATCTTCCGATGTCCTTCCCGCCTGCAGGATCACAGCATCTATCTTCCAGGGTCGGTCTCGTTGTCACTCCAGGCCTGCCAGCCATGAACACATTGAAGTGACAAAGCGAGCGCATGGCTCCTGACAATGTGACGCATGTCACAGTGTTGCAAACCACTCTGCGAGTTGGTGTTTTAAACTAAATTAAATCCTAAACTCCCCCAAATGCTAAACCCTTGATGCTGACATCCAAGATCGCGACGACCACTGCAATCGCCCGCATCATGTTTACTTATCCTTTCTACTCTGACCATGGCCAGCTCGCTGATCGCTAGGATTAGGATGAGGCTAACGAGGAGAAGCGCATGATCTATGTCTATAGCTATCACGGTGATAACGGTCTAGTGCGTGGGGATGGTGAGAATCAAGTGCTGGGGTTGGAAACGGAGGATGCAGAGGAAGCCAGGGTAATGGCGATACTGGTCGTCATCGTGTGGAACTCGTACTGCTGACGCAGACGGTGTGGACGGGGTGGATGATGGTGATGATCATGGTGACGGTGATGATATTGGTGCCCTTGATGGTGACATCGGCTTTGTTGACAGGGCTGCTTCTGAAGTTGACGACGACGTTCCAGAACACTTTGGACAAACACGTGGCGATCTTTTGATGGTGCTGTAGTGCATGAGGGTGAAACATTCAGCACCGCTTGCAGCGTAGCAACGCAGTGCTGATATCCCAATCCCTCAACCCTACACCTCAACCGTAGAAAAACGATAAAGGGAGAGCCTCAGGGGTCTTGTCACTCCTGTCATTGCAGATGAACGTCATGGACGTCGTTCCGGTCGTTGTCGACACCGTTGCAGTCGCAGTTGGCTTGTCGAGCCCAGGAATCCTACGGCCCCGAAGAAACACCGAAGGCTCCTATATGTAACATATACAACTACAAGACAAGCTGAATTTAAAGATATGTGAGCACAAATATGGATGGTTATAATATGTGTACAGTATATACATATATATATATATACATATTTGTGTTTATTTTTTATTTATGTTTAGTCTACTCTGAACGCCCCAGGCCCAGACTCCAAGCCCGGAAACCCTTTTCTGCGCTGGCAAGGTGGGTTCGTGACTGCCTCCGGCTGCACGGTGCGGGTCCCAGCGAATTATTATAGGGGCCGTAATAATTATCAATATTATTTGGGTTCCAAAGAATAATTATAGTATGATGTTTCCCAAAACCCTATTTCTAATAATGAAGGCCCCTATATTATTTGACTTCGAGGATGGCTACATACCTAAAGGGTCCCAGGTACCTACATTACATGGGGGACACTTACCCAACACTAATAGTTATTCCTACATTAGAAACCATACTTTCTACCATTTATATATATATATATATACATACTGTATATATGTTTTAATGCGTAGAGGTAGGTACGTGGGACTCTTTGGGAGAGCCTTCACGGCCGAAGTTTTAAAGTCCAGGAGGAAGGGCTTGACTGTTGCGCACAAGCATGCCAAGACTAGGAATCACGTGGGTGGCGTCAGCTTCGCAAAGGTATATCTACAAGAGGTGGGGTCTCGTCTCAATCCTCCGGGTGCAGTTGTGCCAGGTTTCCTGGGGCTGCTGAGTGCGGGGTCAAGGTTTTGAGATTTCAGGTTACACGGAAATTCGGGCATAAGTGCAAACCTGCAGTGGGCAGGTCGTATTGTCTGTCTGAGCCAGCTGCTTGACAATCGAAATGGGAGTTTCCGAAAATATAGGAGTACCTTATGTTGGGGTCCTTATGATAAGGATCCTACTATTTAGGGTACTGTATTAGGGTCCCCTATTTTCGGAAACTCCCAAACGGCTCTCACCGGAGGATCACTTCCTCCATGTTGCCGGGTTCGATTCATCTGCGAGGTCAGGAGCCGCGTCGGTGCAGCGATGCGGGACCTGGCGGCTTGATTCGACACTGGAAGGGCCGGGTCACCAGAGAAACTGAAAGCCTAGTTGAACTCAATTCCCTTTCAAGAGCCTACATCCCGAGAACCGCTCGTTGCCTGCCCAGGCGAAAGCTGTCCCGGGTTTGTGCCTGGTCGGCTGGTGTCAGGGATGGTCCTCCAGCTTCCGCGATGGCAGCCAGCTGTGCCACCCATCTTGCATTAGACATCTAAAAGGATAAGTCTTCCAGCTTTGTCCTCCAATTTTGGTAAAGCTCATGTCAGAAAGTTTTCGAGCTGTGGCATTCCTGGATTAGTTGTCGTCTCTCTACCAGCATCCAGGTCAGATTTGAGGTTTCCGAGCTCGCTGTTCTTACGCCATGCCAGTGTCGACCCCAAACTGACTGAAACAGCACCTAGCAGTCCGAGCCCAGGTTTTACTTACATATCCAGGAACAGGATTGGACATGGGCGGACCACGATTTCCACCCAAAACCACCGCCGTTGTGGGAGCGCGATTCAACAAGCAAGTGAGATCGGAAGTATCGGCATTGCATGTTTCCAATGAAGTCGCTGCCCTGCAGCGGATTCTTTAGTCGTTTCAGTGCGGTGCCGTACCAACTGCATAGTGTTGCCACATTGTTTGAAAAAAGTCGCTTTACGCGGCATCAACGTGATTTGAGTCTAAGCAGAGGAACAAGAAGGGCTTGGGGCCTTCAAATCTTGTCCATGCTAATGTAGGAACCTGATTAAGAAACCCTGGGCCTATAACCCCAAAATAGTTGGATTCGTGTTTTTGAACCCTAATACAGGCCCAAGGTTTCTTAATCAGGTTCATACATTGTGTCAGAAACTGTGCGAAACGCATAGCCAGTGCGGTCGAAGCCCCCCCCGGCAAATCTCGTGCCCTGACTGACCTTCGAGTCAAATTGGCTGTCTCAGTTCAGGACCTCTGCAGCCTCGGGCAGAACCTCCCGAAGCGAATCTCTACATCGTAGACAGTAGAGGTAGTTCACAGGAGTAGCGGCAGTTGCGCCAAACCCGATGGAAGACAAAGCAGAAACATCAGTTCGATTGCATAACACATGTGCTACTCTGTTCTGAGGGATTTACGAAGCCACAGGTGCATGTTTCCTGACCTACTCAAAGTGCTTCTTCATGAACTGACCTGGAACTGTTCCTGCCAGTCGTGCCAGCCAGGCTTCTTCTGCGAGCGCATGGAGTCGGGGGAGGCCTGGCAGTTCGAATCTTTCAACTAGAATCGCGAAACTTGATGCTTCAACGTGCAGCTACCCAGCGGAAAGCATGTTACTTCGTGCATGCTCTTTTGCTTTGGGGACTACCCAAAGTCCCCATAGTAGTTCCTTTTTGGGATTACCTTATAGGATTCTAAATATGAACCCCTAAAGGGAACTACTGTCGGGCCTTACAACAGATCCTAACCATAAAACTAGGTATCCTAAAAAAAGGGTAATTAGGGTATGAGCCTCCAGGTATAGTTCAGCTTGTCGAGACCACCAACAACCCGCGTCACCCAGCAAGTGTAGACCGGGCTCAGTGCAGATCAGACCACCCCTTAAACAAAAAAGCTCATCCACTGTGCTTGAAACTTGAAACCTTCATGCAATAATATATAGATGGGAATCTGATTAAGAAACCTTGGGTCTGTATTGAGGTTCTTACAATGAAATCCTATTATTTGGGGGTTGTAGGGTTTAGGGTTCAGGGTTTGTTAATCAGCCTCCTACGTTACCCCCTTAGACCGAAGGCCCAGACCCCAATCTCATCGACTCGGGTCTTTTCCCGAAGGATTCTTGGCCCAGGGTGAGAATTCGAACCCCTTAAACAAACCATGAACCCGAAGCCCATCCGAAGACCAGACCGGAGATTTGAAAAGGGGTCAGAAACCTAGGGTTATCTTGTAGGCTCCTTACATGTCCGAAACCCCCCAAGCGTCGACGACGGCAGGAGCGATGTCCACAGTGCAAAGATGCCCGAAGCTGGTCGACACTGTCTGCCACCTTTTGCATGAGCTTTTCTGCAGAGGTCCATGGGGAGGCCGTGCAGGCCTTGCAGACTTGGATCAATGACGCCGCATTGCGTTTTTTGTGTTTTTGTTTAAGGCATGCTTGGTTATTTTTAAGTTAAGGGCTGGTCAGGATCTTCATTGTGTAGCACAACTTGACGAACGCGATAGAATCAGATTTGCTGGCAAGCTCTGTTACACTATATGCCTGCTCACTATGCCTGCAATAGGAAGTGCCGACATTCCTGTTCGAATTTCTGGGGCTCTCATCGCAGGTACGTGCCAAGGAGGTTTGGGGAAATCTCTACAGTGGGCTCTACAGAATAGTTAGGTCCCGCGAGTATCCTTGGGCTGTCCGAAATTTGCACGCTGTACCGATCATGATGTGTGATGGTGATGCTTTGGAGATATAGTTATTGTGATCATGATTTTAACTATGATAATGATTCTTGTGATCGTCACTACTGTTTATGCTATTGTTTGTTTTGTTGTTGTTGTTGCCGTCGTTGTTACTGTTGCTGTTATTGTTATTATTGACGTTGTTAATGATGTTGTTGCTGTTGGTGGTGGTGTTGGTGGTGGTGGTGGTGTGGGTGTTAGGTGTTGGGTGATGGGTGCTGGGTGCTGGTGGTGGTGTTGGTGTTGGTGTTGGTGTTGTCGGGGTTGGTGTTGGGTGGTGGGCTTGGTGTTGTTGTTGTTGTGGTTGTTGTTGTTCTTGTTATTGTTCCGATTATTGTTATTGTGCGTGTTCTTAGTGTTGTTGTTATTGTTCTTGCTTTTGCTCTTGTTATTGTTATTGCTCTTGTTCTTGCTATTGTTGTTGTTATTGTTATTGTTCTTGCTAGTGTTACTGTTGTTGAACTGTTGTTGTTGTTGGGTGGTGGTGGTGGTGGTGGTGGTGGTGGTTGGTGGTGGTGGTGGTGGTTGGTGGTGGTGGTGGTGGTTGGTGGTGTTGTTGTTGACGGTGGCGGCGGCGTTGGTGTTGTTGTTGTTCCTGCTGTTGCTGTTGCGGTTATGTGTGTGGTTTTGCTTGAGGTTGATGTGGATGTTGTTGCTGTTGTTGTTGGTGGTGGTGTCGTGGGCTTTGTTGTTGTCGTCGTTAGGGCGCCGGTTTCAGAACTGGACATACTGCGACTATCAGAGTTTGATTAGTAGGGTGGTGATGGCTAATCGCTACTCTTTCATCACTGCCATTGCTATTCCAGTTATGTCTATCGCGTTTCTTCCAGACGCCAGTTCAATCACTTACCCGATTTTCTTGCGGTGATGGTGAATTCTTACTTTTCGTCTTCTTGTTCATAGTATGACTACAAGTTACTACAATATTGCAGAAATGTGCTGCGAACGATTACTGGTCAGTGATATCATGGTTTTCTTGTAATTATGATGAAACTGATTAGTTTCTTTCTGGCTATCCTTGATCTGTATCGTAACTGTAGTAGTTATTGGGGATGTTGGTGTCATTGCGAGTAGCCTTATGAATATGAAAAGCACACCTCTTGCGGCAGGTGGAGTTTGCGATTGAAGCACGGGCCCTTCCGTTCGTCAGCATCAGCTCGGATGAGAAGTTCCTGACAGAGCTCGCCAAGATCATTCCGCAGACCGACACGCTAGAAGAGGCTTTTGCGACGGATGGAGCAGAACCCCGGGTTCTTGAGCACTAAGTTTTTGGGACCATGCTTCTTATAGGCGCCATTGCAAGTCATCTTAGACCATGGGCGTATTCAAGTTTGATCAAGTTTGTAAACTGTTTTCTCCTTGGTCGTTTCAGAGCCAGGAAACCCTGTCAGAGCTCGAGGAAGAAGATGAGGAGGCAGTTGAGATGGACATCTTTGGAAACGGCAATGTGTCAGAAAGATGACTGGTGCTACCTGTGGTGCTGCTTCGTCACCTCTGCACCTTTGGATGCGGCTTCGGCTGCTGGATTCGGATGTTCATCGTCGAAATGCACGCCTTTGAAGGAATTGAGGCACAGGCGTCTGAGATGGTTCGCGCAACGACGGCCGTACTGGGATCAGACTGTACAAAGTGCACAACACACATCGCTTCCAATGGGCCACGGTTCCCACTTTCGGCCCCCCAAGCCCTGTGAACTTTTGACTGAGGGTCCGAGCATGAGCGCCAAATATAGGGCTTAGGGTTAGGGCTTTAGGCGTTTAGGCAGGATTCAGGGTTTAGGGTTTAGGTTAGGGTTTTGGGCGTTTGGATATAAGCCGTTAGTTTCAGGGTCGGAACTGCTGCATCTCGTTAGTAGTGTGTGAATCAGTGGCCAGCGATGTGTGCTAGCAGGCATGCTGAGGTCGGAGGGCCGAGACATGCATCGCCACAGGC
This sequence comes from Symbiodinium sp. clade A Y106, assembly GCA_003297005.1. Lineage (NCBI taxonomy): Eukaryota > Dinophyceae > Suessiales > Symbiodiniaceae > Symbiodinium > Symbiodinium sp. clade A. Next base: position 32,499 of record BGNK01000243.1, on the reverse strand, counting down.
AACAGACTCCTCAAGAGTTTAGCCTGAAAGCCCCTTTCTTCAACTAAACGCGACATCTCCAGACCGAAATCCTCCCTCGATACCAAGGTACTGCAACCATACATCCTGAACCCAAAGCCCTTCATATTGGGGTCGGAAGTATTTCATACAATTGTAGTATCCATATGTGTAGTCACCATATACTTCTATTAGAGTATCTCCCAAAACCGCGTTAAAGTCTAGATAACCCCTACCTGACGTAACCCCAAACCGTAAAGCCCCAACCGCCCGTGGATTTGAGCGCCGGCGCGGAGACTTGAACCACCGGACCTCCTGCCAAAGCTTTGCCGTCAGAGTCAGAGATGGAGCTCCGATTTCCCTTAAAAGCATAAATGCGCTGTAGGCGTTGGGGACTTCAGGATTTCCTTAAAGGGGTTTGAAGTTTGTTTAGGGTTTAGTTTAAAGTTTATCTATAGGGCCTATCATGAATAGTAGAGTCGGTAACCTCTAACCTTGTTTATGTTAGGCGTTCGTTCCCCTAGGATACCGGGCGGGTAAATATCCTGTATGGTTCCCAAAATAGCGCCTACGGTCCTCCTTGTTCAATGGGTTCGGGATTAAAGGAGTGTTATGTTCTACATCCGCAACCGCTCTGCAGCTAAACCCTACACCCGAAACCCTAATCTTATGTAGAGGGTTCATTAACTCCTACATCCGCAACCGCTTTGCAGCCAAATTTTGTTGTCCTGAGTTAACTTTGTCATAGTTGGGTAACATTTTACATGTTTATGTGTACTTAAAACCCATAAGGAATAACAAGTCATTTTTGGATGCGATCCCAACCATGAGCCAGTTAAGGGAGATCGGAGTTTCTGTGAAGCTGCTGTGCACCTTCATTTGTCCTTCCCAGGATAATCCGGTTGGCATGATTTTGTAGTTTTAGGGATGTTTTTAGCGTTCAGAGATTTAGGGTTTAGCATTTATAGGTGATTCTGGGTAGGGGTTTTGAGGCATTTACGCTTCCAAGATCATCCTGGGATTGGGGCAGTTACATTGCATTATAGATTCCCTCGCCAGCCGCCTTTTCTGTCGCTCAGAAGGACAGCCTAAACGATAATAGTTCGATACCAGGGGGGGCCGCTGGAACGAGTGGCTTCCTCGAGGAGAGGGTGGCTGCATTATCTCCTCCGGATGTACACCAGCTACACTGGTCGGAAGGAGGGTTCTCATGCTTTAAGCGCAGGGTCCGAACAGCTCAGTCTTTTGTCGAGAGGTGATTCTGCCCGTCTTAAACAACAAACGGTTGTGCTTCGGGTTTAGGGTTTGGGTTTAGGATGATGTAAGACCTAGGCACACTGGATGCAGATGGCTCGGAAAGAAGTTTAACAGCCCGCTACTTGACCCATACACGCTACACGGAACCTCTAAACCCATTCTCAACCCTGCAACCACATTAAGACCTCCAAGCCCAGGAGGTTTGGAGGGGTCCAGGTAGGATCCTGATTGATGCTTTTTCTTGCAGAGAGGCTTCGAATGTTCACACGCACCTGCAGAAAGGCACTGCGACCCTGGGCTAAATCTAATCTGTGACCAGAAACTATCAAAGCTACCCCTGAACACCTCATGCAATGTTCAACCGATGAGGAGGTTACTTTCACTTCAGCAAAAATGCCGCCAACAATATCTCTATGAGCACCGACGAACCTGGAACATCCTGCTGGAACGTGCAAGTGCAGGCAGAGTGTCCTCCACATGAGTTCACTAGTAGCGGCATCCGTCTGAAGAGAATGTGCATGCAATATCGATGAGTTCAATAATGTATCCCAAACCGTAGACCTTAAGTACATGGCTTTGTCGTCGGTGTAGGTCATCCTTGCACAAGACCAACTGTTGGGACATGTAATGAAAGTCAGAGTTAAAACATTATTAGGGCTTAGGGTTCAGGGTTCAGGAACCACCGAGCTGTAGATGTCACCGATGCAGCGGTTTGGCCTTGCAGACCCTGTGCTTGCAAGCGGCATTCACTGGTAAACATGCTACAGTATCGAGACAATGCTGGTCATGCAGACCGAAAATCCAGCAGCCCGAGTTTCTGTCGCCGCGCTGATTGGTTGATCAGCAGACACGGAAGCACGTGCACGACGACAGCTTCACAAACAACGCAATAAACAGCAACCATAGCCTAAAGACACTCATGGCTACTGATGCTGCTGATGATGATAGTGGCTTTTTAGGCAATGGTGGTGATGATGCCGGTGCTAATGATGACGATTATTTTGTTGTGCCGACGCTGACGATCAATAATGAAAGGATATGTTTCTGGTATCGGCCTCCTAATGTTTAGCACCGTTGCCGCCTTGTTGTCGCACTTCTACTAATTGTTGAGCTGAAACCACTACTACACTTTCTACTAATCGCAACCTGGCACTCTCATTCTTACTCTTACGGCTGCTCCTACAGCTTTTTCTGTAAGCTATCACACTGGTACTGCCATGCTGCCTTTTAGCACTGCTGAATCGTCTCGGAAGCAGCATAACGTTACTGCTGCTGTTGCTGTGGTTCGGTATTGTCAGAGCCACGACTGCAACGTTAAGGGCTGGTAAGCACTGAGCCCATCTCCCTTGATCCGCGATGCTCTCGAGTGTTGTGGTCTCTAGTCCTGACCCACAACAGGCGAGGATGCAAGAAAACGCCGTTGCCTCGGAAGGATTTGCAGAAAGTGAATTGTCCAGTCCGAGTCGAATACATGATCGATTCTTCGCATAGGACTTTGCAGAGCATCTCGCGATCGTACTCACAGAGTACTGACAGGTTCCATTGCCTCTTGCATTAGAAAGGCTCGCCGAAAGGTAGTCCAGCCACGACTTCCAGCCACGCTTAGGCGACGTTGGGTCCCTTGGAAAAGGCTGTGGAGCAGGACCACGCGCAAAACAGACTTTTGGAGTTCGGGGCTCGCAGTGTGCTGTATGGTTCCACCTTTCAGCTGGCTGCGAGCTGGACACCGGCAGTAGACGAGGATGCACGCCAAGCAGTGAGATAGAGAGAGAGAGAGGGACACAAACAGACAAGCAGATAGTTTGTTCCTGTTGGTGTTCTTGTTCGTAAGGGTCGTGAGGTGCGGTCGGGCACGACAGTTGTGATGATGATGACGACGATGATTCAGGGCTTGTAGCAGTGGTGGTGGTGGTGGTGGTGGCGGCGGTGGCAGTAGCGGGGGTCTGCTACCGATGCCGCCGGAGCTTTGCCAAACATTGAGCAGAGAGCCCGACAAGAAAACGGAATGCAAACACCCGGTGCCAACACCGTCCATGCTATCAATCAACCGTTTGGCCAAAGAGATGAGACAACTGCTACAAGCGTCGCAAAACAACAAAGTGCGGTCGGGCGCAGCCTAAACCTTAAACCCTAAACTTCTAAACCCTACCCCTCGTCTGGCTTGTCCGAGTTGCGAGAGCGTAAACCCTACCCCGATTAGTTTCGGTATATATGGTCACGCGCTCCGCGGCCCCCCC
>BGNK01000243.1:0-28521 GCA_003297005.1 Symbiodinium sp. clade A Y106 | reverse complement strand
CGCCTGACCATATATGTTAGGGTACTTGTCGTGAAGTCACCAGATCCTCTCTGTAGCTCAGTTTCACCAACTCATCAGCAGACCTCGAACCAAATCACTCGCCTGGGTTGTCCGAGTGTGAGCGCCGAAACCCTACAGCCGGCACTGCTGAACCGGGAGAGCCCTCAGACTCCAATATCCGCTAATTAAGGAATATTCCTGAAATCATACTAGGGATCCTACTATGATTTAAGGTATAATCTTTACTTCCCTTATAGAACCCTTGTAGATCCTTTTAAGGAATCCTTTAAGGAAGCCTAAGGGGTATATTCCTTTATTAAGGGATATTGGAGCTGTGCCTCAGGGCCTCATCGTGCGTTACGCTCGCGCCTTGATGCTGGACCGCAATGGACGTCGCTCGCCACATTTACAGGGTCCTTCAGGGAGTTTGGTTCAAGGGGGGAGGTACAAAGGACCCTTAGGAAACTTTAAGGGGACCTTAGGGAGCACCAGAGAGATCTCGGGATTAGCAGGTTATCCACCCCCCCCTGGAGCCCCCTCCCATAAGGATACTGTAACTGGTTGAGGATAGAAATCCTGCATTTCCCATAAGGGGTATACCATAATTCCCATAGTTTAGGGTCCTTAAGGTAATGCAGGATTTACATCATCAACCAATGTTAATTATATCTTTTGCTTTTCGGAGGCTTAATTACTATAGGTGTTTCCTGAGCGGGCACGAAGACCCAGACCCTAGAGGCCTAGTCAGCTATGCACAGTTATGGTTAAGGGCTAGGGATTGAGGATAAGTTTTCCTGTTTCGCTTCTGCGTAAGAGGGTGCCGTGGTTTCACCGCGTTTCGCCGGTAGAGTTCAAGCTATTCCTGCTCCTGCCTGATGTCTTTGTTGGCTTTAGAACTGACCCAGCCTTTCACCAAGTTTATTGGCTTCCTTTGCTCTCGCTCTGGAATCTTCCCGGTGAGGTGTACTGGTCGGCCGCCGTGACGTTTCTTGGCACTGACTGCCCCGAATACTGACCCGTCATTTGAGCCATAAGTGCCCGGAAGCCGAAGGCAGTCTTTGCTTGTCTACCCCAAAGATGTTGTACCTGACTCCTGGCCCAGACCGCAGGGCAATTAAGTTCGGCACGCGGAAGAAAATCCCTGGATGCCAGAAGCTATATCTTTGTCTATATACATAAACATATACATATACATACACATACACGCAAACACGCATACATATATATATATATATATAGTTTGTGTATATACATAAACATACACATAGACACAAACACACACACACACATATATATATATATATATATGTGTGTGTGTGTGCGTATATATATATATATATGAGTTAAATCCCCGAAAGCCCTTGATCCTCAGTGCCAGAGCTTAGAGGGTCCCCGAATCCCAGGCCCCCGGCCTATCCTGCCACCAAAGCTACGAGCTCGGCGTGGGGGGCCTCGGAACAGAACTCAATGGAGCCGGGCCCTGTAGGTTTACTCTGCCGTGCCGTTTAGCATGTCAGTTCAGGGCTCCGTGCGTTTGGAGGTGAGTGTCTTTCATGTGCGGAGCAATTCGTTCGTCACTTGTTAAGGATTGGTGATTAGTGCTTTGTTCTCGCCTCCCGGCAGACGGTAGAGCATCGTAGAGCCCTGGTGGAGCCTTGTTGGACGAGTTGGGACGATCACTGTATGTGGAGTAGGTTTGTTTTTGCCTTGAGTGTATGTGGCTGGGAAACCTGACAAAGGAGGGGATGTACAACTGGCATGAGGGCAGTGGGCCACCTATTCTGCCGGATCCATCTTATTCTGGCTAACCTGAGTGCGTTTGCTAAACAGCTAAACTGGTTCTACTATAATAGAGTCAATAGAAGTGTGAACGCTTGGTACAAGATTGTACTGTGCCAAAGCCCGATTCAAAATTCTATCTCTTAAGGCCTAATGTGAAACTACATAAGAATGCCTGTGCACAAATCCCTATCTTTCACTATTCTAACAAGTAAACCGCTTGCATTCCGTTGTTCCACACCCCTCCAGACCGCACTAAACCCAGAAACCCTAAACCCCAATACCACCATCCCTAAAACCTGGGACCAGGCCGCAACTATCTGCAAACCAGGAGAGGCACCTCTTCCTTGCGCCTTGCGAGCTTTGGCCGAGGACTCGTCGCTAGGCTTTTGAAATAGCAGGTTTAGGGTTTAGGGGTTTAGGGTTTAGACTAAGTGATTGTGGTCAAGTGTTCGTCCTGGCGGAGTCGCAGCAGGCCAGTTGCAAAAGGGTTTAGGGGTTTAGGGGATAGGGTTTTGAAGTCTCGTCCTGCACGGCTTTGCATAGCGTTCAGCTTTGTGAACGTATGCAAACTCATATAAGCTGCCATAGCTCTCGGCCAATGGACAGACTTTATCTGACCAGCTTCTTGTACAACTGACATGACGCTACATTAACTATCTAGGTAGTTAATTAGGAATAACCTCAATAATCGTGCATTCTTGGACCATCCTCATGTAAGAAAAGGAGCATCCCGTACTGCAGATAAAACCCCCGACATCACCCCGAGACATGAAATCAAGGGTGGCAGTCCTCCAAGCCATGCTTGGATACGATAGTATCGGGGCCTTAGTAAACAGAACAGGGTTTTGGGGCCCATTTTCCTATAATGACGTACAATAAGGAGCCCCCCAAAATAGTATTGGTAATTGTTTAGGCCCCCAAATATCCAAGGGGGAGCAACACCTTAATGTACCTACGGAACCCGAATCCCTTGTTAATGTTTGTAGTATGAGGCCTCTACATAATTCAAGTATAGAATCCTCGACAAGTAGTATAGAATCCTTGACAAGTAGGTTTTGGGCTTTCCTAAGTAGGTTTACGGGCGCGTCAATGTCAAGCTCTCGACATCGTCCTGCCGTCTCCCTCCGCCGCCCTTATCTCTTTAAACCCTTGAAGCTTGCTTCGAGCCCAATGCCTCGCAGGTTTAGGGTTTAGGGTTTCCCTAAACCCTAAACCCTAAACCGTAGTTTTCCAGGAGATGCAGTCCGAGGATGCCTATGAGTTCCCTGCGGCTGTGAAGGAGAAGCTGTCAGTTCTCTAACATCAGAACCCTTTCTTTCAGAGTGGGCGAGTGTGACTGAGGCCCTTTCCAGGGATTTCAGGGAGAGGGAGAGAGAGAGAGAGAGAGTATACAGAATCATAGATACATGCAGGCGTATGAAAGCAGTCGATGTGTTTTTGTTTTGTGTGTGTCGATTGCTTGTCCGGTCTTTTGCGAAATTGGACGCCTCTTTGCACCTGGCCGAGTGTGAGCGCGCTTGGACCTGTGCAGACATGTCCGCGCACACAGACATCATCAGCATCAAACAACACGCAGGCATGCATCCAACTAAATGGAACCATTGGGAAAATATCCCATGTGCTTAGTATTTGACCTTTGGATAGGTACCACTGTCATGCTGGTGCATGAGGTTAAATGCGTGTTACATAATGTATTTGCCTACGAAAAACCATCTCTGCTGATCTCGCGATCATTGCGACCTGTGTGACTGTGCAGAAATCATTGTGTCTGCCAGCATGGATGTTCCACCCTCAGGTTGAACCTCATTTTAACATTGGGGCATTGCCCGTTCGCACGGGATTTCGGGGAAGCTCATTCGTCCAGTCCTGGTCCTTTAGATTAGGTGGGCAGTAGACGTCGCGATGCCTTAAACCCTGAACGCTAAATACTGCCAAGCCTGAACCGGAAAGTCAAGGCGCAGCAGAGGCCAGAACAAGCTTTATCACGGAGTCGATGCTTCTAGCCCGGAACATCATTCAACCTGATCCTGAACCTGGGGGTCAAGGCGCAGCAGGAGCCAGCAAAAGGTTGATCACGTGGTCAAGCGAAAACTCTAGCATATGGGCTTCAATAACCAGGAACATCATCCTCTTATCGTCCCAATTAAAGATACTAGAACAAATCCCCAAATCCTGTTCTAAAAACCGAGGCACCTACATTATACAATGATGGGTTCAGCGGCTGAAACCCTAAACCATCCTAAACCCTACACCCTAAGCTGCAGGAGCAAAAAGCTTTCATGCCTTGGCCTCGGGCTGTGCATTGTTCTTGGGCCATGCAGAGCAAGAGTCGCCGGCTTCAGGGATTCTAACGGCTTTATGGTGATCTTCCATGCGCATTGTCCGAGTTGTGAGAGCGTAATGCCGCCTTCGCACAGATCCCCCGATCCTCCACGCCAAACAGCCTTCTTCCGCTAGGCTAGGTGTCAACGTTGCATCACCAAAGGCTGTCCCTAGATGATAGCTCCGTGCACCAGCAGCTCGTCGATTTCGTTTGCGCTGCTTGGTTGCAGGTAGAATGAAACGCGAAGTTCAGGACCTGATGCCTCAGACATCGGAGAGCCTTTTGCATCAAGATTAGCAGCAGCCGCCAGTACCATTGCCGATGCCACCACAGCCACCACCGGCAGAACTTAAAACCACCGCAGCGGTGACTACTGCTTCCATGAGACATCGCGATGTCGATGACTGGATCCTTACTTTCGGCTGTGCACATGGGTCATAGTTTCGCTTCTGGCATGGTCTACATGTTAGTGTTTTAACGAGGCCCTTCGAGACCTTGTGCGGAAATCGTTTCCAGCCGGTACGCTTTGGATGCAAGGGCTTCCTAAGGTGGTTAATTGCTTTAATCCGGCGGTGGATTTCCTTCAAGCTTCTGTACATTTGTCTGCGCTCAGCACCACTGCAAGCCGCGCAAACACCTACTGCAGCACTGTTCAGTGGTCGATGCAGGTTTGGCTGCCCGATGGGTTTCCATGGAAGAGTGGTTACACCTCTTCCTGGACCTTTGACAAGCCTGCAGCAGTGCTGAGCTGAGAGTCTGCTTGCGGCGGTGACTATGAAGACGGCTATCGTCAATATTTACATTGTCTTTCGTGTTTGTTTTGGTGAGTTTTGGAAGAAAGAAAGGCTAATATAGGGGCCTCAATAATTGCCAATACTATTTTGGGGGTTCCTTCTTATAACTATAGTATAATGGGCTCCAAAACCTTATTCTAATTATTAAGGCCCCTATATTTGTCAGCATGGGCACCTTCCTTCATCGAATCTGTTTGGAGAATCGATGCGCACCTGCTGCCTAGGTGCAACTGAAGCTCGCTGCGCAGCTCGGTTCGAGAGATTATCCTAAACCCAAAACCCCTGCCCCTAAACCCCTAAGCCCTTAACCCCTAAACCCTGAAATACTTCTGATAGTTTCCTGTTTGAACCCACTCCTGCCTTGTATGGAGTCAAAACATCCTAAATCCCTAAATACAGGCGAAAGCTCCAAACTTTACACCTGGAACCCCCGAAGCTTTCCGCTAAAGCCGCGGATGTAAACTTCTTCTCGCTCAAGATCGTGCGGACAGCTGAAACTCTGAGTTTAGGAGTGCTGCTCGCCAAGCTTTAACCCACATGTATGATGTCGAGCTCTGCATCAAGGATGACGTTTTGTGATTTCTGAAGAAGTCTCGGGAGTTTCCAAACTCATACAGACCCAGCTTATCCCGTAAAACCGGAGTGAGATGTTCATCTGAACAATCCCTGCGGCCCCGCAGGCTTTTGATTGCAGCAGATTCAACACCTCCGGGAAGTATAGACAAGCTAGACATGATTCATACCCAGAGGCCCCATAGTAGTTCCTTTTGGGGGTTCATATATAGAATTTATAGAATCCTATAAGGTAATCCCAAAAAGGAACTACTCTTGGGCCTCTGGGCAGACCCTTAAACCCTAAACCCTGAAAACCCTAAACCCTGAACCCTAACAGACCCTTAAACCCTAAACCCTGAAAACCCTAAACCTTAAACCCTAAACCCTGAAAGCCCTCGGCGCCGTACCAGGAGCCCCATGCGGCTTCGAAACTTTAGACCCAGAGACTCAAAGGTTTCTTTAAAGGGATCTATTAGTCTATAAGGGTTCCTTTAAGGGTTCTTATAAGGGATCTATAGGGTTTAGGGTTTAGGAGACTCCAACATCCCTTAATCAAGGAAGATACCTTAAATAATAATAGGATCCCGAATATGATTTAAGGTATAGTCCTTAATTAAAGGGATATTGGAGTCTCTGGGGACCCTAAACCCCAAACCGATCACATGACCTTCGAAATGTTTTGTTGAGCTGAGGGCCGGACTATGGTGCAGTGGTGACTTCCAGTCAATGATGGAGGTCGGCGAAGCAGGTTTAGGGCTGAGGGGCTTAGAGTGTCTATCAATCAATGATTGCGCTTTCGAATAAAGGTCTCTGCATCCTAGGCCTTGAACCTTTTTTTGGAGCTCTGAGACATGATGAGACATGCACAATTGTAGTGGCCCAGTAGAACGAGGACCTGTGCCACCCAATCTCCGAACTACTGGAATCTTCAAATGGGAGTTTCCGAAAATAGGGGATCCAAATACAGTACCCTAAATAGTAGGGTCCTTATTATAAGGACCCCCATACAAGGTACCCCTAATTTTTCGGAAACTCCCAAATGGAACAAGAGGATGCCCACCTTAAGCCCTCCGTAACTACATCTTCTCTTCTGGTCCTTGTAATTTCATTGTATTCGGATTCATAATCTCTAGTGATCCTGCAAGAACGGAACCTACTAGATTGATGCATGTCCCATGAAGGCAGCTGTAAGTTAGCTTCTCGATTTAGGCTCAGCTCATCCCAGTGCGGACTGAGTCCTTAAGTGGTGCATTACAGGTGTGCATGTAGAGCCTTGGGCTTATAGCGCTAGGATTTCTCACGGTTTGTCAATTATGGCCACTCAAATTAAGTTCCAAGACAATAGCCCAGTTGCAGGGATTCTGGCTCTAAAACCGAAACCGTGTTTCGTGGTGATCGAAACGGGCGCGTCGGATTGTTTATGGGCTGATTGCAGAGGATAAGGCCTTTTGGGTTTGGGTTTAGAGTTTAGGACTTCGGGGCCTATGTCTTTTAAGCCAGTATGATCGGCACACATCAAATCAACCTAAAAAAATAATTATTATATATATATATCTACACACAGATAAGTGTTATGTTCACATTGTCATTATGGTATGTATGTATGTATATATATATATATAGGTACACATAGAAACATATATGAGAGATATGGTCGGTGAGTGTTGTGTTTCAGTCATTACTATACCCCAGGATTCAGACCCCCAAACTGAAACCCCAAAAGCACAGCGAACCGTACCGTAAGGCCTTTAGATTCCTTCAACTCTACCTATAGGCTCCATTGTAGTTTCCTTTTTGTGTATAATTAGATCCTATAAGGTAATCCCCAAAAGGGACGACAATGGAGCCTACATGTAAGGACCCTGAAGACCAAGACCCTGCACAACATGCCAGGCGGCTTTCACTGCGATTAAAGGCTGCGGCCGCCACAATGAAGACTAGAAAGGGCTTTGCTGTCTTGTTCATTCGGGCTTGTAAGTGAAACTCGAAAAGTACAATCAGGCAAAGCGATTTTGCAGAAGATAGAGCTGAGCCGCTGTCCTGTCTTTTTGCGGTTTCGCATGGAGGGAACACCCCTTTGTCCATCTTCGCCATGGAGTTGCTTATTGCGAGAAGTGGCGAAAAATCTTCTGGGCGAGCTTCTAGTCCACGCATCGTGTACCTCAGATAGGTTTGAAGTTGCTCGGCGAGTTGGAAAGCTGCTGCTGTGCAACAAGAAATCGATTGGCCGGGCTCCTTGCCACGTGTGTCGGTAGTTGTGCTTACCGAGTCCGAACCAAGGGCCTCGTATTGACCCTACGTGGGCATCTTGCATAGGCACCTGCTGCAGCTTGCAAGGTTGGCATGCATGTTTTCTGGCAGTGCCCAGCCTACGAGGATGCAAAGAACTCCTTTGCCCGCCCGAGTGTGGGAAGTTGTGGCTCGCAGTTGCCGGGCACGCCGTGCGCAGTGTAGCCACCATGGCCCTCATCACAGAGGCTCGGTGGGTTTTTAGATGCCGTTCTCCAAACGTTCTTCTGGCTTGAGAACTCGTGTTGCTGGAGATGGTGGTGCTGTATTGAAAGCACCATGTAAGCTGCATGTTTTCGGTGCATCCTCGAATCAGTGGAGGTTACTGCTGGGATCTTTGTCAATGCCATATCACAGTTTCTTTCACCCGGATATCCCCACGTGCATGTATGTATATCCGTTTCTGAATACGTGAGAACATACATCCGTATGTTTTCGCACATATTCTTACATTACCTTACTATACCTGCCCTGAATTGCTCTCATCATGCATAATGCGTGCATGCATACACACAGACAGATGCATAAACACATGCATGCATATCACTTGACATGTAGGCATGCTTGCATATACACAAATAGCACACCCTCGACCCAGCCTTCACACGCGCATTTTTCGGAATGCAGAAACCACCTGTGAAAACAAACAGAAACTCAACCACAAAAGTTGTGTTGCTCTCAGTCAAGGTATGTTGGTAAGATGTTACATAGCGCGGACGTTGGAAGTTCGAGCTAAGCTGAGACCTCGAAGCCATGGAAATTGGGTCCTCACACCGCGAAACCAGAAATTCATATTATGAATCAACCTACTTGACATGTCCATGTTACGGACCCCATGCAGAGCAATGGGTAGTGAGTTTTATGTGGCCTTGTTGGTAATCCGTTCATCCCTGGTTTAAGCACGAGCATGGCCTTATCCTAACTGAAAGCCATTGAAGCTCAGCAAAAACTTCGGAACGTGCGTGGGATCTTCAGGTGTTACTGTAGTTTTGTTAACAGATGTCCGTCAGATATGTTCAATGAGCAAACAGAATTCGGGAGTTTGGGAGTACAGTAATTTCTGGCCTCTCGAGTTGGACTGGGGGGCTTGGTGTGTTTGCTTGCCAGGCCTTTGCAGTTGGGGCGGCGCCGCCCACACTGCCCAGTGCCAGGTAGGGCATCGTGGCTCCACTGTGGGTGGACAAGTCGTTCAGGGCCTCTCGGTGTAGTGGCGTAGGCGTTGTGGAATTGCTTTCTGTAATGGTCTGTTCCGGCATAGTTGTGCCGGCTTCGCAAACTTCCCAATACCAGTTGCAAGGGCCCTGTTGTTCTGTGATGTTAATTTGTCGTCTGCGAAACTGAAAGTGCTTGCAGAAAACCGAAATTTCAAATTTCGGGACACATACTTCCGCCCTGCTCAACGTAAAGCAGGACCCCAACTGCAATACCCTAAACCAAACACATCCCCCTCAGGAGGCATGCTAGGGTAGCCCGACTGGGTCGTAGTTGCAGTCAGTAGCCACAAAACCCGAACCCCAAATCCGGATTCCCTAAACCCTACTCCATCAAAAAAAAGTTTTCAAATCTGTGAATCCGAAGTCTGCACACTTTCATATGGGAGTTTCTGACAATTTCGGGTACCTTATAATCAGGAGCCTATAAGGGTACTGTATTGGGGCCCCGCATTTTCGGAAACTTCCATATATCTCAAGAGAAAGATCCGAAGTGACTGACATCATTGGCCTTCCTCGGCAGCTTCGACCAGGTCCCCCCGTAGTACACTTTTGCACTTTGATTTGCTGCTTCCTGAAAAACTGACCAAGAGGAAATATGAGGGTACCCCTAGTATGAAGTGGATAGTGCGGAAGCAAGTAAAACCCTAAACCCTAAACCGTACTCTGGCGTTTTGGAGGCTTGCAATTGGGACAAGGCTTCCGTACAGGTTGGGTTGAGTAGCTCAAGTTCTCCGGGGTTGTAGGTGCCGAGCATGAGGGCTTGTACCTAAATCCCCCAAAATAGGTAAAATAATGGCCCAATACCTTTAACAGGCTATTATTCTACGTAGTTCTGGGGTCCAGGTAGAATAAAAATCCAGTATCTCAGAGCTCTTCTATAACCCTGCTGTAGCAGGCTACGCCCGGAAACCCTAGTTCGAATGTTCCGGCCCCCCATATTCAGAGTCAGAGAAATCCCACAACACCTCGAGGAGTTGAAGGTTTCTGTGAAGAAGTGCTGGAGGTCATAAGAAGTCATGTGCCTGAGGCATGCTGTCGTCCGCGGAGTATCGCACACACACACACACTTACTTACATAAAAGAACTTAAGGCGTGGGATAGAATATTTTCTTGCTACATTTTAGAAGGCCTTCTTCATTTTGATTTGGAGTGTTCTTGTCGAGTCCTGGTGCAGATATATCCGGTTCGGCACAGTTTTCGGCATTGTGTCGTTCCACACAGGGTCCACAAGGCAATTACTCTACGTATTAGCTTTGTTAAGTGACTGAACTCTACACTGGGTAGCTAGGTCCCATGAGATAACCTATATGTGCCCATTTGAGGGCTTAGGAGGGTATGAGTTTCCTTTTCTCGGGTAGCCGTCAACTGCTTCCATAAGAGTCTACAGTTCTCCGCAGAATTCCTAGTACTAGAGAGAAATCCTTGCAAACCTCGACAGCCTGCAACCCTGAACACTGCTAAATCTTCAGGGTCCTGCATCCTAAACTCCAGACCCCTAGACCAAGCCCCCCCCTCTTCAAATAACTGCAGCAGTGGGTACCGAAATAAAATGAAATAAAGACCCTTAGCCCTAAACCCTGAACCCTAAAACCCTAAACCCTAAACCCTAAAACCCTAAAACCCTAAACCCTAAACCCTAAAACCCTAAACCCTAAAACCCTAAACCCTAAGGCCCCAAACCCTAGCCCTGAACCCTCAACCCTGAACCTAGACTTCCCTAAAGCCCAAAACCCCTCAACTGAGCCCTAAATCCTGAATCCTGAACCCTAAACCCCTCAACCCCTAAACCCCGAAAACGCTCCACCCGGCAGATTCGGTGCGCAGCCTCGGCAACAACAAGCCCATGAGGTTCGAGAGCAAGGCCTTCCCTGGAATCGGGGGCGGGGTTTTTGGGGTTTAAGGGTTTAGGTTTAGGGGTAAGATCCGCGTGTGTAGGGGGCCCAATGTCTTTTGGTGCCTGGGGCTCAGGGCTTTTAGGGTTTAATGCTTGGAGATTTAATTCGGATGTATAAGACTCTTAAAAAGTTGATAAATGCTTTCTCTCACGTTTAAGCCGCCCCGAAGCTTTGATTTGTGAGGGCTCTGTAGCTCCCGGGTTCAAGCTCCAGGGTCCAAGGTTGGCTTTACAATCTTTCTACTATGGACGGCATGAAAAGTGCCCCAGAAGGCCTGCCTACAGCTTCAGTTGGCTTCGGGTCTTAGGGTGCTGTTGGGAATCAGGATTTTGGGTTTTCGGCGTAAGGTTTAGGGGTTTAGCGTTTCAGAGCTTAGTAACTTGAAGCTCAGGAATTAAACTTGCTTGAGCTTTGGGGTTTAGGATCTTGAAACTCTTGGGGCCCAGCAGCTGAAGGGGTTTGCTTAGGATGCGGGTTGAAGATTATTCATAGGTTGAAGGTTGAGGGTCTGGTCTAAATTTGAAGCGGTAACTCTGCAAGAAAGCTCTGCTTACAGCCTCAAGCTATTTAGCAGGAAGACGCGAAGGAGTTCCCCCGCTTGAGCAGGAAAGGAACAATCATGCCACAACCTGTGCGTGGCACACATGACATGTGATCCCCACATGATGCCGTTTGCTCCCGGCCATCGCTCACCAAATCGACCGGATGCTCGCATTAATTTGTAGACGTAACTAAATGGCAGAGCAGTCTGGATAATCGTTTGATCATCGGTATGCCGTGTGTCTTTGTGCTTCGGTTCTCCTTGACGACTCGCCTGACCCTGTCGAAAGCGGGTGCTCAGAAACTCTAAACCCTACAGTAGAAGCCAGAAAGTTGGAACATCATTATCCTCGTGCCCTTAAAGTAAAGTATAGGGAATCCCAGCAAGAAACATCCAAAATCAATGTTCCAACTTTCTAGGGTTCACTANCCTACAGTAGAAGCCAGAAAGTTGGAACATCATTATCCTCGTGCCCTTAAAGTAAAGTATAGGGAATCCCAGCAAGAAACATCCAAAATCAATGTTCCAACTTTCTAGGGTTCACTATAAACCCCAAACACAACGTCAAATGTGAGGAAGCTCTTCAGCACTCGCTGCTGCCGCCACAGTGCTGGCTGCGGGTGTCGCAGCCAAAAGGCGACTTGCTGGCAACGGTTCTGCAGTTTAGGGTTTGGGTGAATGTTGCGGTTTCTAAGGGGGTTAGGTCTCATGGATTTGGGACCTAGTATTGAAGGCTGAAGGTTTAGTGTATACAAGTTTCAGGCTTAACGGGACGGCTCAGGATTCAGGGTTTGGGGTTTCTTCGAGGTTTAGCAGTTAGGATTCTGCATGTGGGATGTGGGGTTTCAGGGCTTTCGTTTCGTCAGAATCGTCGCTTCTGTTGTTTTTGACATGCCCAAGATTTCAGAATTTTGAATGGCCGCTCTTCGGAAGCATGAAATCGTCTTCAGCCAAGGCTCCTTTCCCACACCTATGTAGAACAGCAGGTCCCTGCCCTAAACATAGTATCCGAAGCCCTGCAGCTTTTCCCCACAAGCCATGATTGAGTCCTACAGCCGTTGATTTCCCAGGCGAACGGTCCCCGTCCGAGCCGCCGTTGTGATGAGGGTCCGGCCGTTGCACAAGCTCGCTCATCTAGGGTTGAACTTCATAAAGACTAGCGGTTTCGGGTTTCGGGTCTTGCGTCCCGCAAACCTTCGACAAACCCTCCTCGCATCCTGAAGCACCTAAGGTCATCTAATCCGAAACCTGGGCACTACAAATTAAAGCACGCGCACAGATTGACAAGCACCTCGATCTTCAAGCCTAGTATCGCTGCCAGAATATTTAGCTGTGCTTTTCCTTAGGCCTTAGGGTTACTGAATCTGAATACAGCCCGAAACATTTTTTCCATTTTTTACGGCCCCAATGTTTACTTCGTGTTAACTTCTAGCCTTGGTCCTGAGCAGTGGTCCGAGGGTGTCTTGGTCATAGGTGGGTAACCGTTTAACTTTTTATCGGTACTTAAACCCAAGAAGGAATAAGAAATTTTCTGGGTACTTAAAACCCAATAACGAGTAAACAAAATACATGTTTAATACTATCCCAATCATGAACTAGCTTTCGGGTTCAGGGATTGGAGCTCGAGTGGAGTGGCTTGGGCTTGTGCTGCAGCTCTCGGGCTTGCGAGGTCAGTGTAGTATATAGGGGGCTTCAATAATTACCTATACTATATACTATTTTTTTGGAGGGTTCCTTAAAGGGGTCTATAAGGGATCTATAGTAGGGTTCTGTGGTACAGAAGAAGTACCTATACTATTTTGGGGGGTTCCTTTTTATAATTACAGTATAATGGGGCCAAAAACCCTGTTCTAATTATCAAGGCCCCTATATTATGTCTTCTGGCAGTGACCAAGTTCCAGTTTCAACAAAGGTTCGAAGCACTAACTTCGATCCATCGGGTTTGGCGTTTCTTCCAGCAAGCCTCTGCAGTTACGATATGGTTTCGATGGTCAAGACATCTAGGAAACCGCAAATGCCAGAACACTGCTTGCTCAGTTCTATATTTGGCCGCACTCGCACATTCCTCCACCTGAAGCGGCCTCGCACTTTTGCTCAAGTGTTCACGTATACATTGCAGGTTTGGGCGTTTATGTATGCACGGCAGAATGGCTTTGCGCTTCTTGGAGCACAGTAGCTCTAAGGCAAAGGTTAACTGCCTGTGGCCTTGGGCACACGCAGCGCATGCTTGTGGTCTTGTCGTCTGTCGGAAAGTTGCATGATGTTGAGCTTTGAGCCTGTTGAAGCCTACAAGGGACTTGGGTCAAACCTGCATTCTTGTTGCTGGCAGGATGGTGCTGCGCGTCAAGCCCCCTTCTTCAAGAAGGCCTGAGCGAGATGCCATTCAGTCTGCAGCCCCGTAGATTTTATATTCGAGGACACTGTTGAAGATCAGGGAAGCGATTACTAGCACCTCGTTTGCTTATTTGTGACTCCATGGCCGTCACACAGCACTGTCACAGTGTTTTCTGTCTGTGTGCGTGCGACTGTTTGTGTCTGTCTGTACGTCTGTTTGTCTGTCTCTCCCCTCTACGGAGAGTGTGCAAGTGGGCATCCGTAAATTTGACTAGGATCTTGCACGATTCAAAGGACTCCGTCGGAACCATCAGGTTCTTACAAGGAGACCATCCAATGCCGGCTTACCTTCCCGGGTTCCAGAGAAGCAGAGCATGTCAGGCTCTGCAGCAAGACACCCGTGTGAGATATGCGCATGAGGGCAACCCGACGCTTGCAGGCTTGGGCACTGTCGCTTATGGCAGCTATATGTGCTCGGTGCTAAGTGCCAGGGTGAGTGCGTGGCGCTTCCTGGTCTCAGAACACCATGGTTTTGGCGACTGTGATTTCTGTGCTCAGCACACCATAAGAAGCTGCTGACCAGAGTACTGCACCACCATGTCCAGGATAGGCCCCAATGTTATCACGCGCCGATTTGCCTCTACGTGCATGGTCAAGTTCAGCGTTTTCCGATTACTCTGGGAGGCCGCATGTTCGATGGCATATGTAGGTTGGTCATCGAGATCCCAAACTGGAGCCCCGTCTCACAACACCAGAATTCTGGACTTGTCGTGAAGCTCGAAGCCCCAAACCTAGTTATTATTTACCAGTGCTACTCTGTAAGGTCCTTATTAGTCCTTATTATCATCACTACAGTAAACGGTAATTGCCCCGACTAGGGTTCCTGATTATAATGTAGTCTTAGCCTTTCTCTTTATCTTTATCTTTCTCGCTCTCTCTCTCTCTCTGTTTCTTCTCTCTCTCTCTCTCTATATATATACATATCTACGAGGTACCTTCTAGAGCAGTAGCTTGTGGTAGAGCCGGCCCTTAACGGGACCATGTCTAGACCATTCCCCAAATACCGACCGCAGCAAAGCTTTCACTGTCGTGTGTTTTCTCCTCTCTGCGATTCGTACATCCGACAGACATGCCCCAAGTGCATAAAGCGGAGGACGCCGATCTTTTAGGCGATCTTGCTAGTGGCTCGACAGTAGGCTTTCTTGTCGGACATAGATGTGTTCGTCCAGGATTTGAGGTACCAACGCCAAAACAACATCCTACTTTTCTGACAGTGGAATCACTACATCTTCTGGGGAATCTAATCGCTTAAATATAGGTCTGGTTTTGGGCATCATCTGACCCGTTGGAGAGTGGCGCACGAACATACAGCTCTTGCATGTTGTGGCTCAGGTGGCAGCAGTGGCGCCACGAATAGAGTCGGAGCCCTTTTTGCATGCGTGTAGGAGATGTTCAAAACAAGGAGTGCTGTAACTCACTTAATGGTCCTTGTAATATATTGTATTTAAACACGAATATAGATATATGCCCATATATATATATACACATAACTGTATATGTATATATATATATATGCATGTATAACACTTGATACTGCAGTCCCTCGTGTTCTGACAACTGCAAGTGCTAGCGAAAATCACATGTACCGTAAAATCATGTCTGCTCGCTCGCGACTTGTAGTGACTGCAATGTTCAGAGCATGTTGCCTCGAGGGATAGGCTACACTGCTACAGATTTCGACCCCTATACGATCCTAAGATTGTGGAGTCTTCTTCCAGATTCACAGGCTGCTTGCCGAAGCAAAACAACCTGTACAGACTGCAAGAGGGCTGAACCGAAACCGTAGGTGGGCAGGCTGTCTTGACTTTATATGAAGCCGACAAGATTCACCCTCGCCCGCTTAGACATTGCAGAAGTTTAGGGGTTTAGGGTTTAGGGAGTGAGTCTGAAGTGAACCCAGAGCCTTACAGCATGGACCATCCCCTGTGAAAGGACAGCAGGCCTGCATGGTAAGCCACCCCTCAACCTTCAACCCGAAACCCCTGTCAGACACTGTATCGTAGGTTCGTCCTAGCCAGGCGGAAAGCAACAAAAAGCCTTAATTTAGGGGCCTTAATGATTAGAATAGGGTTTTGGGGGTTCCTTATTATAACTATAGTATCATATCCCCAAGAAGCCCTATTCTAATTATTCAGGCCCCTGCATTAAACCCCCATAATACCTCTTGTAGTAACCCGAGTGGGACCCTTTCTAAGAATCCTTTAAAGGAGCCCTTATTCTAATTTCATTCAGGCCCCTGCATGAAAAAACCTGCACACCGAGGTTCGGACAGCTCCAGCTCGGAGCTGCGCCAGCCGATGGCCCGGCCATCCCGCTTCGCCTGGAATTGTATATGCCGTTAGGGTTTAGGGTTTAGGTTAGGATCCTTTTGCTTGCTCCAACTCCGGGCGAAGTGGAAAGCTTGCTGCAAACAAAAAAGGTTAGGATCCTTTTTTCAAGGGTGCTGTACTGGTACTATATTTGGGGACCGAAGCAGGGACCCTAATTTAGAGAACTGCCCATATGCTGTTGCCCGTCAGAGTTTTCAGGAGTGAAGGGTTCATGCTGAGAAACTACTTAGCACTGTATTTGAATGTTTATGTTTGATGATTGCGAGCATGGTGTCGTTGTTTCCGAGTTTACATTCTGGAGGCTGGCGGCGGTCTCTCTGAGTGCTCACTTCATTTGGCTCGAGTTTCAGGACAATTTATGCAGCTGAGCTTCGCTCAGCCAGAGGAAGTGTCTTTCAAATGTCAGGAGACCGATCGTTCAGACTCCTACAGGCGCCCGAGGATCCCCTGCCTGGTGGGTCAGAAAACGGTGCGGCTCGTGCGAGGCCAGCTGAGGCCAGCGAAGACGGCAGCATGGACTCTCATGAAAGAGGACACTGGGTGGATCAGCAATTCGAGAACTTTGTGGATTGTGTCGCGCAGTGTCTACCTCATGGCAAGGCCGATTTTTTGCGCTATTATGAGGTGCCCAAAGTGGCCAAAATCTATGCCCCTCCACTTCAGCTGCCCATCCTTGTGTGCCAGACTTTGGTGACACTTTTGGCACTTGGCTTCTTGATCATTTCGTTACATTTGTACGAAGATGTTGCAGTGGTTTCTTCGACGCACACCTTCGACATTTCCTTTCCACAGCGGAATTTCGACACATGCCACGATGTAGATTTTGACTGTGACGATGTTGGCAAATCCGAGCTCACCCGGGACCAGAACGAGAAAGCCAACTCGTATTGCAACGAGGCAATGCTGCATGATCCGTTATCATAGTTGGGTAGCACTTTACATTTTTATGGATGGATACTTAGACCCAATAAGGAATAGGAATTATATTTTGAGTACTATGCCAGCCATGAACTAGGATCCTGGCTAGGCCATCGGCCCACTGGGATGCTTTAGGGTTTAGGGTTGGTTTAGGGTTTAGGGTTTTATGTAGTCTTGCTGGGTTTAGAAGTATCTTGTGTGGGCTGCTTTCAGGGGTCTTAACGGGGCGGCAGCCTAGGATCTCTCCAAGAACATGGAAAATTATTTCTTCTCCGTCAACGATAACCACAACTACAGCAGGAATAGGTGGCATGCAACACCCAGTCTGCAGCCGGAGTGCAAGAACTTTGACGTCCATGGTGTTTTCCGCGAGGATGGGCCAGCCCCCTTGATCATGACTGCGCAGTCGATCTTTTCTCAAAAGAGCTGTGAAACAGAGCCATCGATGCCGAGTTGTATTTGGGAGAATCTTGGCCCGCATAGTATATTATAGTATATTACAGTATATGATGGATACGGATGGTTTACTATTTAAGTAAAGTGAAACTCATGCACCGTTATCTTCTGGGTGGCTGGGGCTCTGGGGTTCCAGGTGTGGCTTGCAAGGCGGTTCAATAGGGGGACGCCCTCACATGTGTTACACCACCCCACGGACCCCACGTGCCAGAGACGATACCAGGAATGACCACGTGAACTTTGAGATTGTTTACGATGTGGAGCGCTTTCTCGTGAAGCTTCGTCACGATGTTGTGCTGGATGATGGCCGCCGGGTGGAGAGTACGGATGCAACAGGCTTTATGAAGTTCCAAGCTGATCCGAACAACTTGTTACTTGGATTTCTGATACACTTGCCTTTCCGGTTCCCCATAGATCGCCAAACGTCATTGCCTTCACACGAGCAAACCCAGGTATGTCGTGAAATGTGACCCTGACAAAGCAGACTGCGACTATTCATTGGCAAGCCACGCAGATTTCCCGCCCTGTGGAAATACATCCTCGCAATTGGATTCTCCCTGCTTTAGCACGGGTTTCGCTGACTTCATCTCTCTTGAAATTCTTCTCCGTGCCGCCAACACCTCACTTGATGAAGTCGTCTCGGACCTTCCTCGCCGATGGTGGGGGACTTACTTACAAGTAGATGTCAGATACTCCAACGATGATCTCCGGGACTACTGGCTGGGATCGCCCGGGCAGTTTTCGCAACTGCAACTGCGGACCCGTTATGTCTATTCTGTCACTGGGCTTTGGAGTACCATACTTTAATACTTTTTTTTGTCACGGAACCATTATGAAATAAAAGTTTATACTTTTTTATCCCTGGTTACTTAAAAGACCAGGTCAGGAAGCTTACTGATTACGTCTGGAACTCGCAGACCATCTTGACCTCTGATACGGAGCGCACTCTCGTACGACATGCTGGCATTCGCATCTCGGTCAATGTGCCTGGGCTCTCGTAAACTCCAAAATTGCAAGGTCCTACTTGGAGGTTCATGGGTAGTTACAACTGGGCTTATAAGTAGGGTCACTAAAGCAATAACCCATATTAAGGGACTTATAAATCCACTTATAACTACCCATGAGCCTCCAAGTAAGACACCCTGTTGGAACCCCAGTCCCCAGAAGCCCCTGAAGCCCCAAACCCCAAGCTAATGTAGGAACCTGATTAAAAAACCCTGGGCCTATAACCCCAAAATAGTAGGATTCATACAAGGACACGGACCCAGGGTTTCTTAATCAGGTTCCTACATTAGCCTACACACCCCGAGCCTGTGATCCGTATAAACAACGAAGTCCGAAAACACGAAACCCTAAGCCTGCAAAGTCCCCTGCAGAACCATTGTTCACCCCTCAAACCGACAAGTGAACCCCACAAGACCCTGCAGAAAAAAACCTAAATTATTTTACTTCGAACATCCCCACCCTACCATGTAGTCTCATGGTAGTCTGTGGGGTTGGGCACTCCAGGTAGTCTCACGGTAGTCTGTGGGGTTGGGCACTCACGATAGTCTGTGAAGTTGGGCACTCCGGCCAGTCTCACGGTAGTCTGTGAAGTTGGGCATTCCAGGGAGTCTCACGGTAGTCTGTGGGGTTGGGCACTCCAGGGAGTCTCACGGTAGTCTGTTGGGATTGGGCACTCCAGGGAGTCTCNCAGGGAGTCTCACGGTAGTCTGTGGGGTTGGGCACTCCAGGGAGTCTCACGGTAGTCTGTTGGGATTGGGCACTCCAGGGAGTCTCGCGGTAGTCTGTTGGGATTGGGCACTCCAGGGATTCTCACGGTAGTCTGTGGGGTTGGGCACTCCAGGGAGTCTCGCGGCACTCCAGGGAGTCTCACGGTAGTCTGTGGGGTTGGGCACTCCAGGCAGTCTCACGGTAGTCTGTTGGGATTGGGCACTCCAGGGAGTCTCACGGTAGTTTGTGGGGTTGGGCACTCCAGGAGATAGTCTCAGCGGGCGAGGAGTAATAGCTGACGTTAAAATCTAACAACCCCACACCGAGGGTGGGGAAAAATGAGCATCTTTAATTCTAAGGCTCAAAATAGAAAAAGAGGCGCCAACAAGAAGAATAGCCCAGAAACCGAATGTGGTATCGTCTTTGGGCCCTAAGGCTCGAACTATCAGTCGCCAGAGCTGATGTAGGGGTAAAGGAACCTTGAAACCCTTTAAACGAAAGCACGCCGTTTGCTATGTGAGAGTTTCCGAAAGTTAGGGGTAGCTTTTTTGGGGGTCCTTATACGCAGGATCCTACCATTTAGGGTACTATATTGTGGTCTCCTATTGTCGGAAACCTTCGTGTAGGTTCATGGAAACCTGAAAACGTGGAGTTGGCTGAACGTCTTCCGGACCTTGGCGATCTTCGGCGTACTCTGGAAGACCCTCGGCTTCGTAGAGGAAGCTTTCGTTTTACGTGGCCACATGTTTTGTTACAACTATCTGACTTGAAGATTTTTGTTTGTGACCTGGCAAGTTTTTTTGTTTGAAGTACGTTTAATGATGTTAATGAACTCCAGAGGGAATGCAGAATGAATTCTGACTTCACAGGAGTCATTAGGGTTTCTGAAGTCCTGTAGAGCTTTACGAGGTTTTTGCAGGGTTTAAGGGCCGTAATGTAAGTTATCAGAACCAGGAAGAAACAACACCCGCTACACATCCCTGCGGTTGAAACTGAAACGAGCCATCAGAACACAGGATCACGGTGGTGATGGTGGACATCCTCATGTTGGCCTTATACCGGCAAATACCAACATTGAGACACCTGCCCCATCTGAGGCACTATTACAGTGTCACGGAGACCCCCCACCATGACCGCATCAAGAAGCTAAGCCACGAGCAGCTGGAGCTGGAGAAGAAGAAATACCGTGAGTTGAAGTTGCAGAAGATCATCCAAGATGAGGAAGCAGACGAAGCAGCGGGGCATTGATTTGCATCATATGAGCAGCTAAGGAACCAGATGTCCAGCAGCAGTCGAGCATGTGCCTTCAAACGAGTACCGTGATAATAGACTGTGGGTTCGAAATAATGGTAAGTAGAACATAGGCACTCTGCTGGACTGGATCCTGGAATCAAGCCTAGCCGATGATAATGAAACGCCCCGACAGTAGGCGTGCGAGCGTCTAAACCTGCAATCCCCTAAGTCCTCAAACCACCTGCAATCCCCTAAGTCCTCAAACCTTGCCTGCAGAAATCCTTGAGAGACTTTAACCTAGACCTAAGACCTGATAGCTATTACTGGAGAGCATTAGGGCTCTATCAAGGTTTCCTTGAGGCCCTTTGGGTCCTGCCGAATCTAAAAACCAAGCTGGAGACATTCGACCCCGCTTCCCTGCACGAGTTCAGGGCAATGCATGGGACGTCTTGGGCTTTGGCCCTCGGATGGAAAATCGCTGCAGCGGAGGGGTTAGGCTTTGAAGAATTTGGGATCCTGAAACTTGTTGCCTTCCGTGTGATGATCCCACTATCATAGGGACCCTTAGGCGGGTAGGGGGCCGGAACGTCCATAATATGGACTGTAGAATTTAAGGAAGTGTAGTCCCCTACCCTCCGCCTTACCCCCCTAAGGGTCCCTATGATACTACTTAGCGGCCGTCCCAGGCAGGCCCTCCAGCCTATGCATTTAGATTTGGGTAGTAGTCAAAATTAGACTCCATTTGAGGGTCCTTTTTATAGGGCGCCGTACTGGTCTTAGCTTCCTAAAGAGGGACCTTGAAACCCTAATTTAGAGAACTACCCATTTGTTGGTTTGGGGCTTGCCGTCGAGCCCTGGTTTTCTGAAAGACGAGTCTCGAGGTTTCCGGAAAACAATGGCTGGAGGTTGGGATATCAATGTTTTCATTTAAGGAATAGATATGTTCGGTAAATATATTTTACTATCGTTAGTACTATTACTGTTGTTGTATTCTGATATCTGTTTATCTTCACATGCATACATACATGCATACATACATACATGCATATACACAGAGGTATATATGTATGTATGGTCATACTCATGTATATGTATTTGCTCATTTGTTTATGTGCTTGTCTATGTGGATATGTCTAATTGGGGGCCTCTCTTTCGTCTTAGGAGAGCCCTGGGCTCACATCTGCTCCACACTTCATACTTCGAGTTTTTGTTTTTTTTTGCATCCGTCAGTGGTAGCCCCTATTCCTTTACATGCGTGGTCGAAGGTGTGGGGACATGAGCTTCGGCAATCTATGCAAGTCTTTTCTTGGCTTTGTTGTGATCTGCTTCCTTTGTCACTTTTTGTAGCATCAAAATTGCTGCCGAAACTCCTTCGCGTCTCATTGAGAGAAGCGGGACACTAAGTTACCATATGGCGGTTTAAGCTGTGCTGCCTCCAACCCGTCAGGAATGTCGACGTTGGTGCTCCCAGTATGTGAAATGCCAAAACTGCAGACCCTTTAAAACAAAGAAGCTTAGATATGTTTTTGGACTTCTGCACCGTTTCTTAATCAGTCAAGCGCATTCTCCGTGGGATACGGAACTGGCAGCTTTGGCAGCTTTCACCAAGGCTGCTGCCCGCTCGACGACAGCTTACGGAACGCGTGTCAACAAGGACCCCGTGTCGTCAGGAGCCCAGTTTCAATCGTGGGGGGGGGGGGGGGAGGGCATTTTGTGCTGTTACTGGTGTGTTTGGGTGTTGATTGGTTGGTTGGTTGGTTTTTTTGATTGATTGATTGCTTGGTTGGCTGGCTAGCTTGCTTGGGTGGGTTGTTGTTGTTTTTGGGTGGTTGGCGCGAATATGTAGGTACGTAGGTAGATTAGGTACGTATGTATGTGTGTGTATGTGTATGTGTTTGTATGTAGGTAGGTAGGTGTGTATGTATGTATGTAGCTAGGTATGCATGTATGTATGTGCATAAGTTGCATAAGTCAATGTTCGGGCAGCGATGTTAGCATGATAGTAGGCATGCCCACATGTCTTCATTCTGTCTGCATCTGTTTCTACACTAACACGTGACACACACACACAGATGTGAGAGTCGTGTGTGCATGCATATACAGATATACATGTACAGGTGCGGCAAGGAGAAGGCCAATGCAGAAGCCTCGCTGGGTAGGTTCATTGTTTGTTCGCAGTCCCTAAGCACTTACCCGGTCCTCTGTTTCAATCTGCTACAGGTTGCTTCAGTATGCTCTTCCTCTTGAGGAGACTGCAGGGGAGGACAAGGCGCGTGCCATGTGCGCCATTGTGTTTGAGTAGTGGAATATAGTACCCTATATAGTACCCTAATACACTACCCTAATATAGTAAAGAATCCTGGCGGGCGTGAAGTTCAAGGGTTAGGAAGCCATTTAGGCTGCTGTCTTAGTAGCTGAGTAGGTAACCTTTAACCTTTTGGGGTTTGTATAAACCTACCATAATTGAAGAGGTTATATAACCTTCTCTGGGTTACGGTACTCAGGCCCGAGGGCCTTGAGGAAAGGTAGCAAATGGCTTCCCTCCCAAGTAACTGGACCCTGCATCCTCCGTACTGATCAGACTCTTTGCAGTTTTGTAAGCTTAGTTCCTGCTTTGGGCAACCCGCTTTACGGCTCGGATCCTATGTTCCGAAAGAGAGTTAACCTTCAACATATTAGACTGTGTACCATACGTAAGGCACGCACCTAAATTGAAGGTTCAGGCCATACTGCAGCATCTGTGGGTGTCTACTTTAGGGTGCTGGATCGTCGCATCGCCTCAGAAGAAGTACCGGCCGGTTGATTTGATATCTCTATATGGGGGTTTCCGCGAAAAAAAGGGACTCCTCAAGTAGCATCCTTAATATAAGGATCCCAAAGCAAGGTACCCTTCATTTTCGGCAACTCCCATATGGTGAGCTTGCAGGGTTAAGGGCAATTCAAGGTTTCTCGAACTTCAGAGTCGAAATGGGAGTTTCCGAAAATGAGGGGTACATTTTTGGGGTCCTTATAATCAGGATCCTACTATTTAGGGTACTATATTAGGGTCCCCTATTTTCGGAAACTCCCAAGTCAGTCTAGGGTTTACGTTTTCCTTCGGAGAACGCACGGGGACCCGAGACCCAAAAGCCTAATGTAGGAACCTGATTAATAAACCTTAGGCCTTTATTAGGGTTCCTTATATGAACCCTACTATTTTGGGGTTATAGGCCCAGGGTTTCTTACATTAAACCCGAGTGTGAGTGCAGAAAGCCTAAACCTGAGAGTTTCCTGTGGGTCGAATCATCAGCTCTGACCCTGCAGGTGAAGCCCATCCGCGAAGTGCAAGCCAGTCTGGAGGAGCGTCGCGCTCGGAAGGCTTGGGCTTAGGCTTGAGAGGAGTTGCCAGGTTCGAACGACTTGTGATTGCTTTCGAACAGGGGTTCCTCTGGCCGCATCGGTTTTGATAGCAAGGTGGAACCCAAAGTGGTGTGTGTGTGTGTGTGTGCTTACGTTGTTAAACTCTGTAGTTGACAACATCAGAGGTTTTTGCAAGAACGCTGAGTAGGCAACGTTTAACCTTTTGAGGTTTATATAACCCTACCAATATTACAAAGGTCAACCTTTTTGGGCTGGGATACAAGTGTGTAGTTTTCCGGAGTAATGATTACCTATACTATTTTGGGGGATCCTTAGTATGATTTTGGTATAATGGGCCCAAAACGCTGTTCTAATTATTGAGGCCCCTATACCCTAAACCCTTATAAGACCTTACAGAAACCTTTTAGGATCCCTTTAAAGGAACCCTATTCAGCCTATTCTAATTCAAAAGGCCCCTAAATCTCCGGGAGCCTCAAACTCGTGCAAGGGACACAGTGTGCGGCTACCGGCCCGGCAAGGTTTCGGAGAGGAAGGGTGCTATACCCTAAACCCTAATCAAAAAACCCTACTGGGTCTGACATAGTTGGAAGGTGCTCATAAGCACGAGTCCGTTTCAAGCAGATCCGCAGCCTATGTTGAATTTGGTATGTCCGACCTGCCATGGAAGAAGCTAAGTAGATGGTTTGCTTGTTACAGGTACAGTGGCGAGAGCCTGGTGTCTGGCGTCCTACAATCCTGAAGGGTCTTATATAATATGCTATGACATCTAGAAGAAAAGACACGAACTATAGTATGATATGGTACAATATAAGTATACCACGATGCACAAACAAACAACAGTTTAGTCAATTCTGCTATCTTATCGTCCCGTCCGTTTCTGACACTGCAGCTGGCCTGGTTGCCCGGAACCCAACTGATCCCGCCATCCCACTCCTGGCGCCAGATCTACTCAGGTCCCGTCTCTATGTGACGCAGCGCATCTTCGACAAAGCCAAGGGCGTGCTCCTTGGGTGTTGGCTTTGCTTCTTGCCGGAATCCAGGAGTAGATCCCTTAAGGGTGTTGCTTCCAAATACACTCTAGTAGTATAGGGTCCCAAATTGTCCCAAGCTAAGGGTTTAGGGTTTACTACACTCTAGTAGTATACGGTCCCAAACTAAAGGCTACTTTTTTGATCCTTCCCGTGGCTTGGGTGACCACCTTGCGTAGACCGACAAGGATCCTTTGTATGTAAAAGGAGGAGGGGGATACTATATACCCGCCTGCCAAACCATAGTCTTCATTCGACAACCTGTGGGAAATCCCTACTTCCTACTATGTAGTTCCTCGGACCCTTTCAGAGAGTAAAGATTTGGGAGAGTGAACTCATCTTCGAGGGTTAGAGCTCGCGCGACTAGGAGTCTTTAGACGAGAGCATCGTTGCTGTTTTAGCAGAGAAAAAAGGGTTCCATGTAGCTGCAGATCAGAATCTGGAGCAAGTACTTCAGGCCTGAGTAGCTCCCAAAAAAGTTTGATAGAATGGTTATCAGTTGAGTCTCATGTAAGATACCCCTCCTCCCCACTCCATCCGCCACCCCCCCCCCAGAATCTCAGCGTGATGATTCTAGTAGTCATTCTGTGGAATACATTTGCGAGCTCTTGACCCCGAGCTGCAACTCCAAACTCCAAGCTTCGTAGTTCCGCAAGGTTTAGAGTTTTTATGAATAGCCATTCTTTTGCCGGCATGCCGGGCTTGAGATCCCCGCAAGTTGCAGGACATGGGTTCGCTTCAGCTTAGACGGGGCGCGAGAGAGACAAAAACGGAGAGACGGAATCCGAGAGAGACTCGGCGAGCCTGATACTATAGGGGCCTAAATCATTACCAACACTATTTCGGGGGTTCCTTATTATAAGTATAGTATAATGGGCCTATTCTAATTACTATAAGGCCCCTATAGTACATTCTTTTTCTTCTGCTTCTGCTTCGTATTATACTATCATGACTGTTACTATTAGATTTATATTAGTAGGGTAAATTTGTTGTGCAACTACATTATTTTCAATATTACGGTTTATCGGGGCAGTTGCGATGTGCGGCTGTGCACTGTCCGAAGCCCCGAGAACCGAACCCAAAGCCCTCAGCCTTTGTTCGTTGTTTGGGCCTTGATCATCACCGAAACCGAGGAGGCATCACGGAAGTCTTGAAGAAGATCTCTCAGAAGTCTAAGGACAGGGTTGTGTCGAGTTTTGATTTCATGACTTAGGGCTTACGAGTAAAATCTGTTCAACCTCCTGCTTTTGGTAGGGGCTCCTGGCGAAGCTGTAGGAGTTGCCAACAAGGCTAATGGACATCAATTAACTAAGACCTTGGACCGACAGCCCATACTGTTGATGATATAAATCCTGCGAAACCTTTTTGACCCTAGACTATGGGAATTATGGTATATTCCCTATTATGGGTAATGCAGGACTTATATCATCAACCGTAGTTCTAGGATCCTTCCTGCAAACCTGATTAAGAAACCCTGGGCCTATAATTCATACAAGGAACCCTAATAAAGGCCCAAGGTTTCTTAATCAGGTTCCTACATTAAAAAACCACGATCCGAAATAAGGCGCCCGGAAGTCGGAGCACCCAGACCCAGGACATCCTCAAGCCCGTCAGAGATTCGGAAAAGCCCGCAGCCGAGGCACCGACCCGTCCCATCCATACATATATATATATATATATGTACAAACATAATGTAGTATGCATGTATGTATATATATATATATACGTATATGTATATATGTATATATCCCCTCTCTCCGAGGTCGGCGTGTAAGCTTGAGGTTTGGGTGTTTTATTCGGCTTGAGGCTAGTTGGCCAAAGGTCGGGCGTTGGAATGGACGAAAGTTAGCCAGGACAGCTCAAAAGGCGGGGCATGATACGTAGGTCAGGAGGTGACGCAAGATACATTGCTTTGAACTTCACATTTGCAGTTCCAAGCTCCAAGTATCCTTCAAAGCCCAGAGAAGGAGATTCATTGGAGGCTACTGGCCTGATCTCGCGAGAAGCACAAGACTGTGGAGGGCAGCTTTGTCGTCATGCCCAGAGCACATCCTGAGAGTCTACATGGTCATCAGACACAGGCAATGCGACCCCAGGCTTTTTCCTGGAAGCCCAGGTACCCACAGTAGCCTGGATAACCTTTCCAAAGTCGTTTATTTTGAAGTAGCCTGGCATCCAGGGCTGGACCCTTGCAGGCAATGCTAAGCGAGCTCGGCACCACCTGCGACGAGATTTTGAAGGACCTCAAATCAGGAATTACTCGGGTCGTTTTGAGCTGCTTATGCCATAGCTTGCAGCGGGCTTAACAGACCGCCAGACATGTTACGCAGCTCGTGATTTTTTTTGCCTGGTACGCCCCACGACTTTTGTGTCTAATTCTGTCCCTTTCTTGGAAGACTGTAACCCAAACAGCTTACCGGTTCTGCTCGTAGTTCACATCCTCAAGCGCTGACGCGCTGAGCCCCAGGCTCCGGGACCCGCATCGTTGTTTATCGGTCCAGTCATAGAGGGGTTTGGGGTTTATGTATGGGTTTGGGGTTTACATGGGTTTAGGGTTTATGTGGGTTTAGGGTTTATATGGGTTTGGGGTTTATATGGGTTTAGGGTTTATGTGGGTTTAGGGTTTATATGGGTTTGGGGCTTATATGGGTTTAGGGTTTAGGAATGCCGAAGTTCCTCGAACAGGTCGGGTCTCTCGAGAATTGGCGACAGGGGAAGAACCAGTCGTATACGGTTTAGGGTTCAGGGTTTAGGGTTTAGGTCATGGTTTTGCAATGAACTGTCTGATAAATACTTCAGGAAGGTTCTTCGATGCGTGCACATGGCAGTTTCAAAGGGTGGGATTCGCTTCGCTGTATGCCACCCAGCTGGCAGCTCTCTAGCATGAAGGAGATCGATGGAGCTGAGTATGGTGGAACCGCAACACCTTACCAGGCAGGGCCGGCAAGAAAGACGTGGTGTAATACGGAGTAGTCAATTTCTTTCTGCGTGCTCGTATGATTACTTGGGTGCATCTGTGCTACTTGCTGCTACTCTCAAAGGATCTCGAAGAATCCAAGTTGCCATCTAGGCTCCTGAAAGGGGGCTGGAGTAAGCGTGTCACGATGCAGTCGGGCTGATGTCAGATTTCGATAGGTTCGACATTTATTTTGCAACATGCAGGTAGGTAGCTGTCCGAAGCGTCTTGTGAAAACTGTATGCCGACTATAGGCACATGTTCTTGTCACGACGGCACGAGCGGAGGCTCTCGTCGGGTATTTTTGTTTGTTCGATGATGTGCACGCGAAGGCAGAGTTCAGCATCTCAACACGCTGAAGCCTTAAAGCCGTCCATAGACCCCGTAAATCCCTAAATCTTGGCTTGTCGGCGCGGGTTAACATTCCCAGGCCGACATGGTGGAAAAGGCAGGACAAAGCCGAACTCTCAGCGCATCAACGGGTCCGAGTAGGGAACCCGTGTTTTTTTTCTTGTTGTGTGTGCTTTTTTGCTGTTGGTGCTCTCCGGGCGGCGGGCAGCGAGTGAGTGAGTGAGTGAGCTCGCGCACCCACAGCAAAAAAAACGCGCCGCGCACCCGCAGCAAAAAAATAAACGCACCCCCCATTGGATTCCGCCTGACTGTGGGTGGGCCCGGGCAAGGGCGCACCCACAGCAAAAAAAAAAACGCGCCGCGCACCCACAGCAAAAAAATAAACGCGC